>BSBK01002298.1:2175000-2645000 GCA_027943335.1 Chamaecyparis obtusa | reverse complement strand
TGCACTACATACATTAACTTACCAATCATTGATCAGTACAGTGTCTAGTTGACTTCTCTAGTTTCATCTTCCTTAGTCAGTTTACATCCAGTAGCCATTAGTGTTCCCACAGGTTTAGCATCTTCCATGCCAAATGTCTTCAATACTTCCTTGATATATTTAGGTTGTGTGATGAATATACTATCATTCTATTGAATCACATGTAGTCCTAGAAAGAACTTAAGCTCTCCAAACATAGACATTTCAAATTCACTTCTCATTTCATCAGCAAATAACTTACAGATTTGATCTTGACCTCCAAATATAATGTCATCCACAAATATATCAGTAATAAGAATAGTATCATTAGTATCTCCTTTCATATATAAATTGTTGTTCTCACTTGTTCTAACAAATCCAATACTTAACAAATAAGTATGCAGCCTCTCATACCAGGCTCTCGGTGCTTGCTTCAAACCATATAAAGCTTTATGTAATCCACATACCATATCTTTCTTTTCTAGATCAATGAACCCTTTAGGTTGTTCTATGTAGACTTCTTCTTCAAGTATTCCATTCAGAAATGCTGACTTGACATCCATTTGGTAAACTTTGAACTTTTTGTGTGCAACATATGCAAGTAACATTCCGACTCCTTCTAATCTAGAAACAGGTGCAAATGTTTCACCATAATCAATTCCTTCCTCTTGTGCATATCCTTTACATACCAATCTAGCTTTATTTCTTGTTACTTCTCCATTCTCATTTTGCTTATTTTTGAATATCCACTTACTACTGATAACATTCTTATCTTTAGGTTTGGGTACTAAGGTCCAAGTTTTCTTCTTCTCTATTTGTTCTATTTCCTCCTTCATTGCATTAGCCCATTCATCATTTTCTAATGCAATTTTTACATTCTTCAGTTCATAATCACAAACTAGACATGTACCTTGTCTTGCTTTACTCCTTGTTTGCATGCCAGCTTGTTTGTCTCCAATGATTTGTGTCTCAAGATGATGTCTTTTAACCAAACTCACTAGTATCTGATTTCTTCTTTCTTGTTCATCCTATGCAGGTTCATTTGCTTTCTCATTAGGTCCTTCCTGCTCGTCGATTTCTTTTTCCTATTCCTTGGTATCGTTTTCCTACTGACCGTTTGTCACTATCTATAGCTTCGGTAGATACTCAGGTTGTTCAATGTAAATGAATCTATTGTAGTATTCTGGTTCCTTTTTTCTTTCCTCTGCATTCTTATCATCAAACTCATCAACTCAAACATTAGTACTTTCAATCATTTTATTAGTTACTCTATTCAGACACTTGTATGCTTTACTTTTACTAGAATAGCCTAGAAATATCCCTTCATCACCTTTTGAGTCAAACTTTCCATTTCTTTCATCTTTCAGAATAAAACATTTGCTTCCAAAAATTCTGAAATAACTTACAGTGGGTTTGTGTCCAAACCATAACTCATAAGGTGTCTTATTAGTGTCCTTCTTTAGTTGTACTCAGTTTAGCACATAAACTGCAGTGCTAACGGCTTCCCTCCAGTATGTCTGAGCAAAATTCTTTTCTATCATTAATGTCCTTGCGTAGTCAACAATTGACCTATTCCTCCTTTCAGCAATGCCATTTTTTTGTGGTGTCCTCAGTGCAGAGACTTGTCTTTTAATACCATGCTCATTATAAAAATTAGTAAATTCATCATAGATAAATTCACTTCCTCTATCAGATCTTAAGAATTTCAGATCTTTACCAGTCTCTTTTTCTACTTTTTCTTTATACCACTTGAACATCTTGAATGCCTCATATTTTTCTTTTAAGAACATGATAGGCATCAACCTAGTATAATCATCAACAAAAAGAAAAAAATATTTATCTCCATAATAACTCTAAGTTCTCATAGGACCACATAGGTTGGTATGAACCAACTCAAGTATCTTCTTTGTTGAATAATCTTTTCTTTTGAAACTAGACTTAGTCATCTTACCTTTCTGACATTCATGACACATAACATGATCCATATTAGATAAGTTAGGCAGATCTCTAACTCTTTTCCTTTTACCAATCTTAATCATGTTATCAAAATTCACATGACATAACCTTTTATGCCACAACCATGCATCTTCATCTTTCATCAATAAACAAGAAGACTAATCATTATCAAGATAAAATAGATTACCTCTGGATTGTGTACCAGTTCCAACAAGCCTTCCTCCATCATCAAATATTTTCACCTTTTTTCTCTCAAAAGCAACTCGATGGCCTGAATTGTTCAGTTGTGCCACACTTAGCAAATTATAGTTCATTCCTTTTACCCAATAAACATTTTCACATTTTAATCTATCATTTATCATTAGGGATTCTTTACCTCTTACTATACAAGGTGCATCATTTCCCATTCTTACAGATCCTCCATTGTATTCTTCAAGATAATCAAAATTTTCTTCATCACCAGTCATGTGATGTGTACAACCACTATCTATAATCCATGTATCATTTTTATTAACCTTATAGATAAGTGTTGTCTCTACATACCTTTCATCTTCTTCAGAATCATCCTTCATTGCCACAAATACTACCTCCACATCATCATCAGTGTTGGTATCAGTGATATCTTCTTCCTCGGCAATGTTGAAAACCTTCTTGCCTTTGTCATTATTATCTTGGTTGTCTCTATTGTAGTGTCAGTAGCCTTTGTTGTATCTTCTCCCATAGCTTCCTTTAGATTGGTCTTTGGTTCTATCATCATCTTTCTTGTGTGGAAATCTAGCAGCAATGTGGCCAACTTCTTTACAGTTAAAGCATGCTAAAGGTAATTTGCCTCTATACCCTCCTTTACTTTTAGGTAACCTTCTGGCCATAAGAGCTTCAAGTTCATCAAGCTCATCATCAGTATTGCTATCACTATCATCATTCTTATTTCTAGACTTACCAATCTTCAGAGAATTCATAAAAGCAGATTCAATAGATGGTACAACACTATTGTCATAATTGTTTAGTTCAAATGTTGTAAGCTTTCCAATCAGATTATCAAGAGTGAGTGTGATGTTCGGTGCTGACCTATTTTCATGAATTGCAGATATTCTGATGGCATAGATAGGCAATAGGGTTCTTAGAATTTTCCTTACCACAGTGTCTTCATCAATGACTCCATCTGATGCTCTAATAGTGTGAACTACCTCTTTTATTTTGTTTGTGTAATGCACAATGTTTTCACCTTCTTTCATCTTCATGTCATCGAATCTTCCTCTTAATCTTTTGGCTCTTGCTCTCTTGACATTTGCATCACCACTATAAACTTGAGCTAATTTATCCCACATCTGCTTGGTAGTAGTACAGTCCTTGATGTCTTCAAATTTGGCATTTGAATAGGCAGTAGCAATCTCCATCAGAGTAACATTATGTTCATGCTTGTCCCTTAGTTGATCAAGAGTCAAGGGACCATTGGGTGGTGCAAGGTATCCATTCTCCATTAGATCTAGGGTAGAATTCCCAATCCTGAATATATGCAGCTTCATTCGACTTTGCCATATTGTGAAATTATCTTTGTTTAGCTTTGGCACTTCCCTCTTACACATTTTGAGACCTTTGTGCTAAAGTCCTTAAAACTCTGTTCCAAGAAACCACAGCTTTGATACCAATTGTTAGAATAAATAAGAGGGGGGTGAATTAGTTATCCCCAATCCCAAATCAAAATGTATAATCCAAAACAATTTACTTAAACTTCTACAGCTCGGTAACATAAAATACTATACTGTCTATGCTTTTACCGATTACTAGTCAATAACAAAAAATGATTACCGACCAAATCTAACATGTAATATGTAAAGTATGATAACAAACAATCACCAATATGAACACATAGCACAAAATATTTAACATGGAAACTATGTGAAAGGAAAAACCACCTGGGACTGGCAACCCAAAAATGTTCACTCTTCTGAAGTGAGGTCGATGAAGACCCAACCCTGTTAAAGGTTACAAACACATTGTTAGGTGTGGCCTTGTTAGAGGATTTAAGACCAACCATTATCGTCCAACCAGCATTCACTATGGGGTTGATAGGATAACAATGTTCATTCTATGAATGATACATAAAAGACTTTCCTAGTCCACTCTGTTAAGAGATTTCTTTGTTTACAATGGTTAAATTGTAACAGCAGTTGATCTGATTACAATACAACTTCAATTGCAAATTATCAGATCTATGTTTAGCCCATACAAATTCTCTGATCAATATTTCAATTCTATATCATAATAATCAATGACTTACTATCGCTCGGTAAACTCTGCAGTTTGGTTCTACTTAATCAGTTTGATCAGGTATACATGAAGTTTGTTCATGCGATAGTTCTGCAGTCTCCTTCTTTCAGCATTAGTTTCATAATGAAACCTTAGTCTCTTAAATAGACAAGTAAACCTTTTTCTTTTCTTCATAATATTTTGCCGCTTATTCTCCTTCATCCATTTTTCTGCTTAAACCTTCCTCGGCTAATGTGTCAGTAACACGTTTTGATTTCATCCTTTAGATCTTCCTTGAATTACGCTAGTCATAGATCTTCATAACAAACATTATCTGCTTCACTGATTTTGATGTACTTTACAGCTCATCAATCCTTATCGGCTAAGCTAATCATTTAGTTCCTTTATCCTGCTCGGTTAACAAACAAATGTGTCGGTGAACACATGCTCAGTCTATACTGTTCTCGGTATACACTACACTACTTGGTGTGTACTGTGATACTTCATCAACCAACCACACTGCCTTGTGTCTTTCAGTTCTTTTCCTCATCACAGATGAATGAAACATAGTCAATTCAATAACATAAGGTCATAGAATCATCAGCAAGTTACACAATGTAATCCTTATCCTCATCTGTCATATACATCTTCCTCATGTAGATATTTATGTTCTTCATCTCTTTTACTCCTTTTCTACAAATGTTTAGTTATTGTAACTTACAAAATAAGTACTATCAAAATTAGTTGACATCAATGACAACATATTACTGATTCAATCATATTACATATCTAATCAACAACTCGGTGATCTCTAATCACAGATCTTCAATTAGGTTCTAAATCAGATGTAGTTCATCAGAAACAAGGAAAGAAAATACTTGAGTTAAAAATTGAAATTGAGGGAATTATGGAGTTGATGAAAACAAGGTTGTTGAGTTGAGTTGAGTTCCAAAATTTGCATGTGGTGTTCAATTCCTATATTGGAAAGTTTGGCCATTATTCTCAACACATAGATTTGAAGATTTGGGTGAAGGATTCGAATTTGAGGAGTCTTTTTTGAAATCTTGGATTTTCTATGTTTCTGGTCTTCATCACATTTCTTCATTTAGTGGTTTGAGGTAGGATTTAGAAACCCTTGTAGTGTTAATTCTAGTATTTTTGAAAGATTGTCTTCTTTGTGCTTGTCAGATCTAGGTATTATGGATTATTTTGTGATTTATTTTCATGATAAAATTCTAGAAATTAATTGTAGGAAATCTGGTGTTTGTATTCATTTCATAAAACAACTTTACTTTAAATTTCAATTAGGGTTTGGATTAATAGTATGGTTAAAATTTAGAATATTGTTCATATGTGAAATGTTCTTTGTCAAATTTTGTTGAAGAAATTATGCTTGGTAAACCCTAGGTTGAAAATCTACAGTATATCTTTTTAGAAAAATTTAGATATGATAAAGGTTTGGAAGGATTATCAAAAGAAACTCTAGAAAATGAATTATTAGTTAATTGTAGAAAATACCCAGATTAAATCGATATAAATTAGTTGTTTTGACACAGAAAATGTCTGATAAAAAAAATATATTAAAGAATTCTTTTTTTAAAAAAAAATTAATTTTTTTAAAAAATATATATATCTAATAATATGTGGGTGGGGACACCATCCCCCACCCACGACAGTCGGAGCTGCCGATAGCAAGAGTGTCGGAATGATAGCAACATTGCAAGACGGTAGCCTTCGGCTACCATACAACTATCCTTGACTGTTGACATTAGCAAGACTATCGTGCAACAAGCCTTGGCTCTGGTGTGGCAGCTGGTGGGGCCTACTCCCTTACTTTTTATTGCATTAGTTTTTTAAATGTTTTTTATAATATATATATATATATAATAAATATAAAATAAATAAATATATATATATAATAACATAAAAATAAAATAATATAAATATTAATAAATAATTAGAATATAAATATTAATTATATATATGATTATGGTGTATATATAGTTTTGTAAATTTATTTGAATATTTAAACATGTTTTAATGATGTTAAATAAGAGATTATTTATTTATGTCATTATTTGATGACCATTTTTGTTTTCCAAAATAAAATGAAATTGGGTAATTCAATTTATTATTTTTAATTAGAATTATGAAATTATAGTGACTTTAGTAATTTTAATTCTAAGATCAATTTAGTTTTAATAATATAATAAATTGATTCATTAGGTGTTAGAATTTGATTTAATAATTGTAATTATAGTTGTTATTGATTATTTAATAGATTAATAAGCTTTACAAATTAGTTTATTTATTAAATTCTATTACATGTCTATTTTATTTCTTCTGCGTTTGGGTTTGAGGTGAATCTTTTACGTAAGCCTATTAGGATTGTTACTAGAGGTGGGGTTAGGATTGTTGTATTTATTTTGTTTGCATTGCATACTTCCATGCCAGTTGATCTTGTTGTGACCTAACCTTATGAAATTAATTTTTATGTTAGAAATTGTTTATTGTGCGTTCCTATGGAACTAGATTTGGGAATTATGATTATGATGACCTTGAGTTATGATTTTAAGATTTTAAACCTAGGGTAGATTATCTAGGTGTTAAAAGGGAAGTGGCTTTCTTTGGAGGTGTTGAAGCCCAGAAGTGGCTACTTGGGTATCCTTAGTAGGTTACTTAATAAAGTGATAATATAAATTAAATGAGGTTAAAATGAATTAATAAGATAATGGTTCCTCGCCTAGATGCCTTGAGTGTTAGCATAGGCTAAGCATGGGAGTGGGAGAAGATTCTTGAATGTCTAGTAGTGACGGTGATTCTGGCATGATCATTTTCCTTGTCTACATGAGAGGATTTTAGGTTCCACATATGATCACACTTGGGAGTCGAAGTCCAATGATATCATCCCAAGGGGTTGACATATGTGATGACACTTCTCTAATTTATTCTTAGGTTTCCTATATATGTTGGTTGCCTTTGGATTAATATGTGTACCTTTTATTTTGAGTTGTACCCTTGAGATAGGAGCTTCTAGGATCCTTACTTAGTTTTACCTGATTGGATTGGTATTGTTTTGATTAAGTGAAAATAGGTTTTGAAAGGAACCCAAAACCTTGTACAAAATCTGAAAGATCAATCTTTAAAAGTTCAAGAAACTACTATAATACATCACCAACATAAAAGCAATGAGACATAAACAAAATGGGAAAAATCCACAAGCCAAAACATAAACAAGAATAACACAATAAAAAGGATAGCAACTAGACAACAAAAGATCAGCTAACACTTTTCATGGTTTGCTCTATCTGGTTCACCATAAGATCCATGGTACCAACAATTTTCTTGATATCTTCTAGATCAATGTCCTCCTGGGTAGTGTTAGTGTTGAAAATTGCAAATGATCAAAACTAATAAAAAAACCTCTGATTATTAACTCTTATAGTCCCAATAGATGCATCAAACACTAGCAAATACTAAGGTATTAAGGATCTATGTCCTTGACTTTGAGCTTTTAGCCACATGTGGGTATACCTATTAGATTGAATTCTTCAAATATCACAATAGCTATCTATATACTTGATACAGATCTAAGAATATAAATCTCTCACAACTTTAAATTAAATCATTATTTTAATTGATTGATGGTGAAAACAGTGAAATCCTAGAAATAACCAGTGCCAAATCCTAGGGCATCGGAGTCAAATAAATGTAAATCTAAATAAAATCTCTCAACTCAAATAACCCAAACCCCAAATAAAATGCCTTCAAATTATCTTCTTATGCATACACCATGTCATCAAATTCATCCAGAAAATATTGAAATCTCTAAGACCTCATTCAAGATTTACCCCTCCCTTGAAAGGAACTCAAAGTTCAACCCCACTATCTACCTTGTAGAAAGATGTACCTAAAATGCCTTGCAAATTAAATACACAAAGAAATCACATTCATACATGAAGATAACAAAAATATATACATGGAACTTCAGTATGTTTTTATTTATCAACTTCTTGCATCAGTACATTCAAAAGACTTGGATTCTTGAGAATCAAAACACTAAAATTATAAACTCCTATTACATTGAGTACTTCACCACCCTTTGGTGTGATTTAGAACTTGCTATATATAGGAAAAACCATCTTGGAATCCTTTTTTTAAAGGATGCAACAATCTTCAGATGGTTTTGATAGTGACTTGCACTAGAGTAAAAAATATTTACATTTCAAACAAAAAGGAAAGAAACTGGCACCAGAAGTTGTTTCTTCTCATTGTGAATCCCCCTTTGAGTTGCACCTTTGTCTATTAGTAATCAGAGAAATTGATAAAGTTGTTATGTGAATGATGGCCACCATTACTGGCTAACCTACATCATTCTTTGTATGATAGTTGCTCTCCCTATATTTCAGGATCAAGTGCCAAGTGTGGTTCACTCTTCTTCTACTTCTAGCTCAATGACAGCTGGCCTTTTCTTCTTTTTCTTTGTATTTCTATCCCAAGCTACCACATCATCTTTTGAAGGCCAATTATACCCTTGTAAATCCTGCAACAACTTGATCTGCCTATCCCATCTAGAATCGGTGATGGCCTTTATATCAGTAACAAATTTAATGCAGTCATTTTCCACTTTGATCAAATTATCAATAATATTTTTGCAACCATCCATGTCTAAGGAGTCATTATCACTAAGAAAGGCCTCCTACCTGATTGTCACTTGTTCCATGCTTGACTTCCACTTCTCTAGACTTATGATACTTCCATCATCTCCAAATGCTGAAGGCAAATACTTACTATAACCTTGACCAAACATGGCCATCTTATCCTTTACTTGATTTGCCTTTCCTTTGAAAAAGCTTGAGGTGGTACTGATCAATTCTACCTTCTCATACACTTCAATAACCACCTCAAGGATATCTTATCTATGAGGTTGTAGTGCATCTAATTTTTCAAACAGACCAATTCTCCCAAACCATATATTAAAGAGTGGCTCCAAAGTAGCCACTGCCTCTTTCACATTTTCATTAATCTTTTGCAACATGCCTAATGCTTGATGAACCGAGTCTCTGTCTCTGATGGGACTACAACTTCAATCTGTATAGTCATATGGGGGACTGCTTTAGAAGCTTCTTCAAGCTTAGCCTTTAAATCCTCTTGTTCATCCTCCAAAGCCTTGATCTTCATTAGCCTCAAATCTTTGTCCTTAGCTATTTTTACTGAATGTTCAAATAGTTGTGCATACCTGTTTGATAATTGGGTTGTCTTTGCTTCATTCAAGTGGGCAAAATGTGTCATGGCCTTTGACACCTCAAGATCACTGGTATTTTGGATTATCTAGATGATCTTGTCTCCCTCCATTTTATCCTCTATGCTCACCAGAGAAGGCTTTTGGGTCCTTTTAGCTGAAGACACATTGCCACAGCTTGAGACTTAGGATCATATCCACTTCCCCTAATCATATCACCAATGTGTATTTCATAAGATAAACTACCCTTTAGTTTCTTCCTTATCTGATCAATGATGAAGGCTGAGGTCAAATCCCATCCAGGAATCAAGAGCATCCTACTACATTTTACCATTTCTCTAGCTTCTTCAACAGTGATATTCTCTATGCTAGGGTCATAGGAAGTTAGAGCCCTCAAAGTCTCATCACTTGGTTCCATACCCTCTGGCAAAGCCTTAGCAACTTCTTGTTGTTTCCTTCAAATAAGAAAATTTTTGAATTCATCACTCTTGATGAATTGATCATCACTGAGGAATTCATCCTGGTATAACTCCTTCTCATCCTTTCCTAGCAATAGAGGTAGTTCCTCTTCTTCCTTTGAGGCTACCTTTTTTCCTTCTCTGATAGTCTTCCTCAATTGGTGATAATAATCTCGGTCAATAGGTACTAGAGCTGAAGCTCAATCTATCATTTTCTTCTATTTCTTCTCCTTGGAGGGCCCGCCTACCTCAATTTTTTGCCTTTTTTGTGGTGGTTCAAGAGTATCCTCTGCCTCTTGTGGGTCTTGAGTGACATTAATGATAGGAGGGTTACTGGCCTGAGGTGGACTATCACCTTCTTGTGATTCATCAGTATACTCCTCATTTTCAGAAGTGGAGTAATCTTTATCTACATCTAAATTCTCTTCAAGCATTCCTTCTAATTGACCAGACAGGGTACCATGCATTTCAATCATCCTATTGATTCTTTTTAGATAAGGGAGATTAGGGAAAAAACCTCCAAAATCCAATTTGGCATTTTTGACTTGAGCCTCCAATCTCAACAAGTCATATTACTTGGTAAGCCTTCTACCAACCTCATCTCTATCCAAAATGCTTCTTATCACATCTTCTTCATCACAACCTTCATGTTCCCTGACTGTACCAATATTGGGAATCAATGTCATCTTGGCAGTTTTGATAAAATCCTTAGGATCAACATATCTGCAAATACCAAAAATAATTTTGAAATGGTTAAGCCATGCACTAAGCTATGGTAATTCTCTCTTTTCAATTAGGAAATTACCTATCCTAAATTGCCTTGGTGTGAAAGTGCCCTTTCTATGAGGTTCTAAATGCTCCTTATCAGTCCAGATCAGTTGTCAAATGAATTCTAACTAAGCAACCCTTGGAGGCACAAATTTTGGAAAAAAATGTGGGGGCTATGGACATCCATAAACTCTGATTATAGTAAAATTCTCTCCTAATTAAAAATCACACCAATTATTGTTTCCTTTCCATTTGTCTTCAAATTTCATGGGCCTCAAAGGCTTCAAAACCCTAGCTTGTGACCTTACTACACTTGTCCCCATCAGTTGAAGAATTGGGAAGATTATATAGTTCTAGCAGATGCAGAAATCACATTAATTGGAAGTGTAGTTCCACACCCTCAGCCAATACTGTACTAGATTATGCTAACCCTCAAACATGAACCTTGGCTTCAACACTTGTGCATCCAGACTATCAACATTGAAATACAGAATCAGATGCATTAGAAGGGAATAATGCATGAATATTAATGGCCTCTTATTCTATTTGATAGCAACTAAGCCTTCATGTATTCTATCGATTACATATTGGATGTAATCATAATCTGTGTTGGCATGGGAATTTTGAATATCAAGGATGATCATCAAAAGGTCAGTAGGAAACATTTCTAGATCTCCATCTATCCCAAGAACTCTACACAATCTATGGCACAAAAACTTCATATAGAAGTTGAGGTTTTTAAATTCATAAGGGGCTTTCATGTGTGATGGGAGAGGGGCTTGATATTTTCCTATTTTTGGGATATGTCTACTCATCTAGCTTTTTATAGACCCTACATGACTCATGTATTTCTTCTTTTCCTTTTTTAGATCTATCTTAGTGGAAGAGGAATAATAGAAATCAAAAGCCTTCATAAAGGACCCCCTATCCAAAGTTACTAAAGCACACTGGTCACCTTTCCTGATAGTTTTTGAAATGGGATCATATACCCTAGCTAACTCAATAATGAAATAAACATCCAAGAAAACATCAGGGACAATCAACTTTGCCATTCCTAAGGCCCAAGCATTGCAAATTGGGATAGCCTTATTTCTATTATTGTAAAAGTATGTGAAAATGGTGTAACATGAGCTAGATGGAGTGACAGGGTCTCTATAATCCTCCATCAAATCTTCAAAGGCTTCATCAATCGCCTTTTTGTTCTTGTTTGAGCTGGGGAGTAATTTGATAAATTCATCTGAATAATTGGGCTTTACTTTCTCCTCACTCCCTTGTTCCATAGCTTCTCCACTGGATGATGCTCAGCTTGGCTCTGGTTGAATCATAATTCTGAAGAGCTCTAAATTCTACAACTTCCCTTTTTACTTCACACTCACTGCTACTACTTTGAAAATCACAATTATCTTTAGAAAACTTTGAGTGCTGAAAACAATGATGTCTTGTCTATATATTATCAACTATTGAATGCGTAAAGTTGCCAAAATTGTTACAAATCTATTCCTAATCACTGCTGCATTCAATTCTGTACAATACCAAATTCAAATCAAGGCTATTCATGGTTTGGATGTTGATAGGTCTATTAAAAACTCATAATCAAAGCATAAAAGAAATGATCATAGTATCTGGGTTTAAAAACCCTCAATTATTGATAAAAACCCTCAATTATATCTGATTGGCTAACTTTTCACTTTAATCCAACATGGTAGAGTACTTGTCCACGTATCAATGATTATCAACCCTTTTATTAATGAGTACTTAACCTGACTTTATTCGGAGATCCAGCTAACAAAGACTCTCACGATCTCAGAATGATTTACTTATCTTGAGTTAAATCTGGAGATCCAACAAACAAAGCTTTCTCATGATCTCAGAATGATTTGCTAAGTCATGATTTAACTTGGAGATTCAGTGACTACCATTGATCTTGGAAATCATCAACGGTTATTAGATTAACCTTTTAAACATCTATCTTAACCCGAACACTATTTAGAGAATGAGCAACTTTTAACTTTGTTGATTCTCACAATCTTTAACTTAACCTGGCTTTCATCTGGCAATCTAGCGGACAAAGCCTCCTTTAAACCCTCATACCTTGAACTTAACCACAATCTTAATCTAGAGATTCAGCGACAACAGTTATCGCTAAATCTCTAAAAGCTTTACTTAACTCTTGGTCTATCACGAGATTCAGCGAACAAAGACTTCTCATATTTGTTGAGTGATTTTCTTAACCATGATTTAATTATGAGATTGGGTGAACAAGATTCATTCACCAAGTCGCTAAATATTTTTCTTATCTTGGGTTTCATTTTGAGATTACATGCTGACCGTTGATCTTGAAAACAATCAATGGCTGTCGCTAAATCGCTCAATATTTTGGGGTGTTACTAATTGATCATGAGATTGCATGAACGCCTTATTCGTTGAATCGCCAAAATATTTAGAGCTTAGTTATCTTATCCTGAGATCCAGTGATTGAGGATACCTTTACTTTTAATAGACATAGTCACTGAATCACTAAATTATTTTATCGAAGCCGCTAAAATCTGATGAAGGGTGCTCCCCTTAATACCACAAACACATAACAGAAACAAAGAAACAACAACAATATGCAAGAACAAAAAATTGGCTTCTTATTATCTCCACAAATGTGGAATTACAAACTTATAGAATTACAATATGCAAAGCCACATGGGCATTCCCTTACAATATTCTGTAGGACAAAGCCTCAAATCAATACCCAGATCTACTACCCAGAACTGCCCTAGACAACACTATGGGCCTTCTTTATATAGGCATTTTCCATCACCCGAGAAGGTTCCATAAATTTAGCCCTTAGGGCTGACCAAACTTAGAATTATTTTATTTTTCAATTTATTACATCAGATTCAGCTCAAAATAATTTTTGAAACCTGAAAAAAAATTTTGAAGGAAAATTATTTTCCACCATTTCAGGTGACTTGACTTTCAGAGACCATAAGTCATCACCAGTTGACCCGATTGACTATTATAACCTCATTTTAGAAAGGCCACAAAGCGCTCTATAGGCTTGACTCATGCAAGCACCTATCACCCAAATTTTTGACCTCATTTGGAGCCTCTAAAGCCTTCAAAACTGAGTTCAAAGTTTCTATACCCTGCTGCCAATACCGAAAATCTTCAATATCTTCAAAACTAGACTTGATCTAGCCATGAAACTTTACTGGCAAGTTGATATGACTGAGATGAACCTCCACATGTAAAATCAGAACATTCTGAGATTTATGACCAACTTACTAAAAATAGCAAGTTTCCATAAATAGCAGCTCTACACAAGATAGCCCTTATTGAATACAAAAACATAAATATTTTCCATAAATAGTAGCTCTGCACAAGATAGCCCTTATTGAATACAAAAACATAAATATTTTTGGGTGATGCAAGATTGCTCTTACACCCAGGATGCTCCTGCATCAAAATCTAGTGAACAAGAAAAAACCTTTAATTGTTGAGTCACTAGATACCTTGTCACTTTTACAGTTCATCATGAGATTAAAACATCACTATTGATTTTGAAGATCATCAACGGTCATCGCTTGATCAATGAATAGCCAGAGGCTTAACCACAAAATTGAGCAAACAAGAGATAACTGTCATGCTGGATCACTGAATGCTTAGAGAAAACCATAAAAAATTAAGAGATTGGGAGACTACATAGTTGCTGAATCACTGAAAGAAAAACTAACCACGGATTGCATTTGGAGATTAAGCGACTAAAAGAAAACATGACATAAGACTTAAATGTAGTCACTAGTTCGCTGAAAAAAAGGTAACTTTGAAATATTAATCTGAGATTCAATGAACACTAAGAAAAATAAAGATCACGTGCAGACTTAAAAACTTAAGTGGCCAAAATGGTAACATGAAAACATAAGAAACTAGGGCACACTTAGGGTATTGTTTGAAAAATAGAAACCCTAGTTTCTCACCGCGACCTAAACAAAGGTATAAGGGCATGTTTCACTTGGTAAACTCAAAATTTAGATTTTGATAGGACAATTTCTTGTAGACTTATGAACATTTTGACACAAAAATAGACTTTGGAGGCTAAATGAACATGAAAATCAAATATTCTAA
Source organism: Chamaecyparis obtusa (assembly GCA_027943335.1). Classification (NCBI taxonomy): domain Eukaryota; kingdom Viridiplantae; phylum Streptophyta; class Pinopsida; order Cupressales; family Cupressaceae; genus Chamaecyparis; species Chamaecyparis obtusa. Next base: position 2,630,192 of record BSBK01002298.1, on the reverse strand, counting down.
GGAAACCCTTAAAATCACTCCAATAGTGGCTCTATCTGAGGATGCTTAAAAGTCAGTTTATAGCAAGAAACATAATTTCTGGGTGGCAGACCAAACCAAACACTTAACTTATTGCAAGAAAATAACACATGACTTGAAATAAAACACACCTATATACTACAAAACTACTGTGCATGGAACAAAAATCATTTCAATTGAAGAAAAACTTTAGGAATTGTCCATGCACTAGAAATTCTTTCTCTTCACCATCCATATTTCTCAGAAAGTATGAGTCTTTTCCATGAGCCTGATGGATAATATAAGGACCCAACCGTAATGACTCAAATTTTTTATGCTTTCCCTTATCCTCACTCCTTTCATTCCATTAAAGGACAAAATCTTCAGGCTAGAATTTCCTAACAGTTGCTCTCTTGTCAAACAGATACTTCATTTTTTGTTGTAGTCTAATATTCTCTCTTTGACCTTCTCTTCTTGTTTCATCTAGTTCAACAAGCTAGATCATCCTATTTTGCAAAGGATCACACATTTCTAAATCTTCCTCATGCATAAACTTGTAAATAGGCAGTAAATTGTTCATAGGAAGCCTTGATTTAATACCATAAACCATTTCAAAAGGAGACTTGCCTGTAGCCATTTTTTCTATAACCCTATTTGCCCATAAAGCTAGTTTCAGCTTTACATGCCAAGTTTTTGTTCTTTTTTAAAGTTTTCTTCAGGATTTACAGAATGCTCTTATTGCTTGATTATGCTTGTCCATTAGCTTGTGGGTGACATGGAGATGAGTATGACATTACTATGCTCATTTCTAAATAGAAATCCTTGAATTCGTGTGATCTAAAAATCATGGCATTATCCATCACTAATTTGACAGGGACACCAAACTTTGTAATAATATTGTCCATCAAGAATTCAATAACCACTGTGCTTGTATCCTTTTTTGTTGGGATTGCTTCAATCCACTTAGTGAAGTAATCAGTGGCCACAAGTATCCAACTATGTCCTCTACTGGACTTCTTAGTAAATTCCCCAATGAAATCAATACCCCACATAGCAAAAGGAGCTTTTGCTACCATAGGGTTTAGCACTAATGCTCCTAAAAACTTCAACTTATTTGAGAATCTTTGGCATGGTTCACACTTTCTAACAAATTCATGAGTATCTTTGAATAACACAGGCCACTAATATCCAACTCTCAAAATCTTATGAGCAGTTGCTCTGGCTGAATGGTGTCCTCCACACATTCCAAAATGCATTTCTTTCAAAATCCTCTCAGACTATTTGTTGTCTAGACATAAGAGCAAGATCCCATCATTATCCATCCAATACAAATCACATTGTAGTAGCAGATACCTTTGGGCTTGCCACTTAAGGCTTCTTGGCTGATTGTCATTAAGGCCCTTTGGGCAATTAGCATTCTTGAGAAAAAATACAATATTTGTATACCAGGACTGCATCTCAATGCTGGTGACAATTCCTTCATGGATATCAACATTGTTGACCTGAATTAGGTCCATATTTTCTTTATTCATTAGCTTTACAAGTTCTAAACATCTGACAAGTTTAGTGATGTGAAGCTCTAAGTCAAATTCCTAGATTCTGTTAATCCATTTGCATCTTTTTCTTGTGACCTCACTTTGCACTAGAATATCCTTGATTGCAACATGAGGAACATATGCATTTACCTTTGCACAAACCAGATAGGGTTTGAATGCCTTGAAAACTTTTACTAAAGCATAGGCTTGTTTTTCCATTAGTTCATAGTTCAATTCTATTGATTGTAATGATTTTCTTAAAAAGGCACCAAGATGCTCAAATCCTTCATCATCCTTTTGTAATAATAATGTTGCAATGGTGTGAAATGATGCAAAAGAGAACAGAGAAAAGAGTTTAGAGTAATTAGGGGAAACTAAGACTGGTGCCTCTTGGATTGTTTATTTTATTTTCTCAAAGGCTTCTTGTGCTTCTTGACTCCAAATAAACTTTACATCCTTTTTCAGTAGCTTGACAATAGGTTTGACCAACTCAGCAAAGTTGGCAATGAATCTTCTGACAAAATTGATTTGTCCAAGGAAAGACTAGACACCTTTGAGGTTTTTGGGAGTGGGGACATTATTAATGGCTTCTACCCTTTCAAGATCAATCCTTACTCCCTCTTTGGACACTATATGCCCTAGTAGATTGCCCTCAGTGATAACAAAATGGAATTTCTTAGGGTTTAAAGATATGCCATACTCCAGAGCTTTAATCAAAACCTTTTCTATGTAATTGTAGTGATCCTCAGCCCTTTTAGAATATGCAGTCAGATCATCTTGGTACACAACCATGAGAACATCAATAAGGTCCTTAAATGCTACATCCATTGCCCTTTGAAATGTTTCTCCAACATTTTTTAAACCAAAAGGCATCCAGACATATACATATGTTCCCCAAGGTGTGGTAAATGTTGTCTTGAATTGTTCTGATTCTTTGACCAACACTTGGTTATATCCTAAAAATCCATCCATCATGGACAATAAATCACAGCTAGTCACCTTATGAAGCATGGCCTCCATATTGGGCAGTCCATAGTTGTCCTTCAGTGAAGCAACATTTAGGTTTCCGAAGTCTACACACAACCTTATATCACCATTCTTTTTTCTGACTGGTACTAAGTTTGAGACCCAAGATGAATGTCTTATGGGCTCAATTATGCCTGCATCCCTTAACTTGGTTAGCTCTATTTACATTTTGGTAGCTAACAAGGGATTAATGGGCCTTTGCTTCTGTCTGAAAGGTTTGGTATCCTCTTTCAAGGGAATTTCATGTTGAAACAAGTCTTTCCTATAAGCTTTGAGATCATCATATGACCAAGAAAAAACATGTTTATATCTTTTTAGCAATCTTATTAAATTATTCCTTACATCCTTACTGAGATATTTCCCAATGTAGATAATTTGAGGGGAAGTTTCTGACCCTAGGTTTATTTCTTCTAGGTCATCCACCTTGGCATTAGATTTATGGGACATATGACTGTCATTTATTTTGAACATGCCTTCTAACTCAACTAAGCCCTTAGGGATATGGTTAGAAGGTAGTTAAACAACCTCATTTCCCATGAAACAATTTTTTCCATCAACAATTTCTTGATAAGCATCAAAATCAATTTGTTGACCATCATATAGATCCAAACCTTGAATAAACCTTAAGATGTCATTGTCATCTTCAAAGACTTTCCAATTGCAAATATTATCAGGGACAAGAGGTCTACTCTTTATTTCTAATTTTGATACTACAGTAAGGGTTGCATCATTGCTCTTTAATGCAACATTTGGAAGGAAATCTTCCATAATGTTTTTTGATCTTTCTACCCACATAATATTGAAAGCATCAAAAAATTCAATCCTATCCCAGATAGCATATTTGTATAATTTAAGTCTACCATCCTTTGCAACATATTGTGATCTAATCTGAGAAATGATTAACTGGGAATCTCCATAAAATTTTAAACATCTTATACCCTGTTTTATTGCAATATCTAATCCTAGTATCAGAGCTTCATATTCAATAGTATTATTTGTCAATTGGAAGGTTAACAAGAAAGAGTACTTAAAAGTAGTACCTGACAAGGATATAAGTAGAACACCAGCTCTTGAGCACTCTTTAGAGCATCCTCCATCAAAGTAAAACTTCCATAGTCCATCTTGTTGTAAGATCAACTCATCAACAATTGGATCATTTTTTTAAAGTTGTGGCACTATTTCTTCTACCATGAAGTTGTTCATATCAATATCAACACAACAGTTTAGATCCTCCAGAGCTACCATCTCAATCAATACTGAGGAGTGAGGTTCTATGTACAACTTTACCTCACTACCATTCACAGGAATTGTAGCGTATGATAGATCTAACTACAGCTTTCCTCCTACTTCTCTTGCCCATTGTATTGATAGTAGCATACCATAATGGGGCTGGGTATCAACTACAACAACATCCATATTGTAAGTTGCCTCTAGGAATGTAGTGATTTTCACCTCTATTCCAACCAAATTTCCTACCATAGGAACTGCTCTATTGTCCATGGCATAACATCTTCCATTAGATGTATCAACTTGTAGCTCTAATTCTTTCATAACTTGGTAAGGCATCATTGTAGCTGCAGCACCAAAGTCTATCATATAATTTTTCAACAATAAATTATTTACAATCAGAGTAACATAAAAAGGATCAATGGAGGATGGATCTTGGGTTACAATATTTCCAACACAAAAGTTGGAAACCCCTTTGGTTATCTCAAGTTCTGCCACTGGTTTCACCTTTTCTGACACAACAAGAATGCCCTCTTGTTCATTAATCAAAGCCAAAGTTGCTACCTTATAATCTTTTATTTTTAGCATTTCTAATAAAGGGATTGACACCTTCATCTGAGACAAAGCATGTCTCATGTCAAAAGTTGGGGCCTCAGTAGAAAAATCAGACAAGTCTTTTCTTCCACCAACCTTTTTGTTTCTCTTTTCTGGGATATTTTCCTCATTTTTCTTAGCACTCTACACCATAACACGTTGCTTCTTGTTGTTACTTTTTTTCCTTAGGAAAGCATCTGGTTTAGGAGAAACCTTACTCTGAGGATCATCCTTGACAAAGAGTGACCTCAGGACTCCTTGATCAGCATCAACCTTTCTATTTCTCAAGTTGTATGAAGATCTACCCTGAGAAATAGCAGCCACAATTAGATTCTTGATTTCTTCTTTACTGGGATTTCTCCAATGAGTACATTCTATCTCTAGTCTAATCATATTTTTTTGACAAGTTTCATCATCAGATTCTTCATGATCAGAATGGTAAAATATTTGTTGCTCATAAACAGGGAGAGTTCTCCTTTTATGGTCAAACTCTTCTAAAATCTCTTCATCATCTAAAGAGGCAAATTCCTCCACCCTTTGAGTGGTGAACATATTTACTACAAACTTTTCAGAGCCTTCATAGTCTCCTATGGGTAGATCTTCTAGCTCATCTCCTAAAGCTTGGGAAACATCACATTGATAAGGTGAGTGAGGCATGTTGTAGGCCACACACACAGAATATTTTCCACATTGTGGGTTGTAATCTTTTTCAAAGGATCAGGAGTATCCCTACCCTTTTGTGGCTCATGGTTTTCAAAAACAGGCTTCCCATCCTTCCAATTTGTTTTATATGGCTTGTCATGTAACCTAGGAAATCTCTCCTACCTTTGATAAGGTGGTCTATTATCTTGAAAACTCTTCCCACCCTTATCAAATCTAGTAGAAAGATCTTTAACAGCATTAGACAATTTTTCAACCTTGTCATCTTCCTTGGCAAGTTTCATAGCATGTGGTCTAGTCTCTTTCCATAGTTTACGTTCATCCCTTTTATACATTTGACCAGATGCTTTCCTATTACTTTCAATATTTATGGCTAATTTGAAAAGATCTCTCAAAGTACATGGACTTTTGTCTCTTAAAAGGTAGGACATCTTTCCTTCTACAACATTTAAGTAGGTAGCCAAACAAACTTCATCATCCAATCTTAAAACCTAGAATAACTTGTACATGGCTTTCTGAAACCTACCATTGAATTATGACATACTCTCATTTACATGCTTCTTGATATTATTGAACTCATTAAGCATGTAACTAGAATTAACATGTTCAACATACTATTCTTTAAAGCTCCTTATAAACTCATCCCATGAGGTAATACTATTTTCAGGTAAACCTCTATACCAATCCCTAGCATCTTCTACCAATGATTGAACAAAAAGTTTCATGACAACATCTTCATTCTCTATTTCATAATCATTTATTTTATCTATGAATGATTTAAGATGCTCTTCACATGTAATGACATTATTAATAGTGAATTTTTGGATTTTGTCTCTTACCTCATTTGGAATGACATTTGGTTGGCCAAGAATACCATCAAAGAACAATGGTCAATATCTGTCCAAATGAGTTGGCATTCTCTAAAAATATTGTGAAGCCTAGGCTCCACCTCCTCAAGTATTCTAATGTACATTACTTCCATCAAGATTGCCAACTAATCAGACTATGGGATTTACATTTTGAACTGGTCCCTGGACCATTTACTTAAAGCCTAATGCTTGGAGATCAGGCATAGGACCAGCTAATTAATTTTTTGGTATTGGCCCATTGATAACAAGGACTGAACTGCTAGAATTTTTATTCATATTAACATGAAGGAAATTAATTTTCCTTTTCATCTCATTTGTAGTAGCCTCCAATTCTAGCTTCTCTAATTGGATGGCCAAGTCTTCCTTAGCTTTTCTAGCCTTTTCTAGGTCTAAACTAGCCTGAGACATTGTAGTAGGATTAGCATCATTCCTTTTAGAGTTATTTATGCTAATTCCAACTATTTTTTGTTTTCCCTTGTCACATGCATCCATTACATTATTTCTAAGATCCTCATTTCTTTTGATCTCTGATAGATGCAACTATCTTAGGACAGGGCCTTCACCCTCAAATTCATTTCTCTTGGGATTAGCCTCATTGCTATTGACCTGCTGTCTCATAGCTCTTACATCACCAAACAACTCACCATCTAAACCTTTAAACTGTTGATTTAGGTCCTTTGCTTGGATCTCGTTATTTTTTGTTTTTCTAAGGAGCTCTTGCCTTTCCATGAGTAACTGATGCAGGAGCATCCCAGGGTAGTTGGCTATCCTGCATGTTTGGGAGATTTGATGGAGTCATGTGGACTTATTTTCATGTGTGAGGGGTTTGGTAGTGTTGGATAAACCTACTTGGGTCTTTGGTAATTGGTTATGGCACTTGGTATGGTCTTGGTTGCTCAGCATGGCCTAGAAGGAGCTCGGCCTTGCTTAGGAATTTGGTGCCTATTTCAAGCTGTATAAGTAATTTTCCATAAATAGTTAGAGGCTGAAAATTTCAGGAATTGAAGAGAGCCTATATTTATTCCTATGGTTCGAAGCATGAGTTCTAATTCATCCGGAGCTAGGAGATATCGCAATTTTACTAAGACATCTATTTTGGGAATTTAATTGTTGTTGTTGGCCGACTTGTGGCATTTAATTTCGGTATTTGTATTTAATTTATATTCAAGGCCGACCTGTGGCTTAGATTGGTATAAGTAGAGGTTGTGGGGGAAGTCTTTAGGCATCATTCATCCACTTGGGAGAAGAGGAGGTGGATGTGGAGCGAGTTTTGAGGAGAGCTAGTAGCTGCGGCTTGGGAAACAAGGAGATTGCTTGGTGGGCTTGCGAGCACAAGTTTAGATCTTCCTTGGGGCTTCCTACCAGTGTGTGGATCTGGGCTAGCTAGGGTTTTGGTTTGGATCTTGTGAGATCTTGTGGAGTTTCTATTGTAATTGCATTGTATCTGGCCATAACCCGGAAGGCCTTACAGCCGGACATGTTGGATGAAAATATAATGATTCTATTATGAGTATTGGCATTGTGTGGATCTATATCTCTGTATTGTTATTATATTCTTATGTGTGGTTATTTGCTAGGGGCTAGGACATCTCCATCGGGGATCCTCCTACCTTACACTGCATCAGTAACTCATAAATCTCTTGTTCCTCCTCCTTTTTTCTTTTAGTAATTTCCAAAAAAAATTCTTGATCCTTTTTTCTTAAAGCCATAACTTCTTCCCGTAATTTTTTAGAATCACGAGTAGTAGTTTCAGCAACAGATGTATCTTCTACCTAGTCTAAATTCTCTCATGCAGGAAAGAAACCTCTGTCTATAAATTCATCTTCCTGAGGAGGACCTACTGACTCAAGATTCATTCTTCTAAGGAACTCGGTTTTTCAGAGAAAGACAGGACCTCTTTTTGGATGGAAATGAGAACATGTTCTTGAGCTGGTCTAGGAGAATCATTACTAGATATCCCTCTTCTAGACCATTTCTTTCTACTAGGTGTATGTAACTCCTCACCCATCTTGCTTTTTGGGTGATCCCTATAGTAAGACCTAGTATTCCTTGGCCTACTCATATTACTTTGACGAGATATCTCAAAAAATTTCAAAAGCTTTTACCAGCAACTGGTAAACACAAAGTTCAGAGTTGCCACCCACAAATTTGAGGAAATAAATTGATAAACTGGTCTTCAAGTACAACAATAAACAGTTAGCAAAACTGTTAGCAAGTTTATTGCAGAAATATTTTCAATCCCCAATAGAGTCACCTATTTTGTTAGTGTTCAAAATTGCAGATGATCAAAACTAATCAGAAAACCTCTGATTCTTAACTCTTATAGTCCCAATAGATGCATCAAACAATAACAAACACTAAGGTATTAAGGATCTATGTCCTTCTTCACTTTGAGCTTTTAGCCACAGGTGGGTATAACTATTAGATTGAATTCTTTAAATATCACAACAGCTATCTGTATACTTGATAAAGATCTAAGCATATAAATCTCTCACAACTTTAAAGTAAATCATTATTTTAATTGATTGATGGTGAAAACAGTAAAATCTAGAAATAACCAGTGCCAAATCCTAGGGCATTAGAGTCAAATAAATTTAAATCTACAAAAAATCTCTCAACTCAAATAACGCAACCCCAAATAAAATACCTTGCAAATTATCTTCTTATGCATACACCATGTCATCAAATTCATCCACAAAATATTAAAATCTCTGAGACCTCATTCAATATTTACCCCTCCCTTGAAAGGAACTCAAATTTCAACCCCACTATCTACCTTGTAGAAAGATATACCTAAAATTCCTTGCAAATTAAATACAAAAAGAAATCACATTCATACATGAAGACAACAAAAAGATATACATGGAACTTCAATATGTGTTTATTTATCAACTTCTTGCACAAGTGCATTCAAAAGACTTGGATTCCTGAGAATCAAAACACTAAATTTATAAACTCCTATTACATTGAGTACTTCACCACCCTTTGGTGTGATTTAGAACTTGCTATATATAAGAAAAACCATCTTGGAATCCTTCTTTTAATGGATGCAAAAAGCTTCAAATGCTTTTGATAGTGACTTGCACTAGAGTACAAAATATTAAATTTCAAACAGAAAGGAAAGAAACTGGTGCCATATGTTGTTTCTTCTCATTGTGAATCCCCTTTTGAGTTGCACCTTTGTCTGTTAGTAATTAGAGAAACTGCTAAAGTTGTTATATTAATGATGGCCGCCATTACAGGCTAACCTACATCATTCTTTGTATGATAGTTGCTCTCCCTATATTTTAGGATCAGGTGCCAAGTGCGGTTCACTCTTCTTCTTTTGCTTCTAGCTCAATGATAGCTGGCCTTTTCTTCTTTTGCTTTATATTTCTATCCCAAGCTACCACATCATCTTCTGAAGGCAAATTATACCCTTGCAAATCCTACAACAACTTGATTTTCCTATCCCATCTGGAATTAGTGATGGCCTTTATATCAGCAACAAATTTAATGAAGTCATTTTCCACTTTAATCAAATTATCAATAAGATTGTTGCAACCATCCATGTCTAGGGAGTCATTATCACTAAGAAAGGCCTCCTACCTGATTATCACGTTTTCCATGCTTGAATTCCCCTTCTCTTGACTTATGATACTTCCATCATCTCCAAATGTTGAAGGAAAATACTTACTATAGCCTTAACCAAACATGGCCATCTTAGCCTTTACTTGATTTGCCTTTCCTTTGAAAAAGATTGAGGTGGTACTGATAAATTCTATCTTCTCATACACTTCAGTAACCACCTTGGGGATATCTTGTCTATCAGGTTTTAGTGCATCTAATTTTTCAAATAGAGCACTTCTTCCAGACCATATATTAAAGAGTGGCTCCAAAGTAGTCATTGCCTCTTTCACATTTTCATTAATCTTTTGCAACATGCCTAGTGCTTGATGAACTGAGTCTATTTTTTCTTGTGTTGCATGATGTCAGAGATAGCCTTCAAGGCTGCACCAAGCTTTACTTTCTTTGAATCCTCTGTTGCTTTATCATAAGTCTGTGTCTCTAATGGGACTGCAACTTCATTCTATATAGTTGGATGAGGGACTGCTTTAGAAGCTTCTTCAAGCTTAGCCTTTAAATCCTCTAGTTCATCTTCCAAAGCCTTGATCTTCATTAGCCTCAAATCTCTATCCTTAGTTATTTTTACTGAATCTTCAAACAGCTATGCATACTTGTTTGACAATTGGGTTGTCTTTGCTTCATTCAAGTGGGAAAAATGTGTCACAACCTTTGACACCTCAAGATCACTGGTATTTTGGATTGTCCAGATGATCTTGTCTCCCTCCATTTTATCCTCTATGCTCACTAGAGAGGGCTTTTGGGTCCTTGGGGCTAAAGACCACATTGCCACAACTTGAGACTTAGGATCATATCCACTTCCCCTAATCATATCACCAATGTGTATTTCATAAGATAAACTACCCTTTGGTTTCTTCCTTGTCTGATCAATGATGAAGGCTAAGGTCAAATCCCATCCAAGAATCAAGAGCATCCCACTAGATTTTACCATTTCTCTAGCTTCTTCAACAGTGATATTCTCTATGCCAGAGTCATAGGAAGTTAGAGCCCTCAAAGTCTCATCACTTGGTTCCATACCCTCTGGCAGAGCCTTAGCAACTTCTTGTTGTTTCCTCCAAATAAGGAAATTTTTGAATTCATCACTCTTGATGAATTGATCATCACTGAGGAATTCATCTTGGTATAACTCCCTCTCATCCTTTCCTAGCAATAGAGGTAGTTCCTCTTCTTCCTTTGAGGCTACCTTTTCTCCTTCTCTGATAGTCTTCCTCAATTGGTGATAATAAACTCGGTCAACGGGTACTAGAGCTGAGGCTCTATCTATCATTTTCTTCTATTACTTCTCCTTGGAGGGCCCACCTACCTCAATTTTTTGCCTTTTTTGTGGTGGTTCAAGAGTATCCTCTGCCTCTTGTGGGTCTTGAGTGACATTAATGATAGGAGGGTCACTTACCTGAGGTGGACTATCACCTTCATGTGATTCATCAGTATACTCCTCATTTTAAAAAGTGGAGTAATCCTTATCTACATCTAACTTCTCTTCAAGCATTCCTTCTAGTTGACTGGACAGGGTACCATGCATTTCAATCACCCTGTCGATTCTTTTTAGATAAGGGAGATCAGGGAAAAAACCTCAAAAATCCAATTTGGCATTTTTGAATTAAGCCTCCAATGTCAACAAGTCATAATACTTGGAAAGCCTTCTACCAACCTCATCTCTATCCAAAATGCTTCTTATCACATCTTCTTCATCACAACCTTCATGTTCCCTGACTGTGCCAATATTGGGAATCAATGTCATCCTGATAGTTTTGATAAAATCCTCAAGATCAACATATCTGCAAATACCAGAAATCATTTTGAAGTGGTTAAGCCATGCACTAAGTTGTGGTAATTCTATGTTTCCAATCAGGAAATTACCTATCCTGAATTGCCTTGGTGTGAAAGTGCCCTTTCTGTGAGGTGCCAAATGCTCCTTATTAGTCTAGATTAGTTGCCAGATGAATTCTAACTAAGCAACCCTTGGACACACAAATTTTGGAAGCAAATGTGAGGTTTGTGGACATCCATAAACTCTAATTATAGTAAAATTCTTTCCTAAGTAAAAATCACCCCAATTATGGTTTCCTTTCCATTTGTCTTCAAATTGTATGGGCCTCAAAGGTTCAAAACCCTAGCTTGTAACCTTACTACACTTTTCCCCATCAGTTGAAGAATTGGGAAGATTATATAGTTCTAGAAAATGCAAAAATCACATTCATTAGAAGTGTAAGTCCACACCCTCAGCCAATACTATACTTGATTATGCTGACCCCTAAACATGAACCTTGGCTTGAGCACTTGTGCATCCAGACTATCAACATTGAAATACAGAATCAGATGCATTAGAAGGGAATAATGCATGAATCTTAAGGGCCTCTTATTTTTTTTGATAGCAACTAAGCCTTCATGTATTCTATCGATTACATATTGCATGTACTCATAATCTGCGTTGGCACGGGAATTATGAATATCAAGGATGATCATCAAAAGGTCAATAGGCAACATTTTTGGATCTCTGTCTATAAGAACTCTACACAATCTGTGGCACAAAAACTTCATATAGAAGTTGAGGTTTTTAAATACGTAAGGGGCTTTCATGTGTGCTAGGAGAGGGGCTTGATATTTTCCTTTTTTGGGGATATGTCTACTCATCTAGCTTTTTAAAGACCCTACATGACTCATGTATTTATTCTTTTCCTTTTTTAGATCTATCTCAATGGAAGAGGAAGAATAGAAATCAAAAGCCTTCATAAACAACCCCCTATCCAAAGTTACTAAAGTACACTGGTCACCTTTCCTGATAGTTTTTGAAATGGGGTCATATACCCTAGCTAACTCAACAATGAAATCAATTGCAAATTGGGATAGCCTTATTTCTATTATTGTAAAAGTATGTGAAAATGGTGTAACCTAGGCCAGATGGAGTGATAGTGTCTCTACAATCCTCCATCAAATCTTTGAAGGCTTCATCAATAGCCTTTTTGTTATGGTTTGACCTGGGGAGTAATTTGATAAATTCATCTAAATAATTGGGATTTCCTTTCTCCTCTCTCCCTTGTTCCATAGCTTCTCAACTGGATGATGCTCACCTTGGCTCTGGTTGACTCATAATTTTGTAGAGATCTAAATTCTGCAACTTCCCTTTTTACTTCACACTCACTACTACTTCTTTGAAAATCACAATTATCTTTAGAAAACTCTGAGTGCTGAAAACAATGATCTCCTGTCTATATATTATCAACTATTAAATGCGTAAATTTACCAAAATCATTACAAATATATTCCCAATCACTTATGCATTCAATTCTATACAATACCAAATTCAAATCAAGGCTAGTAGTGGTTTGGATGTTGACAGGTCTATTAAAAACTCATAATCAAAGCAAAAAATCAATGATCATAATATTTGGCTTTAAAAACCCTTAATTATTGATAAAAACCCTCGATTAGATCTGAATGGCTAGCTTTTCACTTTAATCCAACATGGCAAAGTATTTTTCCACGTAGAAATAGTTATCAACCCCTTTTATTAATGAGTACTTAACTTGACTTTATTTGGAGATCCAATGAACAAAGACTCTCGTGATCTTAGAATGATTTACTTATCTTGAGTTAAATCTAGAGATCCAATGAAAAAATATTTTTCATGATCTCACAATGATTTGCTAAGTCATGATTTAACTTGGAGATTCAACAACTACCGTTGATCTTGGAAATCATCAATAGTCATCAGATTAACCTTTTAAACATCTATCTAAACCTGACCACTATTCAGAGAATGAGTGATTGAAGACTTCACTGATTCTCACAATCTGTAACTTAACCTAGCTTTCATTTGGTGATCTAGTGAAAAAATCCTCCTTTAAACCTACATACCTTGAACTTAACCACAGTCTTAATCTAGAGATTTGGTGACAACAGTTATCTCTGAATCTCTGAAAGCTTTACTTAACTCTTGGTTTATCATGAGATTCAGTGAACAAAGACTTCTCATATTTGCTGAATGATTTTCTTAACCATGATTTAATTATGAGATTGGGTGAACAACCTTCATTTTCCAAGTCGCTGAATAGTTTGCTTATCTTGGGTTTCATTTTGAGATTAGATACTTACCCTTGATCTTGAAAGCAATCGGTCGCTGTCGCTGAATCGCTCAATATTTTGGGGCTTTATTAATTGATCATGAGATTGTGCGAATGCCTTATTTTCTGAATCACCAAAATATTTAGAGCTTAGTTATCTTATCCTGAGATCCATTGACTAAGGAAACCTTTACTTTTAACAGACATAGTCACTGAAACACTGAATTATTTTGTCAGAGCCGCTAAAATCTAGCAAACAAGAGAAAACCTTTATTTTCTAAGTCGCTAGATACCTTGTCACTTTTATAGTTCATCATGAGATTAAAACATCACCGTTGATTTTGAAGATCATCAATGGTCGTCACTTGATTGCTAAATAGCCAGAGACTTAATCGCAAAATCTAGCGAACAGGAGATAACCGTCGCACTGGGTCATTGAATGCTTAGAAAAAATCATCAAAAATTAAGATATTGGGAGACTGCATAGTCGCTGAATCACTGAAAGAAAAACTAACTGTGGAATTCATTTAGAGATTAAGTGACTAAAAGGAAGCATGACATAATACTTAGACTTAGTCGCTAGTTCACTAAAAGAAAAGTAACTTTGAAAGATTAATCTGAGATTCAGCGAACACTAAGAAAAATAAAGATCACATGTAGACTTAAAAACTTAAGTGGCCAAAAAGGTAACATGAAAACATAAGAAACTAGGGCATGCTTAGGGTATTGTTTGAAAAATAGAAACCCTAGTTTCTCACCGCGACCTAAACAGAGGTATAAGGGCATTTTTCACTTGGTAAACTCAAAATTTAGATTTTGATAGGACAATTTCTTGTAGATTTATGAATATTTTGACACAAAAATAGACTTTGGAGGCTAAATGAACAAGAAAATCAAATATTCTAAGGAAACCCTTAAAATCACTCCAACTGGTAGCACCCTTCCTCATCCTCGCATGGTTCCTCTTGCCAGGGCCAACCATATCCAAATCCTTATTAGCCTCATTTTCCCTATTGTCTTTACCTTTGAGTTGCTCCAAGTTTTCCATCAGAACTTTAAACTACTCCACATTAGCTTTCAAGGCATTGTGACTTTGAACCTCAATCTTCGTTATAGTCTCCTCAATTATATTCATCCTTTTTTCTAGATATTTATAGTAATTGTCCTTGTCCCTAATTTTTTTCTCTAGCCTATCCATAGTAGTCCCCATAGCTTCAACATTTCTAATGGCTTTCTTCAATTCATCAATACAAACAAAGAGGGGTTTATCACCAATTCTAACCTTCTCCATAATCTTGATCATTTTATCTTTCTCTTACAACTCCTTTTTAATTTTGGTCATATCCTCCAACAAATTCACAATTATTTGACTAAATTCTTTTATGTTGTTCATATCTTTCTGAGTATGAAAAGCATATTGCATTTTCTCTTTGTTAGTGGGCTCTTCATTATTTCCTTTATCATTACAATTTTCCTTCTCCAATTCCTCTGTACCAACATTAACCTTAGCATCAATATTCACACCATCATTTTTACCTCCCTTGTTATCCTCAACAGAATTTCCTTGCAAACCCATAGAGTTATCTTTCTCCTCCATATTATTCCTATTAGTGAGCTTATCATCCATCAGATACTTTCCCTTATTTTTCTTACTACTCCTAGTAGCAATACCAACAACAGTATCCTCATCTTCATCAGAAGATATGAAAATTCACTTTCTAACCAGGCACTTATCTTTCCTAACCCTTTTGACATTCTGGGTTTTCTCTTTCCTTTGAGAGTTCTTCCTCATTTTACTCTTAGTAGTATGGTCTTCAATGGAGAAGTCCTCATCCTTATTATCCTTCTTAGTAGTGGAATTATTCATGGTATTTCTACTCTTTTTAGCTTTTTTTAAAGACCCTCCCTTCATTTTAGGTTTAACTTTCTTCATGCTCGTCCCCTCTAAAGAATCATTTGAGGTATCCTCAGTCTTAGAGTCTAATTTATACCCACTATAATCCTCATCAGTCTCCTCATCACCATTAGCTTTACCCTTAGGGAAGGGTTTCTCCATTATTTTTCTCTTAAGGAGATCATAAACCAAAACCATAAGACCCTGGTGCGAAGCATGATCCCCCTGTGAGTCCTTTTACAGTTCTTTAATAGTGTGATTAAAAGAACAGTAAAGATAATAGGGAAAGATAATTTTATCCTCATGTTGAAAATGATTCAAAATTACAAAATGGTACTCATAAGCTCTACTAAACCTACCATCCAAGGTAACATAGCTAATAATAGTGAAAAGAACAGACCTCCAAGGCCTATCGATACGCTTCATATCATGGTAAGATTTATCACTTTTGACAAGCCACGGTCTTTCCTCCTCCATCTCTAAGAATTTGGTTAGAGTTCTATCAAAAATTCTCCTATCTCTATAGAACTTATAGCCCTCATTCGACAATCCCATAGCTTTCACAATAATATCTTCATCAATTTCCACTATCTAGTTCCCCATCTCAATCTTACCATTCTTCTAATTGTCGATGAAAAAACTATTTTTTGATAGATTACTACCATGAAGACATTCCATGAGCACGTCCATACCTTCCTTTTGTATAATACTCCATACATGTGTGTTCTACATCCACCCCCTGCAAGAAGCAGGTTCAACCCTTTTCTTATTTCCTCCCATAGTTCTCTCCATAATTTTTCCCCAACCTTGAATACTTCTATATTTGTGAATAACACAACAACAACTGATGGAGATCCTTCTTTTGATGTCTAAAAACACCCATAATCCATGTGGCATCACATGTTTAGTACCCTTCATAAAATGAGCTCTTCCACTGCCATAATAATTCAATGAGGTATTTAAAATTTTATTAATCATTATGTATACTATTAACTCCTCTCTATTTACTCTAGATACGATCCAACTCCAACCAAGATCTCACCTCATGTAGAAGATTGTCCTCCCTATGCCAAGTGATGATATCATATGTGCTTCAAACCTTATTGGCTGCCTAGTCAACAATTATATTGATTTCCCTGAAAGCATGGGTTATAATGCACGGTTCAAAAGTATTTAGAATATCTTTTGCCACCTTAATTGATTTCTTTATAGATAGACCATGAGGTGGGATTTTTATTATTAAGGCTATTTATAATATTTATTGAATCCCCCTCAACCCAAACTTTATTACACCCATATTCTTTAGAAAGAATGATACCTTGGTAAGCAGCAATTGTTTTTTCCACACAGTTTGATTGATTACCAATAGTAATAGCTCTAATAGCTTTACATATCCCATACTCATCTATTAACACCATTCCACATACATCAATTCTTGAGTTTCCTTTCGAGGACCCATTTAAATTTATTTTCATCCACCCATTAGGTGGGCAATCCCATCTAGCTTCATTCCTCAAATTGATCTGATTGCTAAAATTCCTTCTACCTTTAATTTTCCAATTCTCAAAAACTCACATATCCCATTGGTCCTTAACAATTTCAATATTTCCTATAGTAAAAATATTCTCTATTATAGATCTTTTTATTTTCTCAAAAACTACCTAATAGGAAGAAGATTGATTTCTAAACACTCTTTCATTTCTCTCCTTCCAAAGACCCCAAAATAAGTGGGGTAAGGAAATATTCCACAAAGTTTTCACAGAACAATTCTTATAAGGACAAACCCAAGATAAGAAGACATTTTGAATATCTAAAGGAAAAACCCAATCCAAATTGAAGAGCTCCATGAATTTGGTCCAGAGATTAGCAGCAAAGGGACAATGCACAAACATATAATTAATTTTCTCTCCCTCTTGCATACAGAGATAACAAACATTAGGTAAACAGATTCCTCTAGGTTTTAAATTGTCCATAGTAAGGATTTTATTTTGGAGCATGGTCCAGGAGAAGATGTTAATTTTGGGGGTAAGACCTTTAATCCATGCTTTTTCCTGGCTGGGAGTTTCCATATTAGAATATTGTTGATTATATAAGGAAGCCATAGAAAAATTACCATCATAAGTTATTTTCCAAATGAGATGATCTTCCTCCTCAACCTTGACCAAACAATTCAATATTTTGTTTAACTACCTTAGAGAAGGATCAATAAAAGAGAGGTCTTTCCAATTATCAATCTCCTAATAATTAGCAACTTTAACTCCAACTAAATTCTTACATTAGTCTGTAAAAGTGTTCTAATCAAGATTATCTTGTAAAGGGTGGTCTAAAAGCCAAACATCTTCCCAAAAATTAATGGAATTTCCATTACCAACCTTCCATTTGACTCCTTTAATGATGAACTCTTTAGCTTTTGAAACATTATTCCATATATTAGATCCTATAGGAACAAAATTATCCCTAAGGAAGCTCTATAAATTATAATAATCACCCAAATATTTATTCTCCTAAATATTATTCCACTCTCCCTTCATGTTATAAGCTCTCCAAATCTTCTTAGCCAAAAGAAACTCATTCATTTTTCTCAACCTCCCTAATCCCAGACCAAATTTAATGAGGGGTTTAAAAACTTTATCCCAGGTAATTAAAGAAAACCTTTTCTTATTTTCTACTACAATCCAAAGGAAGTTCCTTTAAAAAATTTCAATAGCCTCAGTAAATTTAGCCAAAAATTTAAATAGACTAATAGCATAGAGAGGTATTCTTTGTAAAGTAGTTTTTAATAACTAAGTTTTTCCAGCTTGGCTCAATAAAGTGCCCTTCCATCTAGCCAACTTCTTATAGAATTTATCAATCAAGCATCTCCAAAAGGACTCTGGAGGATCTTGACAAAGGAAGACCCAAGTAGGTAGCAGGCATACTACCAATCTGACGTTCGAAGATTTTGCTAATCTTTAACTGTCTTCTTTCAGGAGTGTTAAGAAAGTAGATATAACTCTTAGTCTAGTTGATAAATTGCCCAAAATAATTCCTATAACTATTCAGAGATCTTTTAAGATTTATAGATTCCTTCAATGAAGCTTCTCCATAAAAATTGAGTCATCAACAAATTGCTGATTAGAGACAATTTGATTTGCCGATGAAGGTTTTAGACCTTTAAGCTCCCTTATCTCAACAAGTCGAGCTATGTATCTTCAAAAACATTCAACCATAATAAAAAAAAGAATAGGGGGAAGCGGGTCACCCTGTCTTAATCCCTTGGAAGATTTGATGAAAGGGGTAGGGGACTCATTAACCAACATAGAGAAAGTGACAAAAGAAACCAATTGCATAATAAGCTAAACACTTCTCATGCTGAAACCAAAAGAAAGGAGCACTTTCTAAAGAAAATCTCAATCCACTCTATCATACACTTTAGATAAATCCAACTTTAAAATAAAACCTTCCTTCTTAGCCATCACAAGAGAATGAATATTTTCATGGAAAATGATGATAGAATCTAAAATCTATCTCCCAAGCACAAAACCATTCTGTTGTGGAGAAATGATTAAGGAAAACAAAGAGAGAATTATAGAAGTAAGAACCTTTGATATGATCTTGTAGATAGAATTACAGAGGCTAATAGGTCTAAATTGATCCATGGTATCAGCTCCAGGCCTCTTGGGAATAAGCACTAGAAAAGTCCCATTAATCTCCTTCAAAATTTTCTTTGATCCAAAAAACTCTTTAACAACACTAATAATATCCTTTTTAATAATATCCCAATACTTTTGGAAGAAAAACATCAGGAATCCATTTGGTCCAGGTGCTTTACTCCCTTCAAAAGAATTAACAACCTTCTTAATTTCCTCATTAGAAGGGATAGTCATCAAAAAATCATTGTGGTCCTCCTTCAAAATACCTAGAATGCACTCCAAAAGATCCCTTTGAGCTTCTATATCCAGATCTTGATATTTTTTCCAACAAATTAGAGAAAACATTGTTAGCCTCTAACCTAATAGAATCCTCCTCTATGACCCCATTACTGTTAATAATTTTGGAAATTCTATTAGCTTCTTTGTGTTTCAAAGTAGACATAAAAATATATTTGGTATTCCTATCTCCTTCTTTCAGCCATACATTCCTAGATCTTTATTTTTGAAAAGTCTCTTATTTAGCTATAATATCATGGAATTTCATAAGCATCTCATTTTTAGTTTCTTTGGACACCGTATTATACCCATCTATTTGAATAATATCTTGAATCTCTTTAAGATCCATAAGGATATCCTTCTTGGAGGAGAAAATATTCTCAAAGCTATCCTTATTCCATTTCTTACTATTATCCTTCACAAATTTAAGCTTTTTGGCAACCTTAAACATAGTTTTACCTTCAATCTTATATTTCCACCATTCCCTAATATTCCTCTCCAGATCTAGGTGCATAGTCTACATTTTTTTCAAATCTGAAAGGAAACAACCTTTTCCCATTTTTAGGATCAGCAATAAAAGTAATAGGGTAATGATCTAATCCCGCTCTAATATGGGCAAATAAAGAGAAAAAATAATGAATAAACTAATATTTAATAATTAAAGCTCAGTCAAGTCTCACTTGGATAAGGTCCTTCCCAGATCTTTTGTTCATCCAAGTAAACTTGACACCTTGGAGATCCATGACATGGAGAGCCTGATCATTCATGCAATCTATCAAATCCATTTTATTGTCCTAATTGGGCTGACTACCTCCCATCTTTTCATCATCATTGATCAGAGTATTGAAGTCCCCCATTATGATCCATCCATCTTGATCAAAATTTTGTCTCACAATCTCAAGTTTTTTCCAAAAATTATATCCACTAGATCTGGTGTTAGGAGCATAAACATTAGCCAGAACCCAAGAATTACCATCCTTGATGTGTTGAAATCTGATACAGTCCATGTTTTCTTGGATCAAGACTTCCCTTTTTATATTGTCACAATTCCAATAGGTAGAAATCCCCTTGAGGCTCCATTAGAATCTCCCCACTAACCTCCCCATTTCTAAACAACTTGATATTGTTATTAGTATTATTATCTGAGTGGGATCTGATGTTATCTCCTCAGTACAGTGGGAGTGGAACCACAGGTTTCCATGAGGTCAGGAGGTAGTGATTCTTTTACCATTTGAGACTAACGTTCCTATACTAGTGTTGGATGATCATTGTGTTAGTTTCTTTCTATCCTATCTTCTTGGAGGCTTGATTCTTATTCTTGTACTTTCTCTATTTTGTACTTTGTATTTAATTGTAACTACATACCCTGCGACTTGTGTAGTGGGTGTTGGAGATTATGTATACTTCATTATTCAAATGTATTTATGATGTAATATGTAGATGATTTAGAGGATTATTGTAATTAATAGATGTAATTGTATTTGCGTAGTTTCTATGTCAATGAACCCTTGAGATGTGTAATCTGAAATTGAGATTATGTTTATTTTTATGTGTACTTATGGACTTTATGTTTTACTTCTTCTTGTTTATTCATTATTGTTTGTAAACACTTATGAAAAAAATATTTTGCAAACTTACTAACATGTTTTAGGTTAATATCTCTTGGGTTCCCTAGTGGGGCATTAATCTCCATGGTTCTCAAATGGAACAAAACTTATAGTACTCATAGATCACAACCAACCCACTAAAAAACTTAACACATCAACTTCATCTTTGAATCAAAGGCTTGGTAACAACATTTCAATATAGTCTTTCTTTATTTAAGCAACTCTAGGATTCATAAGAACTTCCTTTGATCCATAGGCTTAGGGACATTAGGTTCTCACCTTGACCATTCACACACAAATACACTACTATCTCCAATAACCCACCAAACATAGGGTCCAAATAAAACTCTAAACACACTGTCACAAAATAGTATCTACCAATATACAACGCTTGTTATTTGATCAATACTCAAGTTTTAAACCAATGGAGAATCAACTTACTTGTTCACTGTCTAATCACATCTTTACCAAGAGACCCAACGACCTTACAACTAGGACAAATGATCTTCATAAAATACATGCCTATCCAAGGATATTAAGGTAAATTTGAACACCAATTATATGGCCTTGAATATGGATACAAAATGAGATGTGGTTGTACCAGATGAAAGGAAACATACACTGTGATTACTATCATTCCTTTGATAGTTTTAAACAGCAAAAATAGTGCATAGTTGGCCAACCATGGACCACAAAAATTAGGAGAATTATCTAGTGGGAATATAATGATATGGAGACAACATTCATATGTAAAAAACTTTAAATGATTGCAAACCAGATGGATAAATAGAAAGGTAAACAAATCTAACTATATGAGTCATAGATTTAGACAAATTTCACAATATTAGATGCAATTAGACTTTGAACATTGAAGCAGACCATAAGAAATTAATGAAATCACTTGTGTCTATCTTCTCAATACCTTACCAGGGTCATAGGTCATCAAACAACTTGACTTCAAGAAAAAGTTTGATGGATTGTTCTAATCATAGTTTTAAATAGTAGAACCAATTCTACATGATCATTCATTAAACTTTTGAAGGATCCTGATCCAAAATTCTTTGAAAGATTATTTGTATCCCTTACAATCCCAATCCACTATATTTAGCCATTAGTCCACTTCAAAAGATCAAATATTATCCTTTCAATACAAAATTGATATCACGATGAACATTCTTCAAGGAACTTATTGTCCACTATTATCTATAAACTTGTCATTATCCACAAACAAAATCATCAATCGCAACAATACAATTACTAATTATAATATAATAAACAGCATCAAAGTCAATCTCCCCTTTACAAAGGTATCAATGTAAACCATGTTCAATAATTTAGGTCTTAAACAACTTTCTTGATAAATAACCTTTAAATCTACTATCAATGTTAACAGTTTGAACAAAGGAACTAAGTGATTAGTATTGTGAAGACCATGCCATTTAATTGCAAGGTTATTGGATCAAAGAAGATCCTCTATAAAATTCATTAGATCCACTCATGAGATCCTTTAATCTGCATGTTTGATGGTACATTGAAGTTGTCTAACTCTTATTCCATCCTTTTATTTCATCAAAAACCCTTCAAGCATCAATAATAATCAAAACTGTGTAATGTACTATTGTAATACCCCAAAAATGGGTTATAGGTTCATTAACCTCCTATATCATCACATCAAACAAAATCGACATCAAAGTCCTAACCTAAGGCACATCGGCACATCATCGAATTCTAATTGATTATCTTAAATTCTGCATCGGGGAATATTCCTAGTAATATTCCTAATCATCTTAATTATCTTTAATTTAATGATTATTTGGCGATAAATCCAATTTATCCTAAAGTTTGATTAATTGAATATTCTAAATATTTAATTAATTAAGTTTAATTCTGCCACTTAATTATTTAATTGAATTTAATTATATTTATTCCTAATTATTATTATTTAAATTTGACAATAAATCAAAATTCCTATTATTAATTGATTAAATTCTTATTTAATTAATTAAAGCAAGTTGTCATATTTGATGATATTATTTTTGAATAAAAGTTTGATTAAATGATTGATTAACCCATAAATCAATTATTTTATTTCAAAAATCAGTTAAATTGAGAATAAATCAATTTATTTATTTATTAATTCATAATTATCCATGTGCACAATCAAAGAGCAGTTAAACTCCAAATTAGAAAATCAATGCAAGTTATTGACTTTTTGGAACTCAACATCATTTTTGAGTTTTAAAGTTGATCTAAACTTCTAATTTGAGTTAAAAAGTTGTTTTTGCATGATTTGCATGTTTTTGTGAATTAAATTATCTTTATTTAAAAATAACTCAAAATCAAGCTGAGTTATTTGAGTGATTTATGGCTTTCTTTCATGCATCCTCAAAGCCATGGATTTCTATAAATTAAGGCTTTAGTTCTTCACAAATCATTTCTCAAATCCACAAGAATTGCATAATCACGTTGTCGAATTGGAGACTGAAGAATCATCTTTGCGAATCCAAGCTTTGTGAGATCAATATTGCATAGTTTTTCATATCATATTAGTTTTCATTTGTTAGATCATCATAGCATATCAGTTTTTTTTACATATCATAGATCCATATCAATTTTCATCATATCATTGCATAGAAAATAAAAAAAATAGATTAATTGCATTCATATTTCATATCAGTTTTGCATTCAAATCCTTCATTTAGGTGTCGTCAAGGTCACTGATCTCAATAACAATCTGAGAACATCATACTCGCACCTATTAGAAGGCAGTAAATTGCCTGGTTAGTTTAGCTTTCAATTCATTGCACGATTTCATTTTTGCTAACCTCTAGTAATGTTTTATTGAAGTGTTGTGTCTACAGAATAGGTACAAAATTCACACACACATTTCTGGCGCCCACTGTGGGGCCCTGAAATGGGTTTCCATTTCAATTCTATCAATTTCTATCTTTTTCTCCTCAGTTTCTATGCAAAACTATGATTTTTAAATTATGTCCATACAATCTTCGTACGAGTTTCTGAAAAAAGTCATTTCACACTATACCCACTGTCATATGACAGTTTATCAGATCGAGGATCATGTCATGTTGTACACACTATCATTTGAAAGTTCAACTATCTTTCACAAAACACCCAGTGTCATACGAGTTCCTGGACTGTCGTTTGGAAGCACACCCACTGTCGTATGAGTTTCATACTATTGTTTGGTAACAAACCCACTGTCGTACAAGTTTTGACATCATATTTCAACTATCGTTTCATTTTTTAGGGTATTTTGTCATATTTGGTTTTCAGATTTTGACTAACAGCTAATCTTAACAATTGAAATTCTTTGTTTTTGATTGACTCCTACTGGTTTTGATTGGAAAAAGTGCAAGAATTGCTAAAAGTAGGTAAAAATATACTAAGCGCATTGCAAGGATTCCAGGTATTCTTCTCAATCTGATAACATTTCAATTTGGATCCTAAAACAAATCTCTCATGTGTTTGGCTTGAGTATTTCCTTTGCATGCTTTTCTTCAAATTTTCATAATTGAATACTAGGTTGTAACACCTTAAGTATTGATAGGCAGTCTTAGGATATTTTTGATTGATCTTATTAGCGAAATTGGGATATTGGACTCTCTTATTCTTACTTGCCCCTCATTTCACCCCGTGGTTGCAAGGTCAGTGCCATATTCAAGGGAGGGGTCTACTTAGAAAGAGCGTAAATTTTTCCCCTAGGTCTTTCCCATTTTGTGCTTTTTGGATCTCATTAGTATTCTAGGGTGTGGACTTTATTTTAAATTTGTGTGAGGAGTTAAATGCACCACTTTGTGGACTCACCTCATGTTTATTTGGAGCATTAAGTGTACCACCTTTTGTGCTTTTAAATGCTTTTGGATAGATTTGTTTTCTGATATATCTATGAAAACATAGTAATTAGGCCCTATGAACACTATTTGTGGTTCTTGAGAGATTGGATTCCCAGTGAAATCCTTCTTGATGATGGAATCCTTGTAGGTAGGGAGGATACTTAGTGCGTCTCACATTCTACTTGGTCTGTGCATCTTCCCTTATTGATTGATACATTCTCTCTCCAGAGAGGTTGATAGATCACGTGGGGTTCATATCATAGACCTTGGTGAGATAATCTTCATCTTAGCATGTCAGATTTATCTGCCTGCTTTGTCTGGGTTAAAAGTGAAAAGGTGTCAAACCCTTGGATTTGGAGCCAAGTCCCCTTGTGGTATACTATTGTCAGTCACCTTTAGAGAGGGTTAACCATAGCAGACACTCCCTTTATAGGGAAAATTGCGTTGACAGAACCTCGAGCGGTAATAGCCATTTTCACCGTGGTAGTGACAATCGCTATATATATGTTCTTGTGGAAGAAATCTTCATAGGTGTGGTTCATTGTTGGGTTGTCAGATCTCCCTAGCAGCTCCTGATTGATTAAATTCTCAGACTGTGTCAAAACCCTAGTGCGCTGGGATTGGAGTTCACCCCTTTGGATCATAAAAGTTGCAGAGTCAAACCATTACTAAAAACCCTAGAGAGGCCAAATTTTCATTTTTATAGGATATATGTGCATCATTGCAAAACATTTTGGAACATACACAATTAGCACTTTTGAGGATTAGAATGAATAAAATCACTTGATTGTCCATGCGCAAGGTTGCTTTTTCCCTTGTTCATTATTTTCAGACATGCTTGAAATCACTTGCTTGCTATCTTGCATACTTGTTTATCTATCTGGTTACTGAAAATGAACAAATCTGTTACAATCCTCAAATTTGGACAGTACAATTTGCAAACAATTTGACACTAAAAACCCTAAATTTGCAAAATTTGAAGTGAAATTCCTTTCTGGAGTCAGAAGTCATCTCAGGAGGTCAGAAATTCATATGAGTTTTTGTCAAATGTCCTTTCATCCATGCCCAACTATCATATGGTAAGGAACCCAGTGTCGTACGAGTCTTTCTGCCAATCAAATTCAAAAAAGTCAAATCCTGCTAGCAACTATTGTACGAGCTCTTCAACTATCATTTCATAGCATACCCACTATCGTGTGAGTTTTACAACTATCGTATGAGCTTTTCAACTGTCATTTCATAGCATACCCACTGTCGTATGAGTCTGCATAGTGTCGTTTGGGAAAATTTTGAAAGTTGTCAGAAAATTGTTAGAATTGCCAGATATTTAGCTTTTCAGCCTACTTCCAGAATCTGTCAAACAAATCATTGTGTCAAGAACAGAGCAGTAGCTATTGAGAACCCTATCATTTTCCAAGAGTGGCCTTTTGAATCCAATCTAGCCTTCTATTAAATTGATTTGAGTCCTTTTCATCTCATGTCAAAACCTTGTCATAACTATCAATCTTCTAACAAATCTTCAAAAACAAACAAGTGTTGTGAACTCGTGTCCGCTATCTTTTGGGCAATCTACCCATACATCTAGGGAATAGTATCCTTCACCCACATCTAATCAAATCTTCAAATCAATAAAACCTTGACAAGGTTGCATCATCTGATCATCTTGATTCCATTCATTCTTCAGTCATCTAGATCTTATTCTTTTATTTCACTCAAAGTTGATGGTGGAAACTAGAGCTTCCTCACACAAGAAATCTAGAGAAGCATCCCATACCTTACCTATAACTGCTACGAGGGGTCCAACTCTTGAGAAACTCATCAATTCTGGTCTTTACAAAGATGACAATGTTGGCAACCTTCGATTAAAAATTGGTTACATTCCTCCTTCATCAACTCACGGAGGTACCCAACAAACACCACATCAATCTATTCCGGGGAGTCCACAAACTCCTACCATGTCTCAAGCAGGGACAAAATTTGGCTCTCAAAGAACTCAATCTCAACATGGTGCAGATCAGGAACCCACACCTGAAGAAATTTCTCAATATCAAAATGATGATAACTTCAAATGAATGATGAAGCATTTCTTAAAAGAAGATAGAGAATCATACTTTTTACAATTAGCTCATCAAGGAGCTAAGCTTCCTCCTAATTTTAATGTCGAAACTATCATCACACACAAGGAAGAAAATCTGATAATGGACATGATGAAACAGATACATGCTTTACAAGTCAAACTGAATCAACTCGAAAAAGAGAAGGAACCCAAAGAGTTCTCCATGGAGGCTCTATGTCCTTTTCCATTTGACAAAGACTTGTACATGCCGCCATTTCCAAAAAGAGTGGAGATGCCAAAGTATGATAAGTATGATGGACACTTAGATCCTCAAGATCATGTCAGAGAATTTTGTACACAATCTATGGAGTTCATGCACGAACCAACCTATCTGATGCGTCTCTTCCCTCAATCTCTAGGGGGAGCAGCCATCCACTGGTTATCTAGATTGCCTTCTACTATCAAAACTTTTGAGGATTTGATCAAATTGTTTTATTAGCAATACTCCTACAATATTCAACATCCAGTCACCATGATTGATATTTGTAATCTCAAGCAATATCCAGGGGAACCATTCCTAACATTTCTCAAGAGATGGAGGAAGAAGTTCTCTCTATATGCCAGACCTATTCCAGAAATAGAAAAAATGTAAATCTTCATCAATAACCTTGTTCCAAAAATCAATTATCCTCTACAAATGCAAGATCATACATCTTTTGATAAGATGGTGGATAATGCTATCAAAATCAAAAAAGTGCTTGTGAAAAAAGGAGAAATCACACTTCAGAAAGACAAGTATGAATCTGGGTCCAGTTCTATAGACAAGAACAAAAATTGGAACAAGAACAAAGGCATCATCATAGATTGCATTGTTGATACTATATGTGCCCCATCAAAGGCACCAGTGTACAACCTAACTCTTGGTTCCCAAGCCATTAAAGCTTCATAACAAAAGTCATCTAAACCATTTCAAAAGAAGTTAGAATACAAATCTTGGGATAAATAGTGAAAGTTCACTCCTCTTGGAGAATCTTTAGAATCAGCTATGAAAACTCTACTGGCTGATAACATCATCTCTTTGCCAGCAATCTGACCACCTGATTTTGAGCCTAAGCCAAAATGGTGGAGAGAAAATGAATTTTTTGATTTCCATCAAGGTAAAGGTCACAAAACTAATAGCAATCATACAGCATTCATAGAACCAATCTAAAACATGGTCAAGAAGTTTCATCTTCTCAACCTAATATGGGGGCAAAAGTCAATTATGCTTACCCTGGAAATAATGCTACCATCAATATGGTTGAACCCTGTCTCTCAGAGCATTGCAATGTCATCACAATTGTATGAAGAGATAGACAAAATCAATCCACCAACGTAGTTACTCAATCACAAGCCCAAGCACATCTGAAAGGACAAATCCTAGATTCATCAAATGTCCCTAAGGTGCCCTTCAATCTTTCATCTACTTCTAAACAGAAGGTTGCTTCCAAATCTTCCAATCCAAAGGATACAAGGCCTACATCTTATAGCATCATTCAACAACTCCAACACACTAATGCCAAAATCTCCATGTTTGAGTTGCTTCAAATATCTCCAACTCACAGAGCCATACTAGATAAAGCTTTGCTTGGTTCCAATGTTCCTGATGACCTTGATTTAGATAGGTTCCAGACTATGGTTGGACATCTTACATCTCTACAATATATCTCCTTTTCAGAGGAAGATGACAACTCCTTGAGTCACCCACATAATCAGCCTTTGCATATAGAAGTCTTGATCCAGAACCGTAGAGTCAAATGTGTGTTGATAGATGGGGGCAATGGCCTAAACATTTGTTCTTACAACTTGATCACACAATTGGGATTTTTAGAATTGGCTATTGATCCTCAAAAGAAGATAACCATAAAAGCCTATGATGAACAAGAAAGATATTCTAAAGGTACCATTGTCTTACCCATCTGAGTGGGTCCAATTATCAAAGATACCATCTGTCAAGTGCTTGATCTACCTTTGGCCTACAACATCCTCCTAGGGAGACCATGGATACATGAAATGCAAGCTATTCTTTCTACATACCACCAATGTTTGAAGTTTCCTTATGAAGGAGTAGAGGTTACTATCCCCGCGGATCTGAATACAACTTGCAATACCTTGAAGGAAAGTGTAGATAATCTTGTGCCTAATAAAAAAGAATCTTCCATTGAACCAACTAAAGAAGCATCCACATCTAAAATGGAAGATCTTGCAAAAGAGGTTAATATCAAAGAAAATAGTATGGGAGAATATACTATCAAGCTAGTCTTATCTTTGACATCTCTCCCTATCTCACCTAAGTCTTATGGGAAATCTTTGAAACAATCCAAACCAGACTCTAAAGAACCCCTTGAGGTATATAAAAAGAATTTTGTAGCAGAACAAGTCTCCAAGCAAGAATTTGAAGAAGATGTAGCTGTGCTTGCATGGCTATACAAAGATGAACCTGAATCTCAAGTTGTTCAAACTAGTGACTCTATAGTATCCAAACTCCCTTCTAAGTCATATGGACCAGGAGATAAATTGATAGCTAAGATGGGATATTTAGGTAAAGGACCTCTAGGAGTCAGAGGAAAAGGTCTTGAGGTACCTCTCCCACATACTGGTAGAGCAAATAAGAATACTGTTGGCCTAGGCTTTAAAAAGAAACCCTATCACCTCAAAAGTAATTATTCTCATGTCATAGAGAAGATCACACCAGGAGAACCTCTTCTTAAGAAAGAAGAAACATAACCATCAGATAGTGATTCAGAAAGCTCAGAACTCATCCCCTATGAAAAATTGCCTAAGGAGATCAAAGACCTTCTTGATGATAAAGATGATCCAATAAAAAGAATTAATGTAGTAGAAACACAAGAACCTACTATCAATCAAGAGATAGTTGCAACACAAGAACCAACTAATCTTTGAAAACCATCAAGAAGAAGAAGGTGGTAGTTATTCTAAGACAAATTCCCATGAGTATGAATACAAATCTGAATCTGAGGGTAACCCTTCTTGGGGTATTCACCCTGACTTTACTCATGTTCTAAGATTTCCTAGAGATCCTGAATCAGAAGATGAATCTAATGACCATGAATGGGGAATTATTCCAGAACCAGATGAGCTTATCATAGAGAAACATGTTTATTTTACTCACCAATATGCACCCCAACCTAATGTAAGTCTAGAATGAAATGATGAACTTATCGAGTCTGATCCACCTATGGCTAAATTGGACTCCCATAATGACATTGAGCTTATTCATGAATTGAATGTCTTAAGTTGTCATATCACCTTTGAAATCAAGCATTGGGTTTGGACCAATGATGACATATCCGTATCCATAAACACTATCTCCCAATCTTTCCCTACTTTGACTATCCAATATCCAGACCTTATTGATCAAACCTCCACAAATTCGAGCCATGGTATTTATACCTTCCTGAATGTCTATGCCCTTGCTTGCTACCTAAATGTAGTTGAGCCTATGAGGACTTCCATTAGTGAACCAAGTGTCAGCATGACTGAGTCGGACATCAAATATCTTAGTCATAAAAATAAGAATAAGAATAAAAAGAAAAGGAGTTTTGAGGGTGAAAACCACTTTGTGGCAGTCTCAAAACCTACAAAAGTAAAAAGAAAATACGTATCTAAAGGTGAAAACCTCTTGGAGATGCCTAAGGATGAGATATTTGATGTCCTTCTGAGTCATTTACAGGACAGATCTCTATTTCTAATTGAGCCCACTCAATCCATCAATTTGGGTACAACAGAGGAACCACAATTGGTACATGTAGCACAATCATTATCAGAAGAAGAGAAACAAAAATTTACTACATTCCTAATAGAGAAAAAGATCAACTTTGCATGGAAATACTTAGATATGCCAGGATCGGATCCTAATCTTATAATGCATCATTTATCTATAGCTCCAAATGTAAAACCTGTCAAGCAAAAATTGCGAAAGATGCATCCTCATGTTGCACTCTTGGTAAAAGCTAAATTAGAGAAGCTCCTAAAAGTTGGATTCATCTGAGTTATTGACTATGTAGAGTGGATCTCTAATATTGTACCTATTTCTAAACCAGATGGTTCAATCAGAGTGTGCACAGACTTTAGAGATGTGAATAGAGCATGCCCTAAGGATGATTTTCCACTACCTAACATTGATATGATAGTGGACATGACTGTGAGTTTTGAGATGTATTCCTTAATGGATGGTTTCTCTAGATATAATAAAATAAAAATTTCCCCAAAGGATCAAGAGAAAACTACTTTCACATGTGCATGGGGTACCTTCTATTGGAATGTCATGCCATTTGGGCTTAAAAATGCTGGTGCTACATATCAAAGAGCAATGACATCTATTTTCCATGACATGATGCATCGAACTATGGAAGATTATGTTCATGATACTTTAGCCAAATCTATGATTAGAACTGAACATCTAAAGGACTTGAGCATGATCCTAGACAAAATGGAAAAATTTAGTCTTAGACAAAATCCTAAGAAGTGTGCTTTTGGTGTCACTTCTGGAAAACTCTTAGGATACATAGTTTCAAAGAAAGGCATTGAAGTTGATCCAGCTAAAGTAAAGGCTATAATGGAGATGCAACCCCCTAAGAATATCAGTCAGATGAGGACATTGTAAGGAAGAGTTCAATCTATCAGAAGATTCATATCACAGCTAGCGGACATATCACAGCCTTTTACAAAAACATTACATAAAGGTGTGACCTTTGCATGGAATGAAGAATGTGAGAACAACTTTAACCATATCAAGAAGTATCTATCAAATCCACCTATCTTGATGCCTCTTATTCATGGAAAGCCATTGATCTTATATGTCTCCGCTACAGATACATCACTGGGGGCATTGCTAGCACAACACGATGAAGATAAAAAGGAAAGAGCTATATACTACATCAGTAGAACATTGGTGGCATATGAAAAGAATTATTCAATGATTGAGAAAGCTTGTCTAGCTATGATCTTCACATCATAGAAACTAAGACACTACATGTTAGCTCATACCACTCAATTGGTAGCCAAGATTGATCCACTAAAGTACCTACTAAGCAAAGCTGCCCTCACGGGTAGATTAACTAAATGGGTCATGCTATTGAGTGAATTTGACATTGAGTATGTTGAGAGAAAAGCTATAAAAGGATAGGTCATTGCTGATCAATTGGCTGAAGCACCATTGTTTGATGACACACCACTACAAATGGAATTTCCAAATTCCTCTATCATGCATCTTTCTTCTAGAGAATGGGAATTATTCTTTGATGGCTCCTATACACAAAATGGATCTGGAGTGGGCATATTGTTCATAACTCCTCAAGGATACTCCATACCCAAAGCATTCAGATTAAATTTTTCTTGCACAAACAATATTGTTGAATATGAAGCCCTTTTGAATGGTATGAAAATAGCAATTGAATGGAGAGTAACAGAGCTACACATTCATGGAGGCTCTCAACTTGTTATTCATCAAGTCAATGATGTGTACCAAACTAAAGATGAAAATATCATTCCTTACAAGAGAATGGTAGATGATTTAAAGAAGTATATCATATCTATCACATTTGAGAAAATTCCTAGAACAAAGAACAAGGTTGTCGATGCAATGGCAACACTATCTACTTTATTACAACAGCCTGAACATGAGCTACGCTACGAGTTTTTGGTGGAAGCACTATCTTATCCTGCATATGATTCCCTTGAAACCCGCATGATCTGCACTGTTGTTGGTCAGGATTCATCCAGATACAAAAACCTATTTTCCTATCTCCAAGACCAAATCATTCCTGATACCTTCAACTGCCATGAAAAGAGATACCTTATCCATAATGCCTCCTGATATGTCATCATTGGTCATGATCTGTACAAACGAGGTCTAGATGGTACACTACTTAGAAGTTTAGAATGGGAAGAGTCTCAACATGCATTAGAGGGAGTCCATGAAGGTATTTGTGGGTCACACTCGAATGGTTTAACACTAGCTTGAAAACTTATTAGGGTTGGGTACTATTGGCTTGAGATGGAGAAAGAGGCTATCAAAATTGCCAAAAATTTTCAAAAGTGCCAAGAATTTTCAAAAGTGCCAAGTGCATGGCAACTTAATTCATGCTCCAGGGAGAGATCTAATCCCCTTTACAACACAATGGCCTTTCCATCAATGGGCATTTGATCTTATCAGGATGATTCATCCTCACTCTTCTAATGGACATACCCATATAATCACAGCTACAGATTATTTTACAAAATGGGTAGAAGCAGTCCCTTTGACACAAGCCACTGGAAAGCAAATATATATGTTCATATTGAACTATATCATATGCAGATATGGGATACCTCATTCCATAATCATAGATAACGGTGGACAATTCAAGAACAAAGACCTAGATGATCTATGTGCCAAATTCATGATCACATAACATTGGTCTTCTATCTACTATCCTCAAGGGAATGGACAAGTAGAGGCATCTAATAAGAATCTATTGAAAATCTTGCATCGAACTGTTAATAAGATAGGAAGAGACTGGCATCTCATGATCAATCCAGCTCTTTGGGCCTACAGAATAAGTATTAAAACACCTACTGGGGCTACACCTTTCACTTTAGTGTATGGGTCTGAAGTGGTACTGCCTATTGAGGTTGAAATCCCATCACTAAGAATCAGAATGCATGGTCTAGTAACTGATGATGACTACAGAGTGTCTAGGTTGCAAGAACTTGAACTACTAGATGAGCACAGACAAGCGGTGTATGATCATCTCAGAGTATATCAGAAAATAATGTCTAGAGGCTACAACAAGAAAGTCAGACACAGAGAATTTCAAGTTGGTGATCTAGTCTTGAGAGAAAATCCTAAAAATCAATCACATCGAGAACGCAAGGGGAAGTTTGAACCCAACTAGCTGGGTCCCTTTGTAATCACTGCTACTTTTGGCTCTGGTGCCTATCAACTCTCAATGACTGAAGGAGAATAGCTCTGAGAACCAATCAATGTTCTCCATCTGAAGAAATTCTATGCCTAAGAAATTCAATCTATGGTAAAATGTCCTGAAAAAATTATAAAAATCAGAAAAAGTCCTGAAAAAATGAACATCTTGGTAAAAACCTAGCAATGGGCGCCTTGATGATTCACAAAAAAATTGAAAAAAGGAAAAATACAAAAAAATGAGAAAAAGAAAAAAGTGCCTTGGTGAAAACCTAGAAACAGGCAGCTTGGTAGCAAAAATAGAATCTCTGCCAAGATGGTGAAAACCCGGCAAATGGGTGCCACTTGTTTCAAAATGCTCCATCTATTAGCACAATCTTGGTCTTTCCTAGGCTTTCAGTCCTGCTTTAGTTTGTACATATCTCCCGATTTGTTTCTGCATTTCCAATTTCCAATAAGTCAGTTTGTACACCAATCAGCTCCAGCGTCTGTATCCTATCAATGCTTAACACTTGGGGGCAATCAATGTCAAATCCTATGGTCTCCAGTATAGCTTAGACGTATCATATCTAGTTAGAGTCCTTTGAAGCTTCATGTGAGTCATTCAGTCTGTCGTATCTCCAGAAAGGATTTTGCATCTACAACAATGCAATCAAACACAAACTAAAAACAATCTATGCTTTTTACATGCTTTTATCTCCTTGTATGCTTACTGATTCACATTGAGATTTCTTGCATATTATGTCCTTTTGAGCTCTTTGATGATGTCCTTTACAGGATTTAGAGAGGGATGACTGGGGGCATAATCTTTTCTTTGTTTTCTTCTTGTATGTGAAAATCTAACAACTTTGGAAATTCTGGATTGAAATGGTGTCCAACTGTAATAGCCTCTATCTCAAATTAGATGGCCATGCGTACCTCAACCATTGATACCCAAAAAATTCAAGGACGTTTGATCTAACTATTATCTTTTTGAGTGAGTTCTTTCTCCTATTGTGAAATGTGATCTTACCTAAGGATGTGAATGATAAAGGGTCACTATGGGTAATTCACATTGGATTTAGAATGATCTCTTGACTGTTTGATATGTTTTTTAATCGCAAGGCATATTCAGGTCATCATGATATTTATGTTTTGATGCTTATACAAATTGCTATATCAAAATGGACATGATATTCAGGTCATCCTGGTGTTTATGCCTTGGTGCTTATATCTATCTGACATTCCAAAAACAAAATCAATATTCATATATCAATGGTTGCCTAATTAGTGGGTGTTGTATTGATTCCTGCGCATACAAATTGATATTCATATGTCTATGGTTTCATAACTAGTGGGCATTGTATTGATTTATCTGGTTACCTAAAAGTTCAATGATGATAACAAATCGACACATGATCAGTGACTAGGTCCTAGGTCCTATGTTGCATTTCATTTTGCATGTCTGCATGATCTCACAAATGATTGGAAACACTTCAAAGCTTAAACAAATCTTCATATCATTTCTTCACATCTAACAAGAGTTGAGTCTCACTCGAAGGTCTCTTCACTGAACCGCAAGCAGTAACTCTCCTGGGTTAAATATCCTTTTGACATAAGACCGAGTGCTTGTCTTCATCAACCTACAAAAACATATCATGTGTATCACTGCATTTACATCCCATATCATTACCATTTGTTGCATTACATTACATCCAGTGCATAAACATAAATCATACATACATCTTTTCATAATCCATTACATTTGCATAATATCCATACATATGAAAGAAATCATTGCATTGCATTGATCCATACATACATTCTACACTACTTATAGCATAAACATCACATGATATCATCATAAATCAAAACATGACAAGTACAAATGAAGTCACAACCAAAAAAATTGATCTCATATATATCATAAACTTGAAATGTATCAAGGGTGCACTACTGGCACAGTATACAAAAGAATGAGCCCTAGAGAGCCATCAGAGTCAAAATAGTATATCAGTGATAAAAAAGAATAGAGTATATCAAAACATAAGAACAGGAATCAACTATCAGCATGCTC
Organism: Chamaecyparis obtusa; assembly: GCA_027943335.1. Taxonomy (NCBI): domain Eukaryota; kingdom Viridiplantae; phylum Streptophyta; class Pinopsida; order Cupressales; family Cupressaceae; genus Chamaecyparis; species Chamaecyparis obtusa. The sequence continues at coordinate 2,594,260 of BSBK01002298.1, read as the reverse complement.
CTCGGTATCTGGTGGAGGAGGGGGTGGTGCATCTGGTATAGTCTCTACTCTCGATGCCCTAGCTCCCTTTGAGGCTGCCATATAATCTGAATACATGGGTACTCTCTGTGCAGCAGGGACAACAACATAATATGCAGACACATAATATGAAGCCCAAGAGGTTTGATGGGTCACCTCTATCTGTAATCTCTGAACCTCTAAGTGAAACTCTATACGAAGCTCTGTGCACTACCTATCTACCTCTAGATACCTCTCCTCCCACCTAGCACTCTGTACCTTTAGGTCTCAAACCTAAGCTCTGAGACATCTGATAGTCTCTGATGAAGTGAGAGGAATAGTAGGATCTACCTCAGCTGCTGGCATCTCTATGTCCTATGTTGGCCACTCTGGCTACTGGTCAGTGGTATCTACTCTATGCACCTTACGACATTTAACCTTAGCTCCTAGATCAAAAGTGGTATCTACCTATAAGGGATCTGCATCACCACCTACAAATTGCTCAGTGGCTAAGACATCATCCGCAGAACCAACATCACCCAAAGTGCCCCTCTCACCCCTGGTCCATCTCTGTGAACCTGTGGATGTACCTACTGAAGAAGTAGAAGGATGAGGGGGCCTCATTTTTCTGGATGGTCTCTATGGTGGGGCCATTGCTCTGGGTCTCAAGGGTGTAGGTTGTATCATCGGACCCTATGGCATAGGAGCTCTTGTCACATCCATCAACTCCTCCATGGAGGGTATCAACTTAGTAGGATCTGAGAATCTATGGACAGGGTGGTCTACAAGCCAAGCGATGTATCCATCTGTGACCCCTGCATCAACTACCTGTGAATGGTAGTCCCAATCTCTACCAATGATCCTACTGTACTCCTCTGAACATAGAGAATAAGTGAGCCTCTGTGTCCATCCAAGCCCAATCTCACGAATAATGTGAGCATATGCAGTATACTCCTGTGGGACATCCTGTCTGCATCCATACTGACGCCACACTCTAGTAATGAGAAATCTCTCCAAAATAGTGGAGGAACGATCTATTAGTACCCGACTCTAAAAAAGAAAGTTGTACTGCTCCCTCGTAGTGGGCCATGCCTCTATCTGCAAGTAGGGTCTCCAATGCACAAATGTCATATCATCCAAACATCATCTGAAATACTCAGTATGACCCATGCAGACTTGTGTGACATAACCAACATACGTATATATCACTGGCTCCTATGGCTGCCACTGTGTCTAGAAAACTAGTCTCAACACTGGGATATGCTCCCAGGCCCATATCTATAATACAAGAGCTCCAAAAGTGAAGCTCTTGCAATCCTGATATACGACCTTGTGCATCTTTGAAAACATGTGGGCCAACAGGCACTAACCCCAGGCAAGCTCAGTGGGAGTGGCCATAAGAAGGGCTACCATCGGAGCCCATCCCATCAAAAAGTCATTCTGCTGACGGCCTAGCATGATGAGCTCCCCGATCATCCCAGCAATAATGCACTCTAAACAGTGTGTCTAACCATATCTCCATACAAGGGTCTCCCAGGAAATGGACCCCATCAACTGTGTATCATCCCCAAACAAACACCTAAAGGTATGAAGACCAGTCTGGCCGGAACTCACATACTCAGGACGTCGAATACTATGGAATGGAATGTGTAGTATCCTATAAATATCCTCTGGAGTCACAGTCATCTCTCCAGTCGGTAAATGAAATGTCTGTGTCTCAGAGTGGAATCTCTCAATAAGTGCAGTCAACAGGCCATGGTTTACCCTAATATCAAGTAAATGGATCAAATACTAGAACCCACATGTAGCAAGATGAACCCTCATAGGGTTAGGAAGTGAGACACATAATCTCTGGGTCGTCGGGTATGAATGTCAGACATGAATATCTAGATATGTGACCTATATCATGCAAAAATAGGGAATTCTATCAGAAATTGGGTTCAACAATAGGCTAATAGTGCAGAAATTGAACAGTTTGGTATTTCAGAAGGTAGGTCAAAGAGTCAGCAATCGGGTAGAATAATCAGAAAAGTCAAAATTTTAACCTAAATATAAGTTTTAAGCTCACTATTTTTTATATGATATTCTAGACTGGCACCTAAAGTCGTACGACACTCCACAATAGACCATATGACAATCCATGGTCATACGACACTGGATTCAGTATCATACGAGTTTCCAGGGACCCGATGAAATGTCATACGACACATGGGTCCCCTTCATACGACACTGGGTAATGTATGAAATGATAGAGAAAATACAAATGGAATGTCATACGAGTCTGGGATGGGAATCGTACGAGTTTTCAAACATGCGACATTCAAAAATAAAAATGCGTATGGAAAAATTCAAAAATGCTAAAAAACATGAAAAATTTGCATTTTCAGGAGAGAACAGAGGTCCACATACCGGATGTCCATACTGTCGAGGTCTATCATGTCTCTGGCTGCACTCAAATTGATGTGAACTCACAGGTACCTTTGATTCTCATTGTTCTGCCATTTGCTTGCTCAGAGGGCTCCACAAGATCTCCAAAGTCAAATGGTTGAAATGATTTGAAAATGACCCTTCTGGCCTTTATATAGTTTTTGACCTAATTTTCAAAAGTGCTCTGTTTTCCACAAAAATTGCACCCTTGGCTAATTTCAACATTCTGAATCCATTTTCAAGATCAAAATCAAAATTTGAGATCATTTACTATGTCAAAATCATGATTTAAAATTTTTAGACCTAGGACAGTCTACTGCTTGCATATTCGACCTTCGATCATCATAGAAATCCAAAATTCAACCTAACTAATTATCTTACATCAAACTATCAAAATTTCAACTTGGTTAACCATGGTAAACTCATGGTCAAACCTAGTCAAACTTGGTCTCTAGGACCTCCAAATGATGTAGAATGCATTCTCAAACGTGTATAACCATTTCTCAAATCAATTAACATGCTTCTAAACTATTCAACACTAACTTTTCTTGTCAGATTTCAATTTTAATCCCGAAGGGGGCATGGTATTGCATATCATTCAAAGTCTGTAATCTAATTTGAAATCATATCTTTCCTCAGTAATCAAGACAACAACCACGTCTAGTTGCTGATTCATCAAAAGTCCTCATCACTCAGGGCAAATCTATCATCACTTGGGGCATATCAGATTCATCACGATTCATATCAATTTGGTATTCTCCTAATCTTGTAAATTGTATCAGTTTTTGCAACTATCGATGCATCTGTGTTATTTCCTTGGTTCTTCAGTAACTGAAGGGTTCAGATGTGATACCTACATGATTCTTCTAAGGACAATCGAGTCTGGAATCGGTCACTCACTTCTTCACAATCATAAGGTTCAGAATTAGGCGTTTTGACACTTTTGTTTCATCAGTTCATTTGTTGTTATAGTTAACATTATCTTTGGTCATTCAGGACCTAATATCATCATATCTTTCGAATCAGTTTCATATCTCTATCATACACATATTGTCTTTGAACCACTACGCTTCGCACAACAATTCAAAGAGGGGCAAAATGTAATACCCCAAAAATGGGCTATAGGTTCATTAACCTCCTATATCATCACATCGAATGAAATCGACATCAAAGTCCTAACCTAAGGCACATCGGCACATCATCGAATTCTAATTGATTATCTTAAATTCTGCATCGGGGAATATTCCTAGTAATATTCCTAATCATCTTAATTATCTTTAATTTAATGATTATTTGGCGATAAATCCAATTTATCCTAAAGTTTGATTAATTGAATATTCTAAATATTTAATTAATTAAGTTTAATTCTGCCACTTAATTATTTAATTGAATTTAATTATATTTATTCCTAATTATTATTATTTAAATTTGACAATAAATCAAAATTCCTATCATTAATTGATTAAATTCTTATTTAATTAATTAAAGCAAGTTGTCATATTTGATGATATTATTTTTGAATAAAAGTTTGATTAAATGATTGATTAACCCATAAATCAATTGTTTTATTTCAAAAATTAGTTAAGTTGAGAATAAATCAATTTATTTATTTATTAATTCATAATTATCCATATGCACAATCAAAGAGCAGTTAAACTCCAAATCAGAAAATCAATGCAAGTTATTGACTTTTTGGAACTCAACATCATTTTTGAGTTTTAAAGTTGATCTAAACTTCTAATTTGAGTTAAAAAGTTGTTTTTGCATGATTTGCATGTTTTTGTGAATTAAATTATCTTTATTTAAAAATAACTCAAAATCAAGCTGAGTTATTTGAGTGATTTATGGCTTTCTTTCATGCATCCTCAAAGCCATGGATTTCTATAAATTAAGACTTTAGTTCTTCACAAGTCATCTCTCAAATCCACAAGAATTGCATAATCACGCTGTCAAATTGGAGACTGAAGAATCATCTTTGCGAATCCAAGCTTTGTGAGATCAATATTGCATAGTTTTTCATATCATATTAGTTTTCATTTGTTAGATCATCATAGCATATCATTTTTTTTACATATCATAGATCCATATCAATTTTCATCATATCATTGCATAGAAAATTAAAAAAATAGATTAATTGCATTCATATTTCATATCAGTTTTGCATTCAAATCCTTCATTTAGGTGTCGTCAAGTCCACTGATCTCAATAACAATCTGAGAACATCATACTCGCACCTATTAGAAGGTAGTAAATTGCTTGGTTAGTTTAGCTTTCAATTCATTGCACGATTTCATTTTTGCTAACCTCTAATGTTTTACTGAAGTGTTGTGTCTACGGAACAGGTACAAAATTCACACACACAACTATCAAAATCACAAAGAAATCACTGTGTAAGCCTGCTAGGGCATAAATTATTTTCTCAAAGATTAATCCATCTAGACTAAGATCAATTCCATTTTAAGTTCATTCAATGTGCTACCAAACACCAAAGGATCAATTTTTTTGGATATTTAAAATAGAAGATACTAACAAATCTTTCATCAAACCCCAATTGGTGAGGGTTTTGAAACAATTTTTGGAAAAATTAATCATTCTCAACCTATAGCCCATGAAAATTTCTTAAATTAGGCTTGGTGTGAAGTAGATTCACCATTTTACAATTTACAATACAATTTAGGAATCATTCAATCCAAACATATATAAGAAAATGCTTAGGAAAAGTAAGAACACATGACTGTCATGAATGACTATCAAGAACTTTGGACAAACCACCAAATCATTCATTGATTCTTTAATAAAATAAATTAAAACCATCTTCTTTCCTCTTGGAACCATTAAGTTAAAAGGGCATTTACTAACCCCTAAAAATACGTCTGATACAAACTTCTATTGTCTTTAAGTACCCTGATTAGATAAGGAGTCAACATTGTCTGATCATGCTCTTACAATGAACACACTTCCACTTCCCACTTAGATGATTATGTTCAGATCAAGCAATACTGAGAGGGGGGATAAACAATATTGTAGTACTTTTATTCCTTTTAAGCCAATTCAAACTTAACCATGCAATAATTGAAATAAGAAGAACACACACATAAAGTAAACTCGTAACACCATGATTTGCTCTCAAGGAAACCCTAGCTAAGGGAAAACCCCAGTGGGGATCATAACCACAAATGATGTAGTAAAATTGTTGTGTCCTTGTTAAGAGACCTTGCCCTATTAGGAGAAAAATATTATATTAGTACAGGTCCTTGTTAGAGGACAGACCCTGTTAGGAGTCTATAACCTTGTTAGGGGTGAATACAAAATGGAGCTCATTACTCTTACAAAGGACTCACTGTCTAGTACTACACAAATATTTTGTGACAAAAAAAATGAACTAAAATATCATCTATTATGCCAAAGTAGCTCTATTAATATCTCACAACATCCTCTGCATTATTTTGACATCCCAGTCCATGCAGACACAACTTCACAACTTTGCATCTCAAAGCATATATACTTGATCTCATAGTATTTCCAGTTGGCTCACAAATACATCACAAGATGTGTACAACACATTTTAAAATAGAAAGTACATAGTTAGAGACCATACATACACAAGGATAGGATAGGACCTAAACAAGATCTAAGGTATCACCTCAATATTCCACACATTACTCCCTTAAGCATTGTGACCACTCATCTGCCCTTTTTCACTATTATACAATCTTTGTGTACCTATACCATGTTGTAACTCTCTCCATTAAACTCCAAAATACATGCAACCTTAACTAAATATCTATTACATCCCATAATACATTCCTCTAAGTTTGCATGACTTAATTCCTCATGTATTGTTCTCACAAGGCAAAACTATATGATTGTACTCTGTCAACTGATTTCTAGAATTAGTCATTTTTCCAATGTGAACATCCAAAACTAAAATATACTCCAAGACATCATGTCAATAAGTAGTGTTTCCACAAATGAAAACATCTATGCCATACTCACCTGCCCACTTGCTAACAATCTCCCCCTTTGGCATTGATGACAACACTTTAGTGAAAAATGACTAAGTGTCTAATGTCAAACTACTAACTATAGATTAGTATACATTTTTAACCCTTATTACTCCCCATTTGACATCAATAGAAAAGGTATACATAAAAATCCATCTATATACAATTTAAAAATGTAGAGCTTCTCAACCAAAATTCACACCATATGAAGTATATATTTGAAAGATATTTCCAAGATCTTTACATTTGTTGCCCATGTCTTCTCCAATGTCTGACCAACATGAATGAGACCATTCAATGCAAAGGATGAGCTCTCAACATCCTTTGATACTATAGGTAAAACTCCATCAACTTTATTCTTCGTGATCTCCATCCTTGAGATGCTTCTCTAAAATTGATAGTTTAGGAGTAAGCATACTCCTCAATATAGAAAATCTTCCTAGCACTCTTGTCTTCTCTATTTCCAACAAAATGATTTTATCTAATGACTTGGATACTTCCTTTTCCATCTATGTGATAGATTGTGAGGAGGACCCATAATTCATTTCTAAATAATCCAATGTATTTTCATCATTGTGGATTATATCCATCACATTCTTTACATGCTTGGAAGGGTTTATGCAGTAGTTGTATATCTTCTTCCCATACATAATGTAAGACCTAATACCAGAGATAGTGGTGTCCACTATGCTAACATCCCACTTTATTGATTGATGTAGCTCATCTAATTTCTTCTCCATGTATTCTCTCTCAATGTTTAGAGTTACAACATTCTCCAATGAAGCAATATGAACATCAAAGTCATCAAGGAATTTGTTCATATTATCCATTGTGTCATTTCCCTTAAAAGTGAAAGGTACAGGTAGAATATTGTTAATTTTATCTATCACCCTATGCAATACCTTTGACTTCTTCTATGTCATCTATCCTAACCTCTCCTTTTCCTGAGCAAAGGCTATGAATAATAACTTCATTAGTTCATCTTCATCCATGCCATCAATATTAGTGTTTGAAAATTTACTATCACTTTCCAACAACAGATTTGAAGAGATGGGAATAGATATATTCATTTCTTGTTCAGCTTAATTTTCCTTATTTACCTCTTCCTTACTTCCCTTTGTGCCTTGATCTATTTCCTCAATAGGTGCTTCTATTTCTCCACTAGTCAATGTGCCAAGATCTGTATTGATTGTACTTTGTTTGTTACTATAATCCACCTCAGTAGTAGTGTCCACATTCCCTTGAAAAGGGTCACCAATATCCTCCGAGGTGTCCAAAGACATAGGCACACAAACAACAAAGAAGTATGGTTTCTTAACAATACTGTAGAGCTAATTATTATTATCTTCATCTTTAGATGATTCAATGTTTACTTCTTTAGTTTAGGAAGACTCTCTTGTTAGAATAGTTTTGGGCTTACTATACTTGGGTTAGGAGGTGAAGTCTTTTCTAGCTCAGCTTCCATCAACACCTTATCAATGGCCTTGTGAGTTTCTTCTCTCACCTCATCATACTTTCTCCCCATAATCCTTATCAACCTTGTTTTTACTCTTAGCTTGGGCTTGATAGATTTCATTATATTGTTATGCTCATTGAATGATAAAATAAGTAGCATATCTTCTATAGATTTTATTATTATCTATTCATATTCTTCAAGTTTTAGTTGTTTCCCTACTTCTAGTTTCTCATACAATTCCTTGGGAATGCTACCTTTAATTTCAAGTAGATTCATTTTAAACATTAGCATGTGATTGATGACAATATCTCTAATTAGAACTTGGTCATTTTCATTGTACTTGTCATAGTATTTGGGTAATTGATTTATCTTTCCTTGATCAACTATCCTTTTTTGCCAACATTTTTATTCTAGTTTCCACAGTTGCCTCTCAACTGGTTTGTCTTGTGTTTTCTCCTATGTTTTCTTCTCCTCAATATTCTTTTCTTCATTCTATCTTCTCTGCATCAGTCCTCTACATTTTAGGAGGTGAGTTTTGTTTAGACGACCTTTTCCTTCTCATAGGAATCTATTTTGCCTTCATTGTTTATGTCATGCATGTTCTCTGCGATGACCTCTTAGGTAGTGTAGGGGTGGTATCAAGTGCTCCAACCATAGTAGGAGGTGAATCTGTAATTCTTATAGTTTTAGGAGGTGGAAGGGTTGTAGGATCCATTCTTGCCAACCCAAAATCTCCTTCTTCTATCTTCTTTCTTGCCTCTTTTGTCTCTTCTTGTCTTATGACTACCTTTTCTGCAAGGTTGTCAACTATTTTTCTCAATCTTTCTCTTTCTTACTACCCTTGATTTTTCATCTATGATATTAGCATATTTTTCTTCATAAGTGCCCCATCTTTCTTCAACATGGTCAATCTTAGAGGAAATAAAATGTTCTACTTTCATATTAAGAACCTCTGCATTGACCTCATAACTCATGGGGTAACTCCACTTCTTCCTAGGTTCCACTTCCTCAAAACATACACAGTCAGTTTCAACCATTGTGTATGTTTTTCCTCTTGCTTTTTTTCCTCTTGCTTTCCTCTTGTGTCTATTGAAGTAAAACAAGATCAGAAATCTAATGATGATACTCCTTCTACTAGTCTCATTTCATATGATGATTGGGGATCCTTACATTTCAACCCAACTTTTATTGGAGAATACAAAGTTTCAGACCTTCAATTAATGAAATCTAAATCTAACAAAGATTCTAATACACAAAATCCTCTTTCTAATGAGCTTAGTAATAGTTTTTTCATTTCTTCCACACCTAACAAATCTTGAGAAACTATCAAACCTGATTGTGGGGTGGTCCCACAATAGCGTGTCCCACTTTTTGGCCAACTTTGACACAGAGATCAACAATATGAGAAAAAACTTCACTTTTGAACACCTATTGTTGTAAAACTATTAGGAATTTGAAGATGATGTAAACTAGAGTCTTTTAGAATTTTATTTCTAGTTTCTAAATATATTTTTAAAAAATTAAAATTCATTTTTCCTTCTCCTTCGAAAAGTGGTTTGTGTGAAAATTTGTGTTTTTAAGGAGTTACTGTCACTTGGATCAACATATTTTTTTAAAAATATGACAACGATGTAATTATTTCAAGATTATATTTGTAACTTCAATATCTAAAGGATGCAATTGGTTTCATTCATTTTGGGTCAATATTTCATGGTTTATTAAGTTCTAAAGTGACGGTAACTGTAATTTAGACATAAGGTCACTTGGATTGCTCTAACTTGATCTATGTATATTGAAATTCATTTTTTCTTTTTTATATAGAAAGGTAACACAAATACTCCTTTCCTACATATTTTTCATAAAAAAAAAAATTTAATTTACTATTTTTTCCAAATTCTTGAAGAGACGGGTTGTTGAATGACCAAACAACCTATGTTTAGTTAAAGTAATATATAAAAGTAATAATGAACTCAATATGTATTAAAGTTATATTCATTATAAATCTTGTTCTGAATAGCATCATACTACATAGATAGGTTTTTCAAATGGATTCATTTGATCTGCCAAAACATAAAGTCGAAGTGATTTTTTGTCAGCATTTTAATAGGTGCAAAGGAGACTCCATTGTAGGTATGAATGAGGAGTATAGATGTTATATCAATATTTTTTTAATCTAAGAGGCTTTGAGATAACCATTTATAATTTATTCCTTCAAATAGAACCTCTCAAGACTTAAATCATCATATTTTATTAAAAATGTGTTATTTCAGCAAAAAATAGCATGTCTTAAAAAGTGGGACACACTATTGTGGGACCACCCTATGATGACATAGTGACTAATAAAGATCCATTATCTCTTTCTAATATGGCTTTTTGTTATGGTCATGGTTATCATTTATTAGTAAAACATGGATTCAATGGGAATGAATGTGGAAAAAATGAACAAGGAATTCAAGTTCGCTTAGGAAATTGGGGGCATGAGCATTCTTATAGACTAGGATTTAATCCTTATAAGTAGCCACAAACAATTACTGTTAACACCACTCATAATCACAATTCCAAACATGGTTCAGGATGTGCGTAAAAAAGTGTTGAGAATAGTGATAAACCTATGGAAGCATATGGTTTTGAGTCTCATTTTTCCACATCCTCTCCTTCATCATCTAACATTTCTACTCCTTTTGGTCAAGAGATAATTTTTCCTAAACTTCTTTGTGCTAGTGTGATTACTAGACCTAAACAGAAAAAGAAACATAGTCAACACCTTACACCTTTTCCTTTTTGCATGTATCATTGATATCATGATCACTCTACTAATGGATGTCAAGCTTTACATTAAAAAATAAAACAAATAATTGATAATGCTATTATTCATATATCATCTCGCAATGAGTTATTTTTCAATACTTATTTTTCTAAATAACATCTAAGTCCCTATTATGTTGCTCCACACTATGTAACATTGTTAGCCTATTGTTTGGAGGCTCATTGTCATGCATGGTGTAGTACACTTTATCCTTGTCTCCATACATGGGGTCAAGGGTATTCTATATTAATCTCTCTCATCTTCTTCAAGGATCCACCTTCCCCTTGGTTAAGTGTTATTTATCTACTACGCGACATCCAATCTTACATAAAAATGTTTTTTAACATTAAGGACATACATCCTTGACCATAACCTTTTCATTGTTTAGAGTTGGGTTTCCATGATAAATAAATCCCCTACCTTGGAGATTAAAATATTTTGTCATCCTTCATAAGGATCACTTTTGCTCTTCTTTCATGTTATTCCTTTGCATTCATCCCTTCGATGGCCTCATAGGAGTTGTGACCTCTTTGGATTGGACCAGGTGTTACTTGTGGATACTGTCTTGATGTTAAAACTAATTTATCCTTGTTCATCACTTAAGATGACAAAATAGTACTTATTTTTCCATCTTAAGGGGAGGGGCATACATACATCCTCCCTTGCACATTTTTACACATATACAAACTAATCCTTTTGGATATAAGTGATCCAAATCCATTCCATAGGGTACATAGTTACAAACCAATCCACATGATATAAGTGATCTAGATCCATTCATGGGGTGCATATAAATAAAACCAATCTTCATGGTGTAAGAGACTTGGATCCATCCATGAAGTGCACACATACAAACACAAACCAATCCTCATGATGTAAGATGTTTGGACCCATTCATGAGATGCACATAGATAAAGTCACAGATGTAATCAACTAGCATGGAACACAAACCTACTAGGACTTTCAATTATATCTTTTTTGTGATTCACAGTAAAATAGGAAATCTTACTGGGTGAGGTAATCACCTCTCTCTCTCTCTCTCTCTCTCTCTCTCTCTCTCTCTGTGTGTGTGTGTGTGTGTGTGTGTGTGTGTGTGTGTGTGTGTGTGTGTGTTATTATGTTAGTGGGTTAGATCATGGAGATAGTATCGTCATTGGTGATGGTCTTGTTCTTACTATGTGATCACTTGTTCTCTTACATTATCTTTCCAAACATGATATTAGTGGGTGAGGCATTTCTGGTTGAGGCATCTTTCACTAGTTGATTTGGAGTTTTGTTTTAGTACTAAACCCTTTTGTGTCTTTTGTCTTTGCTTTGTTTACATGTCCTTGTGTACAGATGTGGAGTTAGGATCCTTAGTTTGGGGTCTTATGTCCTTAGACTTAGCAAAATCTTATCTCTTTTGCAATTTTCTGCAATTATTATCTTTTTTCTCTTTCTTCTATCTCTTAATTTATTGTTAGTATGAGCTTGTCTCATACTCCTGCTAAAGTGGGAGCTAAATGTACAGTCTTAAGAAGTAAGAACTTACTTTGTGTTCATTTTTATCCCTCCTTAGTGTGTCTCTTATATTAGGATCGTACATTGCACTTAATTGCATACATTATTCAAATCAAGGTCCTCTTTTCTCCTTCAATATTGATCAAAACTCTAAGTTGGCTCTAATTTTTTATAAACATTTTTTCATTTATTTATCCATTTACATAATTCACTTTCCCTCTTGGCCCCATTTCATCCTTTACACTTTATTCTACCACTTATCCTTTTGTTATTCCTCTGAAATTCCAAATATTTCTCGAACCCCATATAGTTTTACCTCGGATATTAACCCTTCCAGGTATAGGTCGCACTTGTGGTGAACTATACATTGGGGCTTCAATTTTGGTAAGTTTTAGTGGCCAATACAAACTATTTTCCTTTTCTTGCCTAGTGGAGTTGGCCTTCACAAAAATTGGCCTCGAAATCACTATAAAAGGAGGCTTTCTCTCTTCATTTTGACATCCATTACGCATGATCTTATCTCATGCAAGAAATCCATCTACAAGCAAGATATTATGCATTCAAGGATCTCAAGGAAGTAATAAATCATTAATTGAAGGAATTCATCAAGAATTCATGCATTTCCTTCCATAGATATAGCTTCTTTCTTCATAGGAGATAGAGGAGTTGGTCATACAAGGAGGAGATTTACATTCATCCATTCAAGTCTTATTTTCTTCAATTAAATATTGAGTAAAAATAAAAACATCTACTACATGAGGTTTTTCCTTACATGATTTCATTTTGGTTTTTGTGTTTAGCTAAAGCTATTGCATCAACATACTTGATCACATTTAATGAGAATTGCATTTACATGGTATGATATTCTTCATTATTTGTGTAATATTTACTACATAATAGAATTTTATTTATTTCAATTCAAGGTGAATTCCTAAACGGGGGCTTGACTAAGGCAAGCCCCTTCCCACCAACTATTTCCCCTTCTCTTTGGTGTGTAGGTGCAAATTGGTAGAGTTTCAGAATCAAAATTGCAGATCTATAGGTGCAGTTACAATCACAGATCTAAGACCTCTAAATTCAACCCTCTCATGTATAGGTCATGTCAAGTTTGACCTATACTAGTATATGTCCTAAAAATTTGACATGTTCCTAAAGCTCCCAGATTTTCATAGATTGCATAAAAACCTTATGGGTTTTAGATCCAAACTTGTTCCTAGTTTTGATACAATTTGATAGTGATTTTATAGATCTGAACTTGCATCCTCTACTAACCCTCAAGGTGAGATCATCTTATTTCTCTCTCTTCCATAGCACTTTATTTTATAATTTATATCAACCATCTTGTTGTCTATCATTGTATGATTATTCATTTTTCTTCACTTTATTTTCATCCCTACATTCTTACATATATGGAAATAACCCTAGAATCATACATCTTTTTGCCACTAGATCTTGCATTAGCACCCCTTCCTCTACTTGGGTTGTGCTAATCAAATTTAGTCAAAAGGGGTTACATTTTAGGGCTCCTTCCAATTTATGTGTGAAGTGGTGGTATACCATTGATCACCATTTTATATGTTACACAAACATGTCTTTTGTCATCCCCTTTGTGATTTCTTCTAGGACCTCATTACATAGGTCTTTTAGATTAATATTACTATCCTTTTTTGGTTCTTTCCTGTTAGAATCCTAACTTGCCTTTATCTCATTTTGGGTTCCTTCCAACCCATCAGTATTGAGTAAGCTCTCCCTTATAGGATCAACTAAAGAGCCTTCTAGTACCCCTAGCTTCTTAGGAACTACTACTCCTAGAGCCTCCAAGGGGGTTGAGTATTTTTTTTCATCAGCTATTAAGTCACCCTCTTCTATCTCCATCCCTTCCTCATCTTTAGACTTATCTATAGAGTTAGCCTTTGATCTTTCGTTGTAAATTTTATCTACTAAAGATAAATCCTTTTTTTATTCTTCTTGAGTGGATCTAACTTCACTATCCTGTTGAGGAAGGCCATTAAATGAGCTGAAATTATTTCCTTCAATGCTCTTGTTCAATATTGAGCTTGCATCGTGGGATTTTTTAGGAAGATATGATGCCATACTTGGGGAATAATTTTGTCTAGAATTATCCATTATTATATTTCTTTGATGCAAGTATAAGAGGGGTAGATCATTCTTCTGAGCTTATATAATAAACCCTCCCATGCCCTTATTGAATCTAATATTACCCTCTTGTATTTATGGAAGGTTACTTTTCTAATAAGGTGCTTTTATAATTTCTTTAATTACCTTATTATGAGTAGGGCCTTGATAGAATATTGGTTTGATGGTATTTGTGGCATTATTTGTCCTTAGACCTATTGGTTTAAGAGATTTCAAATTAATATCCATAGCTACTAATATTATAATATCAAAATAGGAAAGAAAATTTTCTTCAAACCCTCCAAAATCTCCTAGTCGATTACCTATTTCCTTAATAGTTTCACTATGAATCAATTCCAATGGAAGATTGGGCAAGCTATTCCATCTAATCATTTTAAAATATTGAAGATTGTTAGGATTAAGATTAGGATCCTATTCAATAAATTTGAAATTATACCATCTATAACAAATATTATGGCCAAACAAAAATTCATTTTTTAGATTTAAGTTCTTACAATCAATGAATAAAAACTCTTTAGACAAGATAGTTGTGTTGGGCCATTTTCTTGTCATAGCCAAATTCCAATAAGAATGGTCTATTCCTGCAAAACCCTAAGGAAGTGTCATGTCGTACTACTCAATTTTGTTTTGACCAACGAAGAAGATTTACAAGGTTTCATGGATTGCACCCTTAACTAGGGGTAGTTTATGGTGTCATCAAAATCAGTCAAAAGTGCATGTGCTCAATTGAAAAAACCAGTGAGATATTGCATTTTTAAGGTCTGCTAAACTAGGGTTTATCCATTTACAAAGGGTTTCAAAAAATGACCAAGTCTAAAAAACCCTACCCTCGTTCTATTTTGAAGTTACTTTTTGGATCACTTAAGTCCTAATAAAGCATGTGTTTTATTTTACCATCAGGCGGGGCCTTTTTCCTAAGTTCTTACTTACCTAGGCCAGTGCCCCCTTTAATTTTAAGTCCTGATGGCTTTAATATTTCCTAAGTCCCAAGTGTTTATTTTCCCTAAGTTTTGGCGTTTGATTAAAGGCTTAAAATCCTTTAATCTAACGGTTGTTGCACATCTGCAAATATTTTTCTTTCCCTTTGTGATGTTGTGACAACTATCAATTTTGATGACAACTCAACGCTTCTATCAAGTGGGTCCGCTGCCAAGTGTACACGGATGTTGGTTTCTTATTGGCCATGAGTGATGGTGATGTGGGTGTTGTAAGTGGGGCTAGGTTTTTTGGCCTATAAAGAAAAGTAAAGATCAATGGTTGTCTTATGTCTGTAGTGAGAAGATTCATCCATCACAATCTTGTGACAACCGTCTGATGTGATGGTAATAAAAAGGTGGGTCCTCTTTGAGATAAATCTGAGGTGTTTGCTCCTAATTGGTTGCAGTAAAAGTGACTTGGTGATTGTCAGTGGGGCCAAGGTTTTTAGCGTGTTTAAAGATCTGATAGCTTGCAAAAAATCCTACGGCTGTCGTATCTTCACGATGGTAAAGTGATCAAGGTTTGTTTCTTTGAAATCTTGTGACAACCATCCGATGAGAGGTGAGTAAGATAGTGGATCCACGTGCTAGGTTTTGCTGATGTGTTTGATTTTCATTGGTCACTGGGGCTGGTTAAATGGATGTTGTCAGTGAGATTGGGATACTGCAAAATTCAAATCACCATCGATCTTCCTTGATCTGACGGTTGTCGCATTACCGTAAAGGAAAGATGCACGGGGTTTTATTGATCAAGATGTTGTGAAAGTCATTGATCCTTTCCTTTAGTAAAGATCGAGGGTCCTATTTTAAAAATTGATTGAAGGCTTGGTTGACTGTTGTAGCTTAATGAGAGCCACCCAATCTACCAGGAAAGTGAAGATCGACGACCACATTTTAAACTTGGATTGATTAACCATTGCAACTAGGATTTGAATTATTTAAAGGGTTTTGCCAGGGTTTTTTGAGTTGGTGAACTAGAGGTGACAAGAATGAATCAGTTTGATTTTCCAAGGACAGTTGTAGGTAATAAAGTGAAAAAACAAAGTATCAAGTAGCCGCTCAGATCAGAATAATTTCCCAAAATTCCATATCGGTTAAAAATAGTGGATTGTTACTTTGAGAAAGGTGGTTGAGAGTTTTGTTTGTTCAAAATAGGAAGAGGTTGATTAAGGTATTTTGATAACACCTAGCAGAAATAAAGCTATTTTTGGAGATTGTTACAGAAGACTTGGCACTCAAACTAACCTACAAATTTGATGCCTGCAACTGATTGTAATTTTGGTGCACTTTATGTCCTTTGTCCTATCTTTGGTATTAGGGTTTGTTCATAAGCCATCTGAAGCTTGTTGCATCCTTTTCTCAAGGATTCTAGGATGGTTTTTCTATATATAGTAAAGTCTATGAATTTTAGGTTGGTGGTGAATTTCTCAGTGTAATAGGAGTTTTTGGTTTTAGTGTTTTGATTCTAAGGAATCTCATTTTCTGAATGTATTGATACAGAAGATTGGTTAATGAAAATATACTAAATTTCCATGTATATTGTTTGTTGTCTTCATATGTGAACTTGATTTCTTCATGTATTTAATCTGCAAGGTATTTTAGGTACATCTTTCTACAAGGTAGATAGTGGGGTTGAATCTTGAGTTCCTTGCAAGGGAGGGGTAAATCTTGAGTGAGGTCTCAGAGGTTTCAGTGTTTATGCATGAATTTGATGATATAAAGTATGCATAAAAGGATAATTTGTAAGGCATTTTATCTAGGGTTTGGGTTTATTTGAGTTGAGAGATTTTTGTGGAAGTATATTTGTTGACTCTGATGCCCTAGGATTTGGCACTAGTCATTACTTAGGTTGCACTATTTTCACCATCAATCAAAATATAAATGATGATTTACTTTAAATTTTTGTAAGAATTACATGTTTAGATCAGTATCAAGCATATAGATAAATATTGTGATATTTGAAGAATTCAATCTGATAGGCAATACTTGCCTGTAGCTTAGAGCTCAAAGTGAAGAAGGATTTAAATCCTTAATACCTTAGTGTTTATTATTGTTTGATGCATCTATTGGGACTACTAGAGTTAAGAATCAGAGGTGTCTAATTAGTTTTGATCATCTGCAATTTTGAACACTAACAAGTTGTACCTACATGTCCCTTATAGGTGTCTTGAAACCACTTTTCAATGTATTCGATAGGAAACCCATATCCGCACCACTACACAAATAAACCATAAGATTTTCAATAATCCCACATTCCATCTGTATATTTATTTTTAATCTTAGCAACAATCCTTTCATCTTTATCCATGGGTTGTGGATTATGTTGTGAGATTTATTTATGTAATCTTGGTGGAGGTTGAGGGTTCCCTCCAAATTGCATTGCCTTGTGATTATGACTCCTCAAGGGTTTACCCTATTTGTTATATGAATTTGATGAAGCCTTTGTATCGTGCCAAAATTTCTTTAAGGTAGAGTGTGATGAGGATCCAAGAGGCCATCCCTTGAATGGATCGGCTACAAGGGGGAGAGGACTTTTCCTATTTCCCAGAGCCACTTGATTTTCTCTGGTTGCAAACTTGGGGATTTTAGATGTAATGGGAACCACCCATATTTTCTTCCCAAGATGTCTGCCATTCCAATTACTTCCCCTAGTTTTTTTCATAACCCGGGCATTCAAGGCCCTCCTAGTCTTCTGTCCCCTCACTGTTTGCCATTCTACATTATTTCCCTCATTATTTTAGAATTTTCTCGAGGTAGAGTTATTGGGCCTCCATTTCCTCCCATTTTTCATCACAACAGATTCAGGAATTCTATATTTTTTATGCAATCCATTTTCCTTATTAACATGGGGAGGATCACAACTTAGAACCTTAAATATATGTGCATTTGCAGTATGTCACTGATGATTTACAGAGAAAACCCTAGGATCACATAATACCCTTCACTCTTGTGCTACCTTTTTTCATGTATTTCATCTTTGCTCTCATATCTTTAAAAGGAATTATGTATTTTAATTTAATTTTTCAAGATAGATTATTTATTATTTACTCTCTGTTATTGTGATTATTGTTACATTACATATCCGAAAGTCACAGTTGATGAATGTAAGTTTGTTCTCTTCTAATCTATCTTTCATTTGGATTCTACTTATTTTAAATTTGAATTATATGAGGTAAATTCTTGATGGAAAGCTCATAATCGATTCCAAACTATTTGAGAGTTGCTACATATTCTCGTTATTCTTTAGGAATGTGACCACTTTTATTGGCTCAACAACCAACTTCTTCTTCGATGTGCCCCCTATTTTTGCCATCTATGTATCCTAATTTAGCCATTCTCGTGCCCTTCTTTCCCTTCACCATTATTTTTGTTATAGGATCTTTAAGCAATTTAATTAAAAGGGAGAGATTTGATCTGTGTGGGAGAATTTTTTATTTTCTTTTTCTAATGATTGTCGAGTTATTTTTTCTGCTCTGAGTGGAAAATTAAATGTCAAGAGCTTTGATTCGTGATATTCCATTTGTTCAAATGTGAACTTTAATATGAAAAAAATATACAGAAAAAATTAAAATATATTTTTTTCTAATTTTGGTGTCTTTCATATGTATCAACACTACAACATATGGATGCAATCTTCTCACTCTTTTAGGCGAGTTGCACCATAGAGCCATATTTTGAACTTCACTATACGAGTATTTTTTGACTTACTTATTCAACCATTTTATATGTTGATTTCATTATAGTTTTCAATTGATTGATTTTCTATTTGTAAATCTTAAAATGATATCCCAAATTTTAATTCAAATTTCTCTTTAATATAATTTATCAATTTATACTTATAATTTGATAAAAATGTTTTCATGAAAATTTACTTATGAAATAAATGTTGAAGATTTTGCATTATTGGTTTTGATTTAATATTTCACGAATTTGTTTTATTGGAAAAATAATATATCACCTTAAAGGGAAATGCATTTTCCTTCTACTTCTTTGAAGTTACACGCATTTACATATTCTTTACATTCTAAATGCAGAATGATGCACATATTTTAAGTTCTTTACATGTTTTTTACATTATTTAAAAAAAACCCAACCTATTTCTCATGCGTGAAAAATATTATTGGTATATACATAATTTGTTGTGTGCAAACTATTACAATCCCACCCTACATTTGCTATTATAGGTTGATTTTATGTTTTCTTTCCAGTCATGACTGGAGTTGCATTTATACAAATAATTATAATCACTCAATAAAAAAAATCAGTGTGATAATTATGAATTGAAATACAAGACTACAAAGTCTATGTGATAGACTTGATCTTGCTTGGTTTGGTTTTTTAGTTAGTAAATTTGGAAATTTGATTTTAAGTTGTGCAAAAGTTAGAAAGTAAATTATTTGAGTATTTTCTATATTGATTAAAAATATACATGTTACTTTCATTTTATTAAAATTTATGACTTCTAATATATGTCTTGTTGACACTTAAAATTTCAGGTCCTAAAGGAACAAAACGTCAGGGAAGTATAATATATATTTTTCATATTTTATAATTTTCCTTTGATAAAAAATTAAAATGGATAAAAGGCGTGTGCGTTTGTTATTTTTATTCTCATGTATTAGGTTGTAAATTGCTTTATTTTATGCATATTTATTTAGGATAATAATAATTCTAAAAATAAAAAATAAAATAGGTTGAGCAAAAAGGGCGGCGAGAGGGAGTTGAACACTCAACCTCTCAAGCCAACCTTTTTCCTACCTATCTACCCTCCTACCCCCTAACCAATTAGTCTATTTGTTTTCTTCAAGAGGGTTAGGAGAAGATACTTATTTATCTTTGTTTTTATGTGCAGGTGAGAAGTAAAGTACAACCTCTTACATAGGGAGTAATTTCTTCCCTAATTAACTTTCAATTTAAATATGAATTTCTCTATGTATTTATCTATTTTTCTGATTTTAGGAAAAATAATGGGGAGAGGGAGTTGAACACTCGACCTCTCGACCCATTCATTTTCCTACCTAACTACCCAACCGTACCCCTACCAATTGCTCTATATCATTCCTTAGGAGTGTAGTTGTAAATAAATGTATAAATTAAAGAAAATCTTATCTCCTTTGAAATAAAATGTTAAAATGAATATTGGTTATGAGATGGGAATTTCATATGTTATAGTCACTAATAATTATTTTATTCTTAATTTGTGATTTACCCCCAAAACCCTAAAAGTAAAAATATATGATGAAATAAAGGTAAAATTTGATGAATATTAATTTGTTTAGGGTTTTGATATATTTTGATGTTAATTTTTTAAATTTTTCATATCCCTACTTTTAATGTGATGTATTCACCTTGGTTATATTTTTAACATTAATATTTGTAGGGTGAAAAGGCTTTAATATTATTCCATTATTGTTAAATTGCTTTTTCACATCTATTTAGGGTTTGTCATTTATTCTAACTGTTCACCTTTTTCCTTTATTTTAATTTTAGGGTAAAAGTGGGTATTAATAGTTTTACCCTACTATTAATTTGATTTTAGTTTTTCATTTATGAGTTAATCAATTTATTAATATATATTTTTTAGATAATGAAATTGTTTTAGGTTTCCAAAACTATTTGTAGTTGTAATATTATTTTTGCATTAGGATTATTTTTTATTTTAAGTAAATGCATTTTTTCCTTTCATTAGGGATAAATGTAAAATTATTTTTCCCTAAATGCTTTTTAATATTTCTATGAAGCATTATTTTATTATGTTTGTGAATGAATTTATTTTATTTTGAAAATAAAAATAAAATGCTACAACCTAATGTCATTTTATCAATTATCTCATTATTGAAATCTTTTAATAATTAATATGCTTGCCTATATTTTGACAATTAATGTGGATGATATATTATTAATTTTTTTTAGTTTCATTTTTTCACTTTATGATAAAATATGACAACTATGTATTTTGATTAATTATTAATTAATACATGAATAATAAATAATTGTTGTATAGGCTTAATATATTATGTATGTAATGATTTCAAATTTAGGTTTTAAATATTATCTGATATTAGGTGTTTTGTGCAGGAACTTAAATATTGGATTATTAATGCATGAAAATACCTAAATGAGAATAAAGTGTGACACTCAAGTTGAATTATACGGGAAATATTTCCCTAACAACCATAGTTATGGCTTGTTTTGTGTATTTTGGGGGGTAGTTGTATAATTAGGTCATGTGAAAGGGCATGTCCTTTCATAGGGAACCATTGGGATTTATATTTATAATCACTCAATTGTAAAAAAAAAAAGATATCACAATCAATCACGGCAAAAATCTACCAACTCACGGATTAGAATTTAATGCCCAAAATCTTATGCACGAATATCAGATAAGTGTTTGTACCCTATTGTTAATATAGTTTTTTACATTCAATTGGTTTCTCGGATTACTATCTAGCCAAGGTATCCTACTATGTTTTCTATTTCATGCATTCATTTATGATTGATTTGTACAATTTGAATAATGGTAGCATGGTCTGAGAACCTGTTGTTGTTTCCTTTCGGGCTCTTAAGTTGGGTTAAAAACCATAGGACCTATTGTATAAGTTGTAAATTTTGTTTCAATAGAAGCTTGTAGGGTGATGGTCTCATTTTATAGAAGCGAGTTATCTTAAAACTGTCTCTGGTTATACTTAGCATTGAATGTATCTGACTCTATTCCCAATTTGGTATTAGGCACTGGTCTATTCATTCATTTGAATTTGTCATTTTATTCTTTATGTGATTTACATATCTTATTTGTTACCCTATTTACAAAGCATTAAATTAGGTTTAGCATTACTATCTAGCCTTAGTTTAGATTTCAAGCTATCTAACAATTAGGATATTAGGTTATTTTTTCCTCTAAGGATCATTAACCCCTTTGGAAGGAATTTATGTTGTTTATGCATGTGTTTGTGCAGTTAGACAACATATTTGATTTAGGCCTACCAGCCTTGGTTCGACCGAGCCAGAATTGTAGAGGCATTTATTGTGCCTGTCAGTTGGCCTCAAAATGGTCCAGTGTTTTCAAGCACCAACATGTCTATTTATTTTTTCTCTATTATTTCCACATGTTAAGATTAACTCATTCATTCACTCTACAACAATAAATTGCTAAGTTTTAGAAACACATGAAAATAGATTTAGAAAAGTGTATAGAGATTCAAGTCATGACATTAAGAGATGGATAAGCAATTAAAATACTTTTGAAGAAATTGTAGTTTTAAGTTTACAAATTAGAATTCAAAAAACTCTGAAAGACGATGGAGGTAAAAACTTGATGTATATTACTTTTTTCTTTTTGATAGATAATGAGTTGAAGTCGTAATATTTTATTAATTTTAAAAAGATTACAATCCTAGTTTAGGTGAACATACCCACATGAAAGAATGAGGAAGAAAATCTCTAGTTGTAGCTCGTGTTGACCTCAAATCTATACATGGTAACAATAAATTGGCCCCTAGCCAAATCCAAATACAAAGAATACACATCCAATATTGCAATAACTCATACATTACTAACACATTGATATACTTGTTACAATTAGTTTACAATAGGTTATTAACATCTGATTTCTCTGGAGGATGTCCTGCAACCAATCCTTTTCCAAATATATGACTCATGCCTTTGCCAATACAAGGGATATTCTTTACCCCACACAACATTTTACATCCACCAAGCTATCTCGAGAATATTTGTCAACCTTTATGTAGAAGCTTGATCATAAAGATCTAAAATAAGACTTAAAGCCATTTTGATAGCAATATCTACCTTATATTATGTAAACTTACTATAAATAACTCAACCTTAAGCAGTCTAATATCAAAATAGCTTGATCTCAAGCTAGCATATAAATATATATAATCCAAAATCTAGGGAATCTCAGAAAAGCCCAATGAGTTGTGAAAACTTCCAATCCTATGTGAATGTCAAATTGACCATAGAAACTTTATCTGCAACCTACATATCGAACTACAACAACCACCAAGATATCAAAGACAAGTGTTAGCTTAGATTTGAAAATTGGGAATAAAATTCAAGTAATACTGGCTCAACAATGATTCACCCTTTACAACCTGAAGATGTAGTATAAAGTGCAATTCTTTTAAAAACCTAACAAATATCAGTAATGCATATAGAGAATATCATTCAGAAACCCAAATTACTAGTAATTTGAGAGAGTAGTTTGCATGTTTTATTGTTGTTGTTCTCAATTCAGTCATTAATCCTAACTTGTTATTTTTTTATTTTGATGCTCAAATATGTCTAAATGCAACACTAATAGAATTTTCCTATTCAACCACGCCTCATATTTGTATGCATACATCTTATTACGATTTAGATTTCATATGTTGCTTATTGAGGTCATATGCTAAGATCGAATATGTTAAAAGGTCATTTCCAACTAGACATTAAGATATGTTAGAAACCACTTATCCTTTATTCGAGGTATGTCAAAAACCACTAATCAACCAAATACTAACCTTGTACAGTTCCAGAGATAAAATAGTTCCAAAAAAAGATATAAAATTAAAGAATACACACATAACCACTAAGCATAAATGGCATCTGAGCTAAATTTTGCAGTCAAGAAATTATGAGCAAGAAACCAAAAATTAATAATGGATGATGTATATGACCTTTTTATAATTTAGAAAATATATATTTTTATAAATATTTCTAATTTTTACAATAATTTTAATATGAATTTTAATAATTTTAATTTTAAAAATTTGAGTTGCTTTAAATTTTTAAAAGAAATCAATAAGATTTCCTTCAATTTTTTAGAATTTAAAAAATTATTAATAAAAATTAATTAAAGAGATAAGAAAAAAATCATGATTGTAGTTTTATGGTTAAAATTTCTATAAAATGTATGAAAATTGATTGTAATCTTTACAAAATTTTAGATGATATATCTTTTGGAAGTGTTTCTAATTTTTGAAAGTATTTTTTGAATTTTTTTATAGTTTAAAATTTTAATTAGTTTTATTAGTTTTAATTAGTTTTAGTTTCTCTACCTCGGTATGCTCTCATCTTGACTTTTGAGGGATTTCAATGATCAAAAAGTGTTAAATAATGAGGGAAGCAACTTTATTTAGTTTCTTAACTTCAAATTTATTCAATACCAACTATGGTGTGACCAAGAATGAATTTTGAATCAGAGGAGCAAAGAAGACAATATCAAAGAGAGACTATAGTAGACAATAACGAGAAAAAATGATAAATGTTCAAGGAGAAGAACAAAAAAGAAGACACAATAGAGCTAATAAATAAGGAAATACTAGAAGAAGGGCAGAAGTAGCAGTGGAACAATTAGATTTTGAAAATAGAGATGAAACAAACGTGAATAGAAATAGTCGTAAACAAATATCTCAACAAGTATCGCATTTTGAAAGACAAGAAGAGAAACAAGCTCATCCAAAATCAAGTGAGAGACATAATCATCCATCTAATACAAATATTGAGTTTAATATTCAAATTAAAAACTCAACATCAATGGAGTGTTTGTCAGAAACAGGTCAAAACATGGAAGTCAAATAGAAATGAATGTAGATGTGGAAGGTACTATAAAAAAACATACCAAACCCAAATGGTACGCTTTAGTCAGAATTTAGAATATTTCATATGCAATATATACTTCAATTAGATAGTTTAGAACTCCAAATATGTGTTATCTTTAGAGCTAATAGCTTTCCACAATCCATGAAATTTGTTTGCAGTGCTTTTGGATTAGATTGTGTATGTAGTTTTTTGCATCAACATTTCAGATCACACTCCATGATCTATCATCAGGATGAAAGACAACACAATAAAGAAAGAGAGAATGATGGATCATGGAGTGTGACCCAAAAAGTTGATGCAAAAATCTACATACACAGTCTAATCTAGAAGCTTTGCAAAAAAATGTGTTATATATTTGTCAAGAATCTTATCTTTGAATAAAGGTATGTCACAACTCTCATAGTCCTATATGAAATAGATGTTAACAAGAGGTAAGAAATCATAGTTTTTCATCTTCAACCAATATGGATCCTAGCCCTCAACCAAAAGAGCTTACAAATTTGACCCAAGTAGAAGAGATGTTGATTGCCTATGTTAGTCATATACTACAAGTTACACATGCAACTAGAGGTCAATATAAATAAAAAGAACACACGATAAGTTTTACACAACATGTAGAACATGTTTCCTATTATGGTTCCAGAACATGTTTCCTATTATGGTTCCTTGGACTAATGGGGACCCCCTTTTTTGGGGGTCTTTCAAGTTTTTTATTTTGCGCTTAGAATGGGTACTTGATGAGTCAGATTGTGAACCCCTCCTTGGGCTCCTGATTGTTGGGTATTGTTATTTTTGTGTGTTTTCTCTTAGGTCCCTTTTTGGGGGTTTTAAGGATTTTTGTTTTATTTTTTTATGTGCATAGTGTTGTTAGGGTCAAAGTCCCTTTTATAGCCCCCCTTTTCAAAATTTTGGACTTTCTATGTTTTAGAGGTGTGTCTACCTATGAAACCTTGAAAAACTAAAAAACCAAAAGCCCGCAAGAGGCTCAAACTTTCAAACTTTTGTAGTTTGAAAGATTTATTGGACTGCAAAGGTTTGATAATATGAAGCCTTTGATTGTTGGCGTCATTCGGTATCAAGCCTATAAGTAGGGTTTTTTGGGTTCTTTTCTTTTCATTTTGTGATTTAAATTTGTTTTTGAGCTCCAAGTGCATTTTCTTCCATGCCAATATTTTCACATCTTCGATCTCTTCCATCACAAATTTCCTTCACTTTTTCTCTTGTTGAGTTAAGGTTATGTTTAAGAAAACCTCATTTTCTTTTCATTTTTTTCTTGTCATTGTGAGGGTGAGGGTTTGTGTGTTTCAAATCATTTTGTTTTCATAGTTTTTAGGGTCGAGGTAACAACCCTTGTTGTAGGTTAAGATCAAAGAGTCAAAATCCCTTTGTTTCCCTCTCAGGAAAGCACAAGAAGTGGAAAAATAAAATAAAATCCTTCTCGAACATTCGGTATTTCACACATCCAACTACCCTTCGCAAATCAAAATTATGATCCTTCGCAAAGTAAACTAAACTCCTTCTTAGACATCTAATGTTTCACACACCAACACAACGATCCTTCAAAAAATTTCTAACTCCTTTCACAGTTTCATCCTTTCGCACACCAACAATGTCTTCACACTCTACAAATCCATAGCCTCGATCAAAACCTCCAAACTTGCCTTAACATTTTGACATCTTTGCACTTTCGCACTTTGAAAATGAATTTGCACATTGAAACTACATGCCACCAAGACCTACCTCAAAACTATATGATAATGCTTTTGGTCTTTCGAACCTTCATTGTCTGATAATTCTTTCAAACTTTCAACCTTTCACACTCCTATGGCAGTCTTATATTGCAAAGATATGAAACACCGAATAATCCAGGGACTTGGTTTTTTCTTCTCTTAGTTGTTTATTTTGGTTTTTAGTTAGTTTGTGTGCTAAATTAAGGTTTAATGCTAGAATAATTTTACACTTCTAGTAATACGTTGCTAGTTATCGCATATGCATGCAGGTTACAAAGATGTCTTCCCCACAACTAGTTAAGTACAAGTATATATTGTACAATACCCCATCCAAAATGGGAAACCTCCATAATGAGATCACAAATATTGATATCAACGATATGGACTAGAACACTTTTCTGATGCAATGTTCCCAACTAGATAATAGGTCTCTAGACTATATTTCTCTATGCTTGGTTGGGTTGGTGAATGTTGTCACCCATCCAGTATCTATCCTTTCACCATACCTCATTCTCACACTAGTAGAACACTATGTAGAAGATGAAAAAGTGATAAAAAAATAAAATTGGTAACATTGTTCTAGATCTAAGGCCAGATATCATTGAAGATGTTTTCCATCTTCAAAAGGTAGATCATTATTACCCAACTACTATTGACAAAGGAATGAGGTGGTTCCAAGATAACCCCAAGGTTTATGACCTCATTAAGGAGAAATACTTAATCAAGCCTCCCAAGAAAGATAGGTTGGATAGAATTGATATGAGAAGAGGCTACCTAATTGAAGATATGGGTGTTTTTGTAACACTTCTAAGCAGGGTATATGGATTAGCAGCTACATAACACGTAGAGCCATGGATGGTTCACGTGATTGAGAAGATAAAGAGCAAAAAGGTTTGAATAGATTGGGCCACCATCATTAGCAACAACTTTCCCAACCAATTAAGATAGGTCAAGAATGACCCCAAGTTTTACATGACCTTATCTATTGTGTATCTAGTAGATGCAAGGGCAGATTATCCCAGGATCATAAAATGAGGATCCTTCTAGGATCAAAATGCATAGCCTTATATAGTGTATCCTCAACTACTAAGGAATGAGAAGCTAAAGGAAGACATCCCAGAGTACAGGATAATGAATGAATTTTTTTTTGTGATAATAAGGCCTATTAAAGGTAATTAGGCCAAGAGGTTGTCAAAAGAGGAAGTTGTTAATATGATTTAGAACAATAGAGAGGGGGGTGTGAATAAATTGTTCTTATGTCTTGATGTATAAAAAAATCTCCTAAACTTATCCTTAAATCAGATCCAAAACCAAAACAAACTCTGTCATCACTGATTCAATAATAGAAACATCTAACAATGCAGTCCAATACCCAGCTGTAACTTAACTTGTAAAACATAGCAATGTTCAGATATAAACATTCACACAAGTATAAACACCAGGATTTATAGTGGAAACCCAATTTGGGAAAAACTACTTTGTAACATGCTACTATTATTTTCACTCTTCTGAAGTGAGCTTGGTAGAAAGCCAACCCTGTCAAAGGTTACAATACACACTGTCAAATGTGACCCGGTTAAAGGATTTCAATCACCCTGTTAAAAGTGAACTTAGTCATAGGACTTACATACACTCCATTAGAATGCAACCTTGTTCAAAGGATTTAACATATGACTATTAGGTCAACCTTTATTAAAAGGATTTTGACTGTTACAATGGTTAGAAAGTAGCAGCAGTATTATCTAAAAAATATACAACTCACTTTGCAAATATCAGATCCGATTCCATACACTAACGCTGGTTTACTGACTTTGAAAATTTTCCATTTCCATCTCTGATCTACTCAGAATTTTTCTTCAAGCAATCACCACCATTCTCCTTCAGCCTTTTCTACTTATTCAATCAATAAAACTTTTATCTTCCAGCATTCTCTGTTCACCATGTACATGTTGGAAATATTCAGGAATTAACCGAGTTACTGAGAGGGGAGGGGTGAATCAGTAACTCCAAATTTTCTTTCAATTTAACATGTAATTTACTTTTAACCTTTGCATACAGAAAGCATGAAACTTAAATGCATTTACAATAATGACACATAGATTTGGTTACCCAGAAACCTTCCAAAAAGAAAGTAAAACTGGGGTGGGGATGAAACCCACAAAGCTTTAATACTGCAGAATAAAGTTGGCCGGTTAAGGCTTACAATTTGATCACTTCTGATGATCTGCCCTATTAGGAGCAATAAGGATTGCTAAATCCACCCTGTTAAAAGATTTACAAAACATACAATGAAGTATGCACTCGGTAAAAAGATTTTACAAAAGACTGTTAAGTCTACCCGGTTAAAGGATTTAGTACTCATTCACCTGTTAGGATGAAATAGTAGATCTCTTGCTTTGCAACTGGATTGCTGATTGAGATTCGCTGATGTACTGATCACCTTTTGTGATGAATTTGTCTTTGCTGTTCCTTATATTGTTGAAGCCCTTTGTAATTTGCTTATCTCTGCCTTTCTTTCTTTTTCACATATATGCTTCTTACATTTTTTACATTTTTACAACATTGTTTATATACAAGTCTTAAACAATTAATTACAATTACAATTACAAAGTCGGCTTGACAAATAAACATAAGTGCTACTAAGTCGGCCCAAGTATGGTTACATGGTTCCTGCAAACTAACTCGGTGACTTTCTGATACTCAGCGTCCACTGCATTACTCAGCATCGTCATGCACTCGGTAGAAGTGAAGGCACGGTTCATACTG
Source organism: Chamaecyparis obtusa (assembly GCA_027943335.1). Lineage (NCBI taxonomy): Eukaryota > Viridiplantae > Streptophyta > Pinopsida > Cupressales > Cupressaceae > Chamaecyparis > Chamaecyparis obtusa. The sequence goes on along the minus strand of BSBK01002298.1, from coordinate 2,564,840 downwards.
ATCACTCGGTAGGTTTTGAACTCGGTAAATACTGGTGACTCGGTAGACATGATGTTACTCGGTTTACACTGTCCTATTCGATTTGTACTAACTTGCTCGGTTTGCACTGTCTGCTCGGTTTGCACTGTCTGCTCGGTTTGCACTGTCTACTCGGTTTGCACCCAGAATGCAAATAAGTGTTGTCACTAGTGGCAATTCTGCTTAATGCCAACAGTACATTCATATCACAATGTTCAGGTTCCCTTATATTTTCCTCAGTTAGGTTAAGTTATCTTTTGCCACTTGATCTCATTCATAGATCTTAGGGTTAGTTCAGATTCATTGAATCTACCCGCTTTGTTAGTCCATTTTCCTATCAATGCAAAATCCTGTGAAAATGGCCTCTTCCTTGCAAATTTTAAAGTTATGCCACCCTGCTACATAGTTTTATCTTGTGAAGAAAATTTATAATGTTTCATGGTGTGTGCCCTTAGCCCTGTGTTCTTCATGTTGTCACCTTGCTTCAGTTTAGATTGCATCTCCTAAATCGTAAAATCCAGAGAGTTATTCAAGTTTTAAGGTCTGCAGGAAATAGTTTCAGAATATGCCTAAGTGTCAAAAACCCATAGTGTTGTCGAGAACCCATGATGTTTTCTATCATTTGTATGAAAACCCTAGTTGTTTTCAACCTTGTTCCTTCTAGCTTTTGTGCGCTTATCTTTTGGCGTCAGAAACCTTGTGTGTTTTTTATCTTTTCCATCGAAAACCTTGTGTGTTTTCGACCTCACAGTTTCCTATTTGCTAGCATTTCCTAACTGCGCAAGTGCGATGGATGGTGGGCCCGGGTCTTCAAGAGGCTTTTGATCTATGATGGGCATGTGATCGTAAAGAATATTCTCATGTCATGAGATCATGCGCCAGCTGTTGACCTTGTTTGCTACAAGCATTTCTTCAGCGGTGGTCCGGTGTCAGAAAGGAAGCGAAGGTGTGTGTTTTTATTGGTTGTCGCATGATCGCATGTTAGGTATTTTTGACATGCGACCATGTGACCAGTTGACATCTGTTACTTGGGGCCCATTGGCGGATAAGTGCAGTGGGACCTGTCTACTCGGTGGTAGTGTGGCATTTCCTGATTGGTCCACGGGAGTATGAGTTGGATGTTGTTAGTGGGACTGATCTTCTTGGCATTCAGGTAGATTAAAGTTTAGTTTAATCTTGTGGCTGTTGTTATACCGTTAATCAAACATGCTCAACCTTTAATGTAGCAGTATAGCGATAGCCATTGATTCTCATAAGGAAGGCAGGTGGGTCCATTGACACGTATGCACAGTTGGTGCTATTTGATTCATTTATGTATTTGCACAGTGGCTTGTTGTCAGTGGGACCTAAGCTTTCAGTGTGTCAGAGGGTCCTGATCCTATCAGTGAATTGACGAATGGTGTATGATCTCATCGAGTGTGTCAGAGGGTTGTCAGGGCAGGGAGAAATTTCTTGATCCGACGGTGGGCGTGTAATCTGATAGAATCTTGAAGGTCGATGCGAACTTCAGATGGTCGTCAATCTTCCTATTACAGGCCTGGTCAAAGTTTCTTAGTCTTTTGGTGGATGGGATAAATGTTTTAGCGGCCTAATAAATTTTCAAAGGGGTTCACTCATTCGCATGATAAAATGGTGATGCTCTAAAAGTCTTGGTGATTCAGTGAACAAGGTCATGTAATCACTAAATCATTTGGCGAAAGTAAAAAGTGTTATGCGAACTGGCAAAAGCTTTTGTCGCATGGTCGCTAAATGTAAACCAGGATTCCTATAAAGGGTAAATTATAAAGACCACAAAACATGAGGATCAAACGGTCATGACTTAAAGTTGATGGAGATTTAAATATCGACTCCCGATTTGCTACAAGCACCATAAAGTAGCCATTTGATTTCAAATTTGAATTTTCTGAGGGTTTCTAGTGATAGAAAGGACTAAATTTCAATGCAAAAGTGATTGGAACTAGTAAGAAGTAATTTGTTTGCCATTGTAGTGTGGTCCAGGGTGTGATGATCATTTGCAGGGATCTATACCATGTAAGGAATGAACAAGGAATGGCTCGAGGCATGTTGCAAGGTGGTTGATTTGACTTGTTCTCTTGGCAGATTTGTGATCTTCTGTACACTATTCTGAGAATTATCATAATTGGAGATCATCTTTGATCTGTTTCTCTGAGATTGCTTGGTTTCCTACCCCTGTAATAAATTTTGATATAATTTTTGGTTGGTTGGGTAGTTGAAACCCTAACCCTTACCCTAGCTATCCAAAGCTTGTTGCATCCTAACCTGTTTAGGATTCCAAGGCAGCTAGAGTATAAATGGTTGAAGTTTTGACTTTGTAAGGGTTCCATTCTATTTGGTTCATGTGGGAAGTAGTAAACTCTATCGCATTGTAGGAGGCTGAATAAAAAAAATTTGCATCTTTTGCAGGTTATTGAAGTGGTTGCCTCATCTCTGGTATAGACATGTACATGATTCATCATACTTAATATAATTGTCTCAAGCTTTCAAGTCTCTCCTTAGTGTCAGTTTTATGAGTTTTGGATTTTCTGGTCCATTGCATATGGTTACCTTTGCATATGTTCTAGTCTTTAGTTCTTGATCTAGGATCAAGTGAAAAATACTTTAGATAGGGCATAGATTCATTAGATTTGTCTACAGAAGGATCTTATAAGTAGTGGATGGGCTGGAATAGTTGTATTTATGGCTTTGAGTCTTTGACAGTAGTTGGTTCATGTTCTATATTTGTTTTTGAGTGCTGCCCAATGGATAATGGCACTGATCAAGGGCTAGTATATTCAGTTGAGTCCAATGTTTGATGGGTTTTGGCTATTTCCTACATCTTTGAATATCAATACCATTTCAAGTCTTTACCCTTCACAAGGCCATTTTACCCTTCATAGAAATTGAGATTCAATGAATGTCTGGTTAACATTTAGTAGTCTCTTGCTATCATCTACTTTGTTTAATCCAGTCCAAAGTCTTAAAATGTCATAAGTTACTAGATTAGGTGCACCCGCCATAGTTTTGCAGAGCTAGAAGTGAAGAGGGCAGTCTTGTCCCTATAGTTGGTCCAGTTGTCTTGTAGAGCTTTCACACTTGGAGCTAACCACTCCTAACATCAATCTCAAGGCATATTGGCAGCCTTAGATGGCATAAGTATTTTTCAAACACCAACAAGATGGTGACTCTACTGGGGAGAACATAAAGAAAATCTATTAAGGAGCTCTGGTTATGGTTACAAATTTTACAACATCATATGTTCTGACCAGATTGGTTTGGCCCATCTGAGTCACCAACAAGATGGTGACTCTACTAGAGAGCCATTGGAAAGAGTCAGATGAACAAATAAGCATTTGCTAAAATTTCTCACCCAGTTGTGAGTGGTGGCTCTGATTTGTCTCTATTTGATCAGTGCATCTTCTGATAAATAGTGTGGTTACTTGTGGAATTTTGTATTGGTTGGAAGAAGAAACAAAAAATCATTTTCCTCTTCAAGGAGGTGGCGACTCTACTTTGCAAAATCTGATGGAGCTGCAAGGTGAGCTCTAGATCTGCCCTACTTCCAGCCAAAGGTCTTCTGCTGCAAGATTCCCAGGTATTTCTCAAGGATCTAAAATGTCTCCTTATTAAGTGATCAAGCACTAGGAAAAGGAGTAAGGTGTGAATAGAGGTTGAATACTTCAAGCTTTCAGTTCCATCTCTGCAAAATTCTATGGAAGTATTGCATTAAGTCAAATGAATAATCAAGGGAAAAGTCAATCTAGGCTGCTTGGTTTCCTCAAGTTGGATAGACCTTTGAGCTATGTTCTTCCAAAGTCCCCTCATTCTTTCCCTGGTGAATTTTTTGGTCTGATTCCTATTTTTGATTACCGGTCTGATTCAGCAATGAAGCATGTCCTAGCATTCTATAGATTTATTATAGAATATCAGATTCTTGATGAGGATGTTAGCATGATGTTTTTTGGGAGATCCCTCAAAGGGGTTGCATCTAATTGGTATCTAAATCTACCCCCAAAATGCATCTCTTCTTTCACTGAATTCAAGTGGTTGTTCTTAGAGGAGTTTGCTGATGATGATGAATGGAATGAGTTGCAAAAGGATCGTCAGCAAAAAAGGAATACAAGTTGTATTTCAGAGCAACCCATATCTAATGCTGAGGGTACTTCTTCTGATGAAGTTTTTTCAGAGGAGTATTCAGATTGTGGTAGTGAGTAGGAATCAGAATCAAGGTGTGTAGGATCCTCCATTCATTCAGAGATGTTTGAATGTGATTTCAGTGGTTATTCAAGTGAGGATGATGAAGGCATTGATGTTGAGGTATCCTCATATGAATCAGATGCAACATGGGAAGAAGAAAGTAATGGTGAAAGTGAACACTCCTTCAGTGAGGAGTATGAAGATGAGGAAGTGATAATGGATTGTGATGTTAGTGAGTTTGAACATGAATATTTAAGTGATGTGTTATTAAATAATCCTAAAATGGGTAGTGAGTTTAAAGTGTTCACTAACACTTTATATGATGAAGACTATGATGATTATTAGCCCATTTTTTGTCATGATGTTCAACATGGTGCATTGCATGGAGTTATCAATCCTTTGTTTGAAGAACATGTGGAGGTCCCAAATTCAGTTGAATCAGGATGCCCATTTTCCATCTATGGGTATCAATTTGATTATTCATTTGAGGTCCAGCCGGCCACACCAGTGGAAATACAAGGTCAGGGTATAAATGAGGCCTTTCTGCAGGCAGATTATGAGACTTTTGTATTTCCAATTGATATCATTCATTAGTTAGTAGAGAAGAATAGGTTCTTATCTGATGATACTGATCATTGGCATGATGAATCATACTTTCATAGTGAGCAAGATGGAGAGAGTGCCAATAAATTTTACATGCACTATGAATATAGTTATTTTATTTTACCTAATAAGTTGGTTGGAAGTGTTGACACACCTATTGAAACAAATGAAAATATAATATCAAGTGTGCCTCATGAAGGAAGAAATGAAAATTAGGTTTTTGACAGAGGCAAGAACTGACTCTTGTTAATCGCTGCAGGTTTTTTGTAAAAAATGTACATTTTGTGAATAGTTTCCCTTTCCTATATGTTCCCTATATTTTTTGAGGTCTCTGTATTTTTCCAGTGAGTGGTCTACTTCTTCCTAGAGATCTGAGGTCCTCATTGTACCTGAAAGAGATACATGTCCCCAACTAGAGCCACTGTTAGTCCATTTTCCTATCAATGCAAAATCCTGTGAAAATGGCCTCTTCCTTGCAAATTTTGAAGTTATGCCACCTTGCTACATAGTTTTATCTTGTGAAGAAAATCCATAATGTTTCATGGTGTGTTCCCTTAGCCCTGTGTTCTTCATGTTGTCACCTTACTCCAGTTCAGATCGCATCTCCTGAATCGCAAAATCTAGAGAGTTATTCAAGTTTTAAGGTCTGCAGGAAACAGTTTCTAAATATGCCTAAGTGTCAAAAACCTACAGTGTTGTCGAGAACCCATGATGTTTTCTATCATCTATACAAAAACCCTAGTTGTTTTCAACCTTGTGCCTTCCAGCTTTTGTGCGCTTATCTTTTGGCATCAGAAACCTTGTGTGTTTTCGATCTTTTTCGTCGAAAACCCTGTGTGTTTTCGACCTCACAATTTCTTGTTTGCTGGCATTCCCTAACTATGCAAGTGTGATGGATGGTGGGCCCAGGTCTTCAAGAGACTTTTGATCTATGATGGGCATGTGATCGTAAAGAATATTCTCATGTCATGAGATCATGCGCCATCCATTGATCTTGTTTGCTACAAGCATTTCTTCAATGGTGGTCCCGGTGTCAGAAAGGAAGTGAAGGTGCGTGTTTTTATTGGTTGTCGCATGATCGCATGTTAGGTATTTTTGACATGCAACCATGCAACTGGTTGACATCTGTCGCTTGGGGCCCATTGGTGGATAAGTGCGGTGGGACCTGTCTACTCGGTGGTGGTGTGGCATTTCCTGATTGGTCCACGGGAGTATGAGTTGGATGTTGTCAGTGGGACCGATCTTCTTAGCATTTAGGCAGATTAAAGTTTGATTTAATCTTGTGGCTTTCATTATACCGTTAATCAAACATGCTCAACCTTTAATAGCGATATAGCGACAGCCGTTGATTCTCATAAGGAAGGCAGGTGGGTCCATTGACACGTATGCATAGTTGGCACTATTTGATTCATCTGTGTATTTGCACAGTGGCTTGTTGTCAGTGGGACCTAAGCTTTCGGTGTGTCAGAGGGTCCTGATCCTATCAATAAATTGACGAATGGAAAATGATCTCATCAAGTGTGTCAGAGGGTTGTCAGGGCAGGGAGAAATTTCTTGATTCGACGGTGGGTGTGTAATCTAATAGAATCTTGGAGGTTGATGTGAACTTCAGATGGTCGTCAATCTTCCCATTGCGGACCCAGTCAGAGTTTCTCAGTCTTTTGGTGGATGGGATAAATGTTTTAGCGGCTTGATAAATTTTCAAAGGGGTTTGCTCATTTGCATGATAAAATGGTGACGCTCTAAAAGTCTTGGTGATTCAGTGAGCAAGGTCATGTAATCACTAAATCATTTGGTGAAAGTAAAAAGTGTTATGCGAACTGGCAAAAGCTTTTGTCGCAAGGTCGCTAAATGTAAACCAGGATTCCTATAAAGGGTAAATCATAAAGACCATGAAACATGAGGATCAAACGGTCATGACTTAAAGTTGATGGAGATTTAAATCTCGACTGCCGATTTGCTGCAAGCACCATAAAGTAGCCATTTGATTTCAAATTTGAATTTTCTAAGGGTTTCCAACGATAGAAAGGACTAAATTTCAATGCAGAAGTGATTGGAACTAGTAAGAAGTAATTTGTTTGCCATTGCAGTGTGGTCCAGGGTGTGATGATCATTTGCAGGGGTCTATACCATGTAAGGAATGAACAAGGAATGGCTCGAGGCATGTTGCAGGGTGGTTGATTTGACTTGTTCTCTTGGGGGATTTGTGATCTTCTGTACACTGTTTTGAGAATTATCATAATTGGAGATCATCTTTGATTTGTTTCTCTGAGATTGCTTGGTTTCCTACCCCTGTAATAAATTCTGATATAATTTTTGGTTGGTTGGGTAGTTGAAACCCTAACCCTTACCCTAGCTATCTGAAGCTTGTTGCATCCTAACCTGTTTAGGATTCCAAGGCAGCTAGAGTATAAATGGTTGAAGTTTTGACTTTGTAAGGGTTCCATTCTATTTGGTTCCTATGGGAAGTAGTAAACTCTGTCGCATTGTAGGAGGCTGAATAGAATTTTTTTGCATCTTTTGCTGGTTATTGAAGTGGTTGCCTCATCTCTGGTATAGACATGTACATGATTCATCATACTTAATATAATTATTTCAAGCTTTCAAGTCTCTCCTTGGTGTCAGTTTTATGAGTTTTGGATTTTCTGGTCCATTGCATAGGGTTACCTTTGCATATGTTCTAGTCTTTAGTTCTTGATCTAGGATCAACTGAAAAATACTTTGGATAGGGCATAGATTCATTAGATTTGTCTACAGAAGGATATTATAAGTAGTGGATGGGCTGGAACAGTTTTATTTATGGCTTTGAGTCTTTGACAGTAGTTGGTTCATGTTCTATAATTGTTTTTGAGTGTTGCCCAATGGATAATGGCACTGATCAAGGGCTAGTATATTCAATTGAGTCCAATGTTTGATGGGTTTTGGCTATTTCCTGCATCTTTGAATATCAATACCATTTCAAGTCTTTACCCTTCACAAGGCCATTTTACCCTTCATAGCAATTGAGATTCAATGAATGTCTAGTTAACATTTAGTAGTCTCTTGCTATCATTTGCTTTGTTTAATCCAGTCCAAAATCCTAAAATGCCATAAGTTACTAGATTAGGTGCACCCGCCATGGTTTTGCAAAGCTAGAAGTGAAGAGGGAAGTCTTGTCCCTATAGTTGGTCGAGTTGTCTTGCAGAGCTTTCACACTTGGAGCTAACTACTCCTAACAGCAGTCTCAAGGCATATTGGCAGCCCTAGATGGCATAAGCATTTTTCAAACACCAACACGCTTTATGTTCTTCGGCTCCTTTTCTAGAATCATCTCAAATCTCTTAAAGATTTACAATAAAACATTTTACAAGGCATTTAATGCTTCCAAACAATCAATAAATAAAGTCAAAACATTTTACATAACCCAAGAATTCAACAATGTCGGCTCCAAAATTAAATTCTCTTCAAATATAAAATTGTTGATGCTCGGTCAATACTAAAACTATTTCCTCAGCTTGCACTGTCTTTCTCGGTAATTTACTAATTCTCAGTCGACACTATAATTTTTCTTGGCATGTACTAACTCGGTCGACACTAACATCACTTGGCTTAAACATGATTTTTCCATTCTTTTCTTAGTTAAGCCTACCAGTTTAGTCTTCAGTCTTACTAAGATAAACAATACATTATCTCATCATAGTGCAACATAGTCAAGTACACTTTGTAGTATTAAGATAACTCAACCTTTCCCTAGGTGCTATTTTTACCAACCTCGCTTAGCCCCTTAGCAACACTCAAATAGATATAGTACTTTCCTAATTAGCAATAGTCTTACCAATTAAGGTTTGACATCAATGACAATACAACAATTGTTTCAATTCAATTTCCAACAATCTCCCTCTTTGGCATTGATGGCAACACCATATGATATCACTTGAATAACACATGGATTACCAACCAATCCAAAATCTTATCTTTCCATCATAAACTTATTTATAATATCCTTAGCTTCATTCTGATTCAGAATCTTGTAATCCTCACTCTTGTGACCGTCAGAAGTATTCAAATCTCCCTCTATCCTGATTCTTCATTTCAGCTCATCATCCCAACTCTTGCTTTTCAGTATCATGTGTTATCATATCTCATGTGTTATCATATCAGTACATTCTCCCTCTTTGAAAAAAATGCCAAAGCAGCAACTAAAACATACATCCATCAGATGTAGATAATATCTATACAGCTCAGTGTTTCTTCCTCTGTCATCTTGCTTATGACTAATTCTGTGTCTTTGCGTCTCTTCACAACTCTAGGCCAGCTCTAAAGTGTGACAATCTTCTACATCAATTTGTCAAATGTTCTATTGTAGCACATTTGATGCGGTGCTCCTAGCTTGTCTAGGCAGCCTCAGTTAGGGGAAGAACCCCTAATTGACTTCTCAAACACTCATGAGCTTCTCTGGGTAAAGCTTTAGTGAATATGTCCACTAATTGTTCTTTTGTATTCACATATTCCATTCGGACTTCTTTGTCTTGTACTAATTCTCTCAAATAGTGATACTTGATTGCAATGTGTTTGGTCTTAGTGTGCATCATTGGATTCTTAGAAATATTGATAGCACTTGTGTTGTCACAGAAAATAACAACAGGTTCAGTGATTTCTTCTTTCATGCATATCAACAATTGTTTTATCCATACCAAGTTTGAATAGTTCACTGCAGCAGAAACATACTCGGCCTCAGCAGTAGATTGGGAAATGCAATTTTGTTTCTTGCTTGTCCAGGAGACTAATCTTTGTCCAAGAAAGAAAGCTCCACCACTTGTACTCTTTCTGTCATCTACATTTCCTGCCCAATCAGCATCTGTATAAACTCAGAGTTCAAATTTGTCATCCTTCTTATAATATAGACCATAGTCAACAGTTCCTTTCAAGTATCTCATAATTCTTTTCACGGCCATCATATGTGTTTCCTTAGGATCGGCAGAGAATCTTGCCACAATCCCAATAGCTAATGCAATATCTGGTCTACTATGTACAACATAGTATAATTTTCCAATCATAGATCTGTACAGAGTCTGATTTGTTAAGTTTTGATCAGATTTATCTATAGAAACTTAATTCTATTTTCAATTCAATGTAGATCGAATAACAACAATAATGATGTATATCAAATTTGATATCTTCTGAAATGTATATATTATTAGATATTGATTATTTATGCATCAATACTAAACTGAGACAATAATGAGTTGCTCTGACATTTATCTCTATGAAGAACTGATCACTTAATATGTTAATCACGCCGGCTATAAGAAATGACTATGCTGACTATACCCTTAATACTGATTTGTTGTTCTTCTACATTCAATATTTCAGAGATGCATGGACACTTATATACTAATTAATTACTGTATTTGGTGTCTATTTGCAGTAACACGTCTGAGTATATATATGAAAAACTTAGTTTAATTTTGATGAGGTGTGACTCATGAATGAGTCACGTCCCATCAAATAACCTTAATCGCTTTGATTTTGTGCACATCATTTTGTTTAACGTAACTGCATAGCGATAGTTATCAGTTATTAACTTAACATTACCCAAACTGATAGTTATCGATTAGTGAAATAAACCCGATAGCTATCGGTTTATATAAGTACTTTAGATGCACACCGATCATTATCGGGTATTAATATTTCATTATTTAATTGTTAATATATATATATATTAATATGTATGTAATTATAATTATATATACATATTAATATCTACTAATATATATAATTATAATTAGATATATATATATATATATATATATATATATATATATATATATATATATATATATATAATATTTTCCCAATATATATATATATATATATATATATTAATATATACAATTATATTTATGTGACAATTATCTGAATAATGCTATCAATCTCAACATGATTCACTTCTGTAGCATCATCATTCTTAGATAACTTTTGTCTAGTAACCATAGGAGTTCCCATTGGTTTAGCATCTTCCATCCCAAAAGTTTTCAGTATTTCATTAACATACTTAGATTGTGTAATGAAAATTCCATTCTTCTTCTGATATACTTGTAAACCAACAAAGAATTTGATCTCACCAAACATACTCATTTCAAACTTAGTTTGCATTTCATTTGAGAAACTTTTACATAATGCATCTTGTCCACCAAAAATAATGTTATCAACAAAAAATTTTGCCAATGGGATACCTTTACCTTTTTCATCCTTCATGTACAGATTGCTTTTGTCATTTGTTCTTGAAAATCCAATTTGTATCAAGTAGTTGTGCAACCTCTCATACCATGCTCTAGGTGCTTGCTTCAATCCATTTAATGCTTTGTTCAGTTTGCACACCATGTGTCTTCTATTTGGATCAATAAAACCTTCTAGTTGTTCTATGTAAACTTATTCTTCTAGTATACCATTCAAAAATGCAGACTTGACATCCATTTGATATACCTTGAAATCTTTATAAGTAGCATATGCAAGCAGAGTTCTTACTCCTTCCAATCTAGCTACAGGGGCAAATGTCTCCCCATAATCTATTCCTTCTTCTTGTGCGTAGCCTTTGCATACCGGGCTAGCTTTGTTCCTAGTGATTTCAATGTTTTCATTCATCTTATTCTGAAATACCCACTTTGTTTCTATAACATTCTTGTTTTCAAGTCTCGGCACCAGAGTCCAAGTATCATTCTTCTCAATCTGGTCAATTTTTTCATTCATTGCTTGATCTAGTCTTCATTCTCCAATGCTTCTCTAGTTGTCTTCGATTCAAATTCACATAGTAGACATGCTGGATCCTTAGTCTTACTTCTAGTCTGGATTCTAGTATCTTTGTCTCCAATTATCTATTCAGGCTTATGATGTCTTCTCACATATTTTTCCAAAATAGGTTCAACTGTTCTCTCCTCTATTTCATCATGTTCCTCAACAAGATTGTCAGATTCAACTTCAGAATGCTTAGCAACCTCTTCCTGATACTCAATCGCATTTTCTTGTAGCTCAGCATGTTCTTGTTCTCTCTCGACACTATTTTCCTGATGCTTAGCAGCTTCTATCTGTCGCTCAACATTGCTTACCTGAGACTCGGCATCAGGTAAAAGTATATTACTTGCCTCTTCTTCTTCTTCAATGTACACAAAATATCTATAATCTTCTTGTTCTCTTTTACTGTCAACTTGATTTCTTTCTGCATACTCATTAATTTTGACATTCACACTTTCCACAATTTTGTTAGTGTTAGAGTTCAAACACTTATAAGCTTTACTTTTTGTGGAGTACCCTAGGAATATGCCTTCATCACTCTTAGCATCAAACTTTCCATTCCTAGTGTCTTTTAATATATAGCACTTACTTCCAAAGATTCTAAAGTATTTAACACTTGATGCATGTCCATGCCATAATTCATAAGGTGTCATATTTGTACCTTTCTTGATCTGTACCCGGTTAAGAGTGTAGACAGCAGTGCTTATAGCTTCTTTCCAATATTTTTGTGCCACATTCTTTTCAATCATCAATGTGCTTGCACAATCCAAGATAGATCTATTTCTCCTTTCTGCTATACCATTATGTGGAGGTGTTCTAGGTGCAGACATCTGTCTTTTAATTCCTCTATCATTGCAAAAAGATTAAATTCATTTGATGTAAATTCTCCACCTCGGTCAAATCTAAGACATTTCAAGTTCCTACCTGTCTCCTTTTCAACCTTAGCCAAATACCACTTAAAATATTGAAAAGCTTCAAATTTTTCTTTTAGAAACATCACATGCATTATCCTAGTATGATCATCAACAAATAAGATAAAGTATCTAGCACCATAGTAACTTTGTACACCCATAGGTCCACAAAGGTCAGTTTGAACCAAATCTAAAATGTTTTCAGAAGTAAAGGATTTGCTCTTGAAACTTGACTTTGTCATTTTTCCTAACTGGCATTCCTTGCACATCACATTCTCAGGTTTCTTCAATCTAGGTAGACCTCTTACCTTTTTCTTCTTACTTATCTCTACCAGATTGTCAAAGTTAACATGACACGGCCTTTTATGTCATAACCAAATATCATCAAGTTGTGCAATCAAACATGTCTCTTCAGATAGGTCAAGATAGAACAAATTACCTCTAGTCTAATCTCCACTTCCAATCAGTTCTCCATCAACATTAAATATTTTAGCTTGCTTGTGATGAAATTCCACTCGATAACTAGTTTTGTTAAGCTGAGAAACACTTAACAAATTGTAATTAAGACCTTCAACCCAATATGCATTTTCACAAGATATCTTATTAGTTAGTTTAATCAAACCTTTTCCTCTAACAGGACATGGTGCATCATTACCAAATTTTACACTTTTACCTTTGTAATGATGTAAGGTCTCAAACTTATTTTTGTTACCAATCATGTGATGTGAACAGCCACTGTCAATAATCTATTTATCATTCTTGTTCACATAGGATATCAATGCAGTTTTCTCATCCTCATCAGATTCATCTTTCATTGCCACATAAACTACCTCAATTTCAAAATCATCACTATCAATGTCAGTCTCTTTTTCAGCAATGTAACAAGATTTCTTACCTTTTCCCTTTTAGTCTATGTTCCATCGATAGCTTCTATCATCTTTTATGTCTTTGTGTTTGCTTTTCCTTTCATCATCTTTATCCTTCCTGTCAAGACATCTAGCAGCTATATGACCAACTTTATTACATGCAAAACATATAATAGGGAGTTTACCTTTATACTTTCCTTTTCCCCTTCTTAGTCTTCTAGCCATAAGAGCTTCTAGATCTTCTAGGTCTTCATCAGAGGTGTCACTGTCACTTTCACTATCACTTTCACTTCTGCATCTTTCTTTTTCTTTCTTTGGCTTGTTCAGAACTAGCTATGACTTAAAAGAAGATTCAATATTTCCAATATTTCCAATAGTGAAATTATCATAATTAGAGAGTTCAAAAGCAGTCAACTTACCAACTAAACTTTCCAAAGTAAGCACATTAGTAGAGTTACATCTAGATTCCTGAATAGCTAAGATCTTAATAGCATATATAGGATGCAGCATTCTTAATACTTTCCCAATTATAGTTTCATCATTAATAGTCCCATTAGCTCCTCTAATAGCATTCACAACTTCTTTTATTCTACTGCAATATTGTGGAATGTTTTCACCTTCTTACATTCTCATTTCATCAAACTTACCTCTAAGACTCTCGGCCTTTTCTTTCAGCACATTCAAGTCACCACCATAGATCCTTGCAAGAGTGTCCCACATATCCTTTGCAGTTGTGCAGTCCTTAATGTCCTCAAATTTTGGATAGCTTAGGGCAGATGCAATTTCCAGCATTGCCTGGTTATGTTCTTGCTTAGCTCTCATTTCTTCGGCAGTCAAAGGTGCGACAGGTGAGACATAACTGTTCTCAATGTAGTACTTTGCAGAGTCACCAATACCAGCCAGATGCAGCTTCATCAAGCTTTGCCATGTAGGGAAATTTTCTTTGTTCAGCTTCGGTACCTCCTTCTTATACATCTTGATCATTTGCTTCAAGCCCCTTTAAACTTGATATCTATCAACACTAATAATAAGAAACTTAACTCTAATACCAATTATTAATATGATTTAGAACAATAGAGAGGGGGGATGAATCATTTTTTCTTAGGTTCTGATGTATAAAAAAATCTCATAAACTTATCCTTAAATCAAATACAAAACCAAAACAAACTCGGTCATCACTGATTCAATAATAGAAATATCTAACAATGCAGTCCACTACCCAACTGTAACTTAACTTGTAAAACATAGCAATGTTCAGATCTAAAAATTCACACAAGTATAAACACTAGGATTTATAGTGGAAACCCAATTTGGGAAAAACCACTTTGTAACATGCTAATATTATTTTAACTCTTCTGAAGTGAGCTCGGTAAAAAGCCAACCCTGTCAAAGGTTACAATACACACTGTCAAATGTGACCCGGTTAAAGGATTTCAATCACCCTGTTAAAAGTCAGGCTAGTCATAGGACTTACATACACTCCATTAGAATGCAACCTTGTTCAAAGGATTTAACATATGACTGTTAGGTCAACCTCTGTTAAAAGGATTTTGACTGTTACAATGGTTAGAAAGTAGCAGCAGTATTATCTGAAAAATATACAACTCACTTTGCAAATATTAGATCTAATTCCATACACTAATGCTAGTTTACTAACTTTAAAACTTTGCCATTTCCATCTCTGATCTACTCAAAACTTTTCTTCAAGCAATCACCACCATTCTCCTTCAGCCTTTTCTGCTTATTCAGTCAATAAAACTTTTCTCTTCCAGCATTCTCTGTTCACCATGTACATTCATATCCCAATGTTCAGGTTCCCTTATATTTTCCTCAATTAGGTTAACTCATCTTTTGCCACTCAATCTCATTTGTAGATCTTAGGGTTAGGTCAGATTCATTGAATCTACCTACTTTATGTTCTTCGGCTCCTTTTCTAGAATCATCTCAAATCTCTTAAAGATTTACAATAAAACATTTTACAATGCATTTAATGCTTCCAAACAATCAATAAATAAAGTCACAACATTTTACATAATCCAAGAATTCAACAATGTCGGCTCCAAAATTAAATTCTCTTTAAATATAAAATTGTTGATGCTCGGTCAATACTATGATTGTTCACTCGGTCTTCATGTAGAACCCTTGGTCAATACTAAAACTGTTTCCTCAGCTTGCACTATCTTTCTTAGCAATTTACTAATGCTCAGTCGACACTATAATTTTTCTCGGCATATACTAACTCGGTCGACACTAACATCACTCAGCTTAAACATGATTTTTCCATTCTTTGCTCGGTTAAGCCTACCAGTTTAGTCTTCAGTCTTACTAAGATAAACAATACATTATATCATCATAGTGCAACATAGTCAAGTACACTTTGTAGTATCAAGATAAATCAACCTTTCCCTAGGTGCTATTATTACCAACCTTGCTTAGCCCCTTAGCAACACTCAAATAGATATAGTACTTTCCTAAGTAGCAACAGTCTTACCAATTAAGATTTGACATCAATGACAATACAACAATTGTTTCAATTCAATTTCCAACAGAAGCAACCAAGGTTTTCCACATTGGGGTGTACTATATTCAAATCATAACATTTTCTTACATATAGGTAGCAAGAAACACCTTTTCTCCCAAGAAATTGCCCAGGTACCCCTATGATCAATTGGTTCTTATGGAAGTGGCTAAACAAATAGCTGATGCATACGAGCACATCAAGACCAAGAAGAAACATTTTTGGGACTTCCCCATTTCCATAGGGCCATATTTAGTACAAGATATGAAATTTTGTAAATCAATAGGGTTGGAGTGGGATGAGTTCTCTCTAGAGGAGTTCCATCTCATCAGAGCTAGGTTTGATCCAATAAGCACTTATAGATACATTGTTGGGAAATTCTATAGGCATGAACCACACCTAGAAGACCATTGGATCAACTGTGTGGATGACTATGAGGTTAGAATTTAGGATCACTATAGAATGGAGTTGGAACTTGCACAAGAGGTCCTTGAAGTTTGCATTCTTCCCAAAGTATGGGAAAATGACATTAACAATGTGCTAGATCCTATATATAATAAGGATAAAGTTTATAATAATGCAATATTGAATGTTGAGGTAGCTCAGCATGAGAATAATGATTTGAAGCACAAAGCCTGAAATATTATAGATCTTACATTAAAATGGATCAACAAGCCCTTAATGCTTAATTTTTTTCTTATGAAGCCACAATTGGACCCTCTGACTAAGATAAAGAAGGGCAAGGGGAAGAAAATGAATATTCCTACTTTCAAGGAGGTGACACCCGTCAAATAGGAGATGATATACAAATAGGCTAGGCTTGCAACATATGGTCCTACTAAAAGGATAATGGAAAAAGATGGAAGTTCTCCCCACCCTCCTAAAAGAACAGTTTCGTAAAGTGATCTATTGCAAGCCCCCACAAAAATAGGAATGAGGAAGTTTTCCCCTCTAAAACATAGTCTCCTAAGGATGCAAAACCTTCTCAAAGGGGGAGATTATATAAAAGGAAAAGAGATTGGTATCTCCTCAGATGGAGACTTTACTTGAAGAAGAGGAAGTGGAAGAGGAAGAAGTACCCTTGGTCAGAAGGACTAGGAAAGCTATTGTGACTGCCAAAAGGATGAGTGAGGAACATGTTTCTTAGCCACAAGTGCCAGGGGAACCAATCGACCTTGATGCTAGCACTAAAGGTGAAAAGGAAACAAAGAGGAACATAGGATTAGATGAGTTTGATATATCAAACTTTGAAGATATCTCTGGCTTCCATGATCCTCTGATCTAGTTCACATTTCCAGCCTTTACCTCTCCAACACTGCCAACTGAAACACAAGAACAGGCACAAACTGAAGCTACTACCCCTCTAACATCAATTGATAAAATTAAAAAGGATGGATTAAGTGTAGATAAAGTATTTAATGAAGAGCCATAAATGCATATATTTGTCCACCCATCCTTGGATAAACAATAAGTAATTGGGCTCGAGGAAGGGGAAATTAGTGCATGAAAAACAACTGAGGATCCCAAGGGTGATGAATTGGAACTAGCTACTAAGAAGCCACATGATTTACCTCATCTGCCTCTTCTAGATCCACAGTCACAAACAAATAAAGTGCCAAAGAAAAAGGGTAAACTAGTAACTGGGCTATGGGCAGAGATATTGGCTGACTCGGAGAAGGAAAGACCCCCAAGTAAGAATAGGTCCAAGGTGAACCATAAATACATGATGAGGAAGAGGCACCTGCAAACTTTAAAATCAGGGAGGGTTTGGAGTGAGAAACGTAGGGGAAGAAAGAAGTAGAAGAGGAGGTTAAGATGATGAAGGATCCCATTTTACCCTAAGAACCATTGAAAACCTCCACCAAACCTACCTGGTTGGAAAAGGTGTCCAACCTCATATAAGAACATACACAAAGGATGATGCATATATTTTTGTATTGGGGAAAGCCTTCCACAAAGGGAATCCAATCACATTGATCAAAGAATGTATTATATAACACAAGATGACAGCGACAAATGGAAGTCACAAGTGGAAGTACCTCCTCCAATTACAAGCGCTATTGATATAACTCCAGAAGACTATGTAATGGAGGAGGTAGATCTAGGAGAACCCACCTAAGAAGGTGAGAAGGAATTGGCAGTATTAGGATTGAGGCAATTATTTAAGTACATGGACCAAGATGAGTCAAAGATACATGATCTCTAGGAATGGAACTGGGTTTTCAAAGATGTTGTAACTAAAATATTGGGTCCCATTGATCTAGATAACCCAGAGGCTTCATTACAAGTCACCTTCAAGAAATTATTAGCTCCATACATTTATACTAACACTCCACATTCTTTCATTAAATCTTGTATAGAATGGAAGGTTAGTTTTGAATTATTCAACATGAAAAATATGGAAATAGTGTTGAGACTTTATAGGACAATAGTGCAGAATAAGGTGGAACTAAAAAATATGGTAGAGGGTCTCCATTTATTATATGATAACATTGCAATTTGGTAACAATTAAGGACCCACCTCAAATGGATTTAGAAACAAAGGTCCCTGATTCTGCTCAGGTTATATCAAGCTGATGAGCTAGATAAGTTTGATGATTGGCTCTGTAAAGTCCAGTTGGCCACAAAGAATTTGTTGCAATTTTGAAAGGAGTCAAAAAGATGAGGGAGGATCCCACACTTTGGTTGGATGAAGGTGATAAGTTCTTTGATGGACTTGATTTAAAGATATACCAAAATACGGACAAGATCTAGCTATATTCCTTAGAGAACATCATACAACAATTCTAAGGGATGATTGAGGCCATAAGTGTTGGGATTATGGAAAGGTGAGTTACTGAGAGGGGAGGGGTGAATCAGTAACTCTAAAAACTTTTAACTCAATCCTTGAAAAAAATACTTCATTAACCGACTGTAGTATTTACTGTCTTCATGCATTCAATAACATAACTGAAATGTAAATACTTCTAATCTAATCAAATATGCATACATGAAACTTCATACATATAACACTTGAATTTTGGTATCGCAGTTACCATTTTTATAAGGTAAAAATTGTGGTGGGGATGGAACCAAGAAAGCTTCACTACTGTAAATAAAGTTTTTCGATTAAGGCTACAAAGATTGATCACTTGTAATAATCTTACCCTATTAGGAGTAACAAAAGATCTGCTAGATCTACTTGGTTAGAGGATTTTAGCAACATAATTAAGTTTGCACTCAGTTAAGAGATTTTACATAAGACTGTTAAGTCTACTCTATTAGGATATTTTATCTGTCATAATTTCTAGAAAGTAACAGTTAAATTGATCTATAGATAGCAACTAACTTTTCCTAATTTTAGATCTGATAAGTACTTCATTGTTATCACCTTGTCGTGATAGATCTCTTCTTTGAATTATGCTCGGTAGCCTTCTGATCTAATATCTGATTTAGTCCTTGAAAACTCTGTCAATGCTTCATCTTCACAACCCTTTATGATCTTTAGATGTCTATACGTGTGGCTACTTCATGTGTGATTCTTGTCAAAATGACATCTTTATAATTCTTATAACAAAGGATTTTGACCTAATTAGGCTTATGACAACATCTTAGAAAACCTAAGATCAATGATCCTAATGAATAACCTAAACATCATTACATAAGGATCATGAATCATTAAGTGATTACATATGTATTTAATCTTCACCTCGATCTTGGTAAAATGTTTTCTAGATCAGTGTAAACCATTTACCTTGCAGTTTGTACTATTACAAACTTCTATGTCATTTCTTGGTTTACTCAATATACACTGCATTCATCACTCAGTAATTAACTAACACTTGGTACATATGAATGCTTAGTTACACTATGCTCAGTGCTCGGTAATCTTCTGGCTCCGTATGAGTGCTCGGTCAAGACTATACTCAGTTAATATGCTATTTTTCCTGCTGCTCTGCTCAGTATCAGTTCTTGGTGTGTTGACTGACTAGCTTGTTTGCTTCCTTTACCGACTCTATGTGTGACACTAATGACAACATATAATTAACATTCTCCCCCTTTGGCATTAGTGATAAAAATAAATATGTATGCCTTAAGTAAAAATTCAAAATTGTAAACTCCCCTTTGTATGTGCCTTGGTAAGTATACAAGCTATTTATACATATCTTCTCCCTTTTCTTATTCCTTGTAAGTATACATATCTATTTCCCCCTTGTTTGGAATAATGTCAAAAAATTGTATATACTTACTGCTTATAAAAAATGGTTTGATGGGTTTTCTTCAAGTTGCCAAAGAGGTTTTCCCATTCCTCTTTCAAACTGTCTAAGGAAATTTTATCAAGACCAACTTGTGCATGCATATCAAATATATGGTCTACAATAGATAGCTCAGGAGTAGCTATGTGATCTTTTTCTTTCTTTGAATTTCTTATCATCACCTTGACATGTGGTAACAACTTTGCTTGAAGCTCAGTTGTCTCATCCTATATTCTATCTATTTCTCTTCTTAGCTCATTCCTCAACCCATGTATATGCTTGACTTTATCATAATGTGCTTTGAATGCATTTGGGTCTATAAGTAATATTTATGCAGTTTTCTACAGATCTTCATCTAATTACTTTAGCTTTTCGGTTGTTTCTACAGTGAAGGACTCGGTAGTGCAAAGCTTGCAAAGTGGTGATTATTTGTTGAATGATAGCTTTAATTTCACTAAGGGCCCATTTGGTAGCAGGAATTAGACTGGAATTGACATTTGTTTGTTCCCATTTTGTCAAATCCTCAATTTGGGAGTGCAACATAGAAATTGAAGTGGAAGATGTAAATGCTCATTTTGGCTCAAAATGAGCATTTACATCTTCCACTTGAAAAGGTGGAATTGGAATTTGAGGGCCAAATTCCACTTTTTCAATGCCCATTTTATAAAATCTCATCGGGTCTGTGGGCTTCATTATTTCAATTTTGGCATCTACATTGTTTTTGCGTCCGCACTATGAAGGAGGGCTACCATTTCATTTTTGAGGTGAAGCATTTTGCACTACGAAGGAGGGCTACCCATTCATTTTTTAGGTGAAGCATTCTGTACTGCGAAGGAGGACTACCCATTCATTTTTGAGGTGAAGCATTCTACACTACGAAGGAGGGCTACCCATTCATTTTTGAGGTGAAGTATTTTGCATTGCGAAGGAGGGCTACCCATTCTGCACTGCATTGTTTCATAGTGAAGCACTTGCATTCTTCAACCTGGTATGTGAAGCCCTCCAGTGTACAAAGTTTATACTCCTAGAAAAATTTGTCCACTAGAGGGCTCTATCTCTGATTTTCTAACAAAATTGTGGCCATGTTCTGTAGTTATTCTTTACCTTTTGAAGCTTCATCTACGGTATGATATGAGGATATTACATGGAAGAACATGTCATTTCACTTTCTGTTGTATTTTTAGTTATCATAGGGTTTTCAGCTTTCATGCGAAGCCCTCCAGTGTACAAAGTTTATACTCCTAGCAAAATTTGTGCACTGGAGGACTCTATCTATGATTTTCTAACAAAATTGTGGCCATGTTCTGTAGCTATTCTTTACCTTTAGAAGCTTCATCTTTGGTATGATATGAGGATATTACATGGAAGAACATGTCGTTTCACTTTTTGTTGTATTTTCGTGCCTTTACAATCATGCCATTAGGGTTTCTTTGTTGTGCATCTTGAAACATGGACTGGTGGTCGTGCCTCTTCATTTCTTGTATAAACACCTACAGATTAAAATAATATTCAAAACACCCAGAGCAATTATCATGATGGTTTTTCCCTCAGCTTTCCTTGTAGTTAACTACCACTAACTACACAAACAAATAAAAACACCCTATAAGAACCAGTTTAGAAAAATACTAAGCATAAAATTTTGAGGGAAAAAAGATAGTTACAAATAATAACTCCATCATATGTCTAGATGGTTTAACAAAGTTAACTTTGAAATTTACAACACACATTATCATATTTAACTTTTGTCAAGTTAATTCTCATTCCTACAAGTTTCAAGTAATGATGTTTATTTTGTGCTTTTGCAAAACCACTACATGAACATTCAACATCTCTATACCTGCTACAGGAACAGAGATACACGTGACTGTCACAATTTGATAGTTTAGAAGAACAAAACATTATATAGGGCTAGTATAGGGTTGGTTGGTAATAAGAGTAAAGATTAGACATGAAGGACTATTCAAAAGGTATGGAATGGTCATAGTCAGAGTTGGTAATGAACAATTGTATAAGGAAGTTCATTATTTGTCAATAGGCCATGATTGTTATATAAGGAATATGGGGAATGTCTTTTGTACCAGTTGGAAGGGTATGGAACCCTAGATTTTGCTTCCTTCACAATGTTTGGAATTTAGGTCTGCAATGGTGTTTAAATCACTCTCATTGATCCTTTTATATATCTCTCAAGAGGATTGTGTCCCTTCACTAAGGAGGCCAAGCCTTATCCTCTTATTCCATGCTATGATTCACTTTCAGCCAACTCTTCCCTTGCATTCACTAGGGGGTTTTATTGAGTTCTCATTGATTTCCTCCATCCACACTAGGCATGTGGGATAAAAGAGGCAATATTTCTCTTCAAGGAGAGGATTCATGGTCATAAGGATTCCTTCACTCTGATCCCTTTCATTGGGAATAGTGTGATGATGGAGATGTGATCAGGGATAAAGTATTGAATGTGAGTCAAGAATGGTTTTGTGTTGAAGAACCTTGAAGAGGTGAGCATTGTTACAAAACAAAGATGGAGAATGAAGTGTTTTTGGTGTGAAAAGGAATGGGCCTATGATGTTTTCCATCATTCACACCAACACCTTCTATCTATTAAATACAACTTATTAGGTATGGCACTGTATGTTTGGATGATGTTTAATCACCGATGGTATGGCATTGTTTCTTTTTCTCACTCAAAATATCTATCTATGGTCTTAATTGCATAATTGAACTAGCATCAATATTCATATCCTTTTGGAACACTGATTATGCATATGTTGAAGATGCCTTTGCTCGATACTCATCATTAACACCCTTTTGCTGAATTGTCATGAAACATTGACAAGATTATGACA
This sequence comes from Chamaecyparis obtusa, assembly GCA_027943335.1. Taxonomy (NCBI): domain Eukaryota; kingdom Viridiplantae; phylum Streptophyta; class Pinopsida; order Cupressales; family Cupressaceae; genus Chamaecyparis; species Chamaecyparis obtusa. Next base: position 2,541,881 of record BSBK01002298.1, on the reverse strand, counting down.
AATATGCAACTATTTACTTTGTTCCCTGTCATTGCACTATTTATCCTATTATCATATTTATTTAGTTAGCATGTTTATCCTGTTAGCATGTTGATCCTGTCAGAGAAATTTTTTCAATATCTTTTCTTTTAATCTACTGAGCATTTATGGTGTATTTGTTGAAGGCTTACTGATTGTTACAAAATGTCTCCTCATACAAATTAATTGTTTTATCTTTTCATAACAGTGAATGTGTCTATTGCGTCTTGACTGTACCTTGTGGAAACAATGCCTTTGCTTTACCTGTTACTGTTTGTGGCCTCTCAATTGATGCTTGTTTATTTGATTAATAGTGGTAACTACTTTTTCCATTATATCATTAGCTCCTCTCTGTTTTGACACCATGATTCTTGGGAATTAGTATTTTTCCTTGCCAATCATACCATGAATGGTAAAGCAAGTTTACGCCAATCATACCATGAATGGTAAAGCCTTGTTTATAAATCCTTTTGGAACATCTTTCAAGACATATATTTGCAGCATTTCTTAGAATAGAATTTATCAATCCAAAATGGTCAAGCTTGTGCAATTTATAATAATATTACATACTTATATAAATGTATATGTGCCTATATAAGAACCATATATATGTACATATACATGTATATAATAATATTATTAATCATGTTTTACAAAAAACATCTTTTATGTTTTTCCCTCATTCGGATTTATTTCCTAATGCAACAATGCTAACAAATTGAACACCTATAGATAATAACCAGTTAGGAATACATTTACAAACAATTATGTCAATAAGTACATACATTTCTTGGCTTGTCCTCTTGTTGCCTATGACTGTCGATTTTGTATCTCAAACCTTCTTTGTCGTGTACTTTTCAGGGATGGATCTTGTCAACAATATAAACATTCAAGGACACATTTGTAGGAAGACCAAAAAATATCGTATTCACACACTTATTCTTGTTGTCCTTGGAGTAGCAAAAGAAGTGTCTATGCTTCAAGGTAGGCAAACAAAGCGTAACAAAAGAAGTGATAGAAGTGGTTTTTATAAATGCATTATTCATTTGAGTGAGGTGCATTGTCACGACCAAATTCACATGAGTGTAGCAACCTTCTTTTGGCTAGCCAATCTCGTAAGGCAAAAAGGAAGCCTATCAGATACGATGAGCATAACATTAGAAGAACAATTAGTCATGTTCCTCCACACCCTTGGCCACAATCTGAGGAATCGTAAGATTGCCCACAACTTTGGTCACTCCGGAGAGACAGTAAGCTGATACTTCCATAAGGCCTTGACTGTCTTAGCACTCCATGCCAATTATCTCATATCACCTGGGCCAAACACTCCTCTTGAGATTAGTGGGAAGGACCGTTTCGATCCTTACTTCAAGGTATACCCCCTAGCGCTACAAATTTCTTTGCCTTAGTGATAATCTTATTACTATGTCTTTCTTGACTACAGTTTTTCTTTCTATAGGATTGTGTTGGAGAAATTGATGGAACCCATATACCAGTCATTGTCGATGTCGACTTATAGGGTAAATATCAGGATAGAAAAGGGAACTTGTCACAAAATGTTATGGTTGTCTCTTCTTTTGATTATAAGTTTCAATACGTTCTTGCTGGTTGGGAAGGGTCTACTGCAGATAGCCATGTTCTAGCTTTAGCTCTTAGTAGAGACGATCCACTTGTAGTTCCCCTTGGTATGCCATTTCACATGGTATTTTTACTAAAGAAAATGATAAATGTTTGATGGTGTCAATGTTTCACGGTTTAACAATATATGTTATTTTGTAGGAAAATATTTTGTAGTCGATGTTGGATATCCAAATGTACCAAGATTTCTTGCACCTTAATGATGTACACGTTACCACTTGAAGGATTTTTCAAGAGAAAACCCTATAAACAGCCCACAAGAGTTGTATAACCATTGACACTCCTCTCTTAGAAATGAAATAGAGCATACATTTGGCATTTTGAAGCAGCATTTTCCTATCCTGAGGCATGCAACATCTTATCCAATCATGACACAAGCACATATTGTTTTGGCATGTTGCATATTGTACAACTTCATTACTATAGAGGATGGTGTTCCATCTGAAGTGGTTATTGAAGAGGATGATGATTGTGATGGGATAAATGTACCAATACTTGAGACATATGGGTTGAGTCAGCGTGATAGGGATGATTGGGGGCACTTTAGAGATGATATAGCAAGTAGGATGTGGGAAGACTATAGACATAGAGAATAGTTGTAGTTTTACAAGAAATTTCTTTGTTCTTTAATGTGCTTTCATTCCTAACTGGTTATTGTCTATGCCTCTTGAATTTGTAAGCCTTGTTGCATTAGGAAATATAAATCATATTGTTGTAATGTTGATGCTCAAAACATGTGTTCTCATAGTTTACATATACAAAATTATTTGAAAGAAATGAAGCCTATGTATGATTTCTAACTCTAATTTCTCTTTGATTAACATTCATGTGTGTATCTTATTTGACACTTTTTCTTTTAAATGGGGATTGAGAGAACGGTAATTTGGCCCTCAAATTCTAGTTCCACCTTTTCATGTGGAAGATGTACTAGAGCATATATACTAGAGCATATATAGTACAATTGTATGAACATAGTAGACCATATATAATTACAATACTGATTCAGTGTGCAACAGAATGAAAACTGATTCAGTGTGCAATAGAATGAACATTGAATCAGTGTTCATTATGTTGCACACTGATTTAGTTGCTCAAGAATACCACTTATCATCATTCTTGAGCAACTAAATCAGTGTCTTGTATTGTTCATTTTTTTGCACACTGAATCAATATATAGTACAACTGTATGAACATAGTAGACCATATATAATTACAATGTTGATTCAGTGTGCAATAGAATGAACACTAATTCAATGTGCAACAGAATGAACACTACAAGACACTGATTCAGTTGCTCAAGATAGAATGAACACTATAAGACACTGAATCAGTATTGGACATGCCAGTCTACAATCACCATGGGATTAGTATTCTAAGAAACCTAGGTGTATTTTGAGGAATGAAAGGCTCCCATTATAGTCATAGAAGCACAGTGGAGAGAAATTCATGCTCAAGAATACCACTTATCATCATTCTTGAGAAACTAAATCAGTGTCTTGTATTGTTCATTTTGTTGCACACTGAATCAGTATATAGTACAATTGTATGAACATAGTAGACCATATATAATTACAATATTGATTCAGTGTGCAACAGAATGAACACTGATTCAGTGTGCAACATAATGAACACTACAAGACATTGAATCAGTATTGTAATTATATATGGTCTACTATGTTCATACAGTTGTACTATATATTGATTCAGTGTGCAATAGAATGAACATTGAATCAGTGTTCATTTTGTTGCACACTGAATCAATATATACTACAACTGTATGAACATAGTAGACCATATATAATTACAATACCGATTCAGTGTGCAATAGAATGAACACTGATTCAGTGTGCAATAGAATGAACACTACAAGACACTGATTTAGTTGCTCAAGACAAAATGAACACTACAAGACACTGAATCAATATTGTAATTATATATGGTCAATACTAAATGAACATAGTAGACCATAGTAGACCATAGTAAACTGTGTGAACATAGTAGACCATAGTAGACTGTGTGAACATAGTAGATCATATATACATACATACTTAGCTACATGCAAATGAGAATGGATAATAAAGAAATATATTACATATTGCTAGATATCATGCATAAATGCAATATTTTGGATTATATGCCACTATTGTATGACTATTTCTTTAATATTCATTCTCATTTGCATGTAGCTAATGATTGCATATAATAGGTGGTGTAGGTAATGTCCTTCATAGATCTCATGATGAGCATGGACAATGAGGTTCAAGTAAGCCAGTCAGCTTCTTCCTCCAAGAAGGTTATGTGGACAAGAGAGATGGAACAAAAGTTCCTAAACTTGCTCCATGATCAAGTTCACCTAGGATGGAAAGGTGAAGGGGGCTTCAAAAAAGAAGCATGGACAACCATTAAGAGGAAGTTCAATGCTGAGATGAACCTTAATTTGTCAAAGGAAAATTTCAAAAATAAGCTTAAAGGATGGAAGCAAGGTTTAAGAGTCATGAGAGACTTGAAGAATATGAGTGGGTTTGCATGGAATGAAGCTACTCAATGTGTGGATGCTGATGACATGGTGTGGGAGGAGCTTCTAAAGGTAACATGATGTTTTGAATATGTTGGTCTTAGCAATATTTCCTTCTTATTAAGTTAGATACAAGACAAAGATCTAATTCATTCATCATGACAACATGCAGAGAAAAGAATTCAAAAGTGCCAAAGTGTACAAGAGACAACCCTTCCAATACTACAGTGACCTAGCCTTCATTGTAGGTAATGACATAGTTGAAGGTACTGCAGCTACTACTGCACAAGAGACAGAAGTGTAATACCCCAAAAATGGACTATAGGTTCATTAACCTCCTAAATCTTCAATTCGAATGAAATCGACATCAAAGTCCTAACCTAAGGCACATTTGCACATCAAGTTAAATATTAATTGATTATCCTAAATTCTGCATCAAGGAATATTCCTAATTTATCATAATTATTCTTAATTTAATAATTATTTGGCGATAAATCTTATTTATCCTAAAGTTTGATTAATTGAATATTCTGAATATTTAATTAAATAGATTTAATACTGCCACTTAATTGTTTAATTAAATTATTCCTAAATTGTATTATTTAATTTTGACACTAAATCTAAAATCTCATGATTAATTGATTAAATTCCTATTTAATTAATTAAAGTCAGTTGTCAATTTTTAATAATGTAGTTTTTGAATAAAAGTTTGATTTAATAATTGATTAACCCATAAATCAATTGTTTTATTTCAAAAATCAGTTAAGTTGAGAATAAATCACTTTATTTTTAAATTAATTCATATTAAATCATGCACAATCAGAAAAGCAGGCAACTAGAAATTAACAATCAATTGTAAATTGAAACTCAACATCTGATGATGAGTTGAAATTTTATCTAAAACTCTATTTTGAGTAAAACTCTGCTTTTGCATGATTTTTGAGAGTTAATTATCTCTAAATTCCTTATAACTCAAAAATCAACTTGAGTTTATCAAGAGTGATTTATGGCTTTTCTCTTGCATCCTCAAAGCCCTGGATTTCTATAAAAACAAGGCTTGGCTCTTCATTTTCATCAACACTTGAATCTACACAATTTTTATCTGGCTGGCTAATAGACCTTGAAATTGCATCCTCACTCTGGCAAATTTGTGACTGAAGAATCAATCTTTTGTGAATCAAGGCTATTGTGAGATTTTCATTTATTGTTTTGAGCATTCATAGTTTCATATCATAGATTTTTATATTCATTCATAGCATTTCTTAGATTAAATTTGCATTCAAACTCAATTTCATACATTCTAGCTTAGATTCATACAGTTTCTCATTCTTATTGCATAGAAAATCCAAATATATAAATTAAATCTACATTCATATAGTTTTTCAATTATTTGCATTCAAATCCTTTGTTTAGGTGTTGCATTGTCACTGATCTCAATTCCAATCTGAGAACATCATACTCGCACCTACTAGAAGGTAGTAAATCACCTGGTTAGCATAGTTTCAATTACTTGCAAATTTTGGTTTTTGCTAACCTCTAATGTTTTACTGAAGTGTTGTGTCTACAGCTAGGTACAAAATTCACACACACAAGAAGAAGGGCTCAATATAGATGGGCCCACCTACGTGGATTGTGATGAGGATGTCCCTATGAGTACACCTCTTAACACTACACCTAATTTGGATGATGAATTATATCATTCCAATCAATCAAGTGCAAGTGGTCATCCAAATCCTTCAACATCGTCACCAAGGAGGGGAAAGAGGAAGAAGGCAACCATGACTAGTTCGATGGATGTGCTTTGTGAAACTATGAAAAGAATAGAAGAGTACTTCTGTTTGCCTCTTCTAATCAAAGTGGACAATTCTGAATCCGATTCTATCTTGGATAGTGTCTATGAGGCTCTCAAAGGCATCCCTAATTTGAGTCAACCAACTATGCTAAAAGCATATGACACCTTCATGAATGAAAAAGAAAGAGCCAAAGGGTTCTTGAAAATGAATGAAGATGAGAGGGTGCAGTATATTTCCATGAAGTTTGCAGACCTCTAGCTACTTTTTTTTCTCATTTTAAAGTATTGTTACTTAAACATTGGCACGGCTAGCCAAGATAATTTTAAAGTTGGCAAGGTTAGCTAAGATACTTGTCTTATCAACACCATACATTGTTTTTGTTTATTAGCTTCTGCACTATATATGCTCTAGTATATTTTTCTGCTATTTCAGCCATGATGATATTGTTTTTATTGTTATTTCATGTATTATGATATTTTTATTTTATTTCAGCCATGATGATATTGTTTTTACTGGTACTTCATGATTATAAATGGAATACACCAAGGAGTAACACATGATGAAGATCAATTATAGTGATAATGCTATTTCAACCATGATGATATTGTTTTTACTGTTATTTCATGCTATTTCAGCCATGATGATATTGTTTTTATTGTTATTTCATGCATTATGATATTTTTCTACTATTTCAGCCATGATGATATTGTTTTTACCGGTACTTCATGATTATAAATGGAATACACCAAGGAGTAACACATGATGAAGATCAATTATAGCGATAATGCTATTTCAGCCATGATGATATTATTTTTACTATTATTTCATGCATTATGATATTTTTCTGCTATTTCAGCCATGATGATATTGTTTTTACTATTATTTCATGATTATAAATGGAATACACCAATGAGTAACACATGATGAAGATGAGCTGATAATTGTGATATTGTTTTTACTGTTAATAGCAGACTTTAAATTATAATTATGAGTTAAGTTATCTCTATATTAGCCTTTCTTAAACTAAGTCCAATGCATATATTAGCCTTACAAGGAGTCACATTGGAGTCAATCATGGTTTCAAATCTCCTGATAGAGTGACTTCACCGTGAAGAATAGCGGAGATATAAACAATGCAGACGCCAAACCAACTATATTTTAGCCTATGGACCCGATGGGATTTTCTAAAATGGGAGTTCCAAAAGTGGAATTTGGCCCTCAAATTCCAATTCCACCTTTTCAAGTGGCCGACATGATATCAGGAGGACTGCCCTTCACACTATCTTACACCATCATATACAAAACTCTTGCACCAAATCTATAAATCTAGTTTCTATACTCTTTTTTCATTATGATCTACCCTAATTTTTCTAAGCTATCCTTGCTCAGATTCATTGTGTATTCTTTTTGACATAGGTCCCCTCTCCATGGACTATCACCATGAATTTCTCTCCATTGTGCTTCTATGATTATAATGGGAGCCTTTCACTCCACAAAATACGCCTAGGTTTCTTAGAACACTAATCCCATGGTGATTGTAGACTGTCATGTCCAATACTAATTCAGTGTCTTGTAGTGTTCATTCTCTCTTGAGCAACTGAATCAATGTCTTGTAGTGTTCATTCTGTTGCACACTGAATCAGTGTTCATTCTGTTGCACACTGAAGTAGTGTTCATTCTGTTGCATCTCTAAGGTCATTGTGCCATTCTGTTTTAGTTTTGATACATCATGTTTGGTTATAGGAGTTCTTTTGCAATCCTAAACCAGTATAACTTGTCTTTTAAAATGTATTGCACTATAGATTAACAATATTTATTGCATTTATATCCAGGGAAACCTTATGTAAGGCTTCTTGAATACAATATCTAAATGGAATCGATATAGAGGTTCTAGATCCATCACTTGCAATATTTTCTTGTGGATCTAGGTTTTTTACCTGTGTGGAATCTTCTATGTCATCTATTGGGTTTTACTTTGAGAAGATACACTTGGCCTTTTAACTATTTGATTTGATTTGATAACACACATCTCTTCATATCTTATGACCAATTTTGGGCACTATGTGGAATCAATGTTTAACTTACAATAAAGTAAACTATAAGTATTTGACATTGTAACCAAAAACTCCAGCTTTATCCAATATTGTAGCCTTGATTAAATTAGGGTATTTGAAGCTATTACATGTGAAAAGATTCCATAAATGAGTTAAAAAGGAACTAAGGAAAAATGAAATTTCCTTACCCTCTTGGCATTTTTCTCATTAGCTTCCTTTGTAGCTCTGGATGTTGCCTATTCATTAAATAGTCTCCTTTGTAGAATCTTCACAAAATGCTTTAGACGTACACAACACCAATGTCTACATTTTAGATCTACCAGTTTCAATAGTATTATAAGAGAAATATCAATATGATGAAATGCCTGGACACTAGTCCTAGTGGTGAATAGAAGCAACTACAAGTGACTTTGAAGTAAATATCTTTCACATATTCTTCTTACATGTACTTAGCTTCTACGTATGGAATTATCTCTTATCAGAGTGGGGAATTTTTACAACTAATTAAGTTCAAACTCAATCTAATTATCAATACAATCAAACATTGTTTGTAAATTGAATAATTCCAAAATTTTATTTATTTCATGGGGCATCATTTGAATGCAGTCATGGAACTCATTATTCTACAAATTAATTCTTCTTTACACTATATAGTTTCTCTACATATTCCTCTTGTATCCTCTATCCTTCCCATCTAGAACATTCCTCTATTTCATTGCTTCTCAACTGTCTATTTAGATACATTGTCATTGTTTGTTTTGTTTCTTTCTTCAATGTTGGAGAGTATTCTTTATTTCTTGATGTACAACTATGTTTCTTTGTTCTCTTTCTATTTCAAACTATATTAACCATGTCTTCATATCTCTCTTCCTACAAAATCCACTTATCCAATTCTTTTTGGGTGTAGCTCTATTTTTTTTTCAAAGCACTCTCCCCCTTTACACTCTTTTCTCTTACTCACACATTGTCTCTAGCTCATATCTTCTTCAAACATGTGTGTGGTTTTCCTCTCTGTGCTAGCTCTTTTCACATTCTAGAGCACACTTTCATTTGCATCCCTGTGGCTTCTCTATCCCTATCATAACTCTCTCACAATGCCCTCCTCCCTTGCTTTATGCAGTTGCCTCTTTTTATTGTGGGCTCCCTTCACTCCCTTGGTCGTTACCCTTTTTATTCCATGCAACAACATCTCTTTGAGGCATTGTGTAAACAATTAGAATGACTTTTCCATGCTTCTATATTTTGAACACATCTTCTTGGCAGCTGCAAATTTGCAATCACAACTTTCAACAAAGATCCTTGCATTTATGTGTTGATGACTTTCCATGCCCTTTTCCAGAGTTCCCATTTTTACAAAGGCAGGTAAAATGAAAACAAAATTGTAGAGCTTGGCTTTATAAGATCACATTTCTTTCAAGCATTTTGTCAAACATCACACTGCCTTGTCCATGATTCTTCATTTTGCATACATGTATGCCCAGGCAGTTGCACTTCTACAACATCTAAATCAGTGTCTTGTAGTGTTCATTTTGTCTTGAGCAACTGAATCAGTGTCTTGTAGTGTTCATTCTGTTGCACACTAAATCAGTGTTCATTCTATTGCACACTGAATCAGTATTGTAATTATAGATGGTCTATTATGTTCATACAGTTGTACTATATATTGATTTAGTTGCTCAAGAATGATGATAAGTGGTATTCTTGAGAAACTGAATCAGTGTGCAATAGAATGAACACTAATTCAGTATTCATTTTGTTGCACACTAAATCAGTATATAGTACAACTATATGAACATAGTAGACCATATATAATTACAATATTGATTCAGTGTCCTGTAGTGTTCATTCTATCTTGAGCAACTGAATCAGTGTCTTGTAGTGTTCATTCTATTGCACACTGAATTAGTATTGTAATTATATATGGTCTACTGTGTTCATACAATTGTGCTATATACTGATTTAGTGTGCAACAAAATGAACAATACAAGACACTGATTTAGTTGCTCAAGAATGATGATAAGTACTATTATTAAAAAAATCCAGACTATTTGTCAGTACTATTATTTAAAGTCTGGCTTGTCAATTATGCCTAAGAAGACTATATATGCATTGGGCTTAGTTTATGAGCTCATCGATAATCCATTTGGATGTTGCATGCTACTCAAGCTATGTATTTTTTTAGCACATTCAAAATAGTTGTTCAGTTGAAGAAATCTCGAGTGAATGTGCCCAAGCCCTTCTACTTAAACTAGTGTATAGAGACAACTTAACTCATAATTGTAATTTAAAGTCTAGCTTGTCAATTATGCCTAAGAAGACTATATATGCATTGGGCTTAGTTTATGACAGTGGTAGCTTGGAGAATCTGGTGAGATTAGAATACATGGTTTGTTTTTGTAGCAATTCACAAAAACTACAAGCTGGAGTAGTTTTTGAAAATAGTACTCCAGCTTGTACAAATTTTGTACATTGCTCCAGCACCTACTTTTATGGTTGCCATCTTATATACATGTTGACATTTCTTTGAGTACACATATGTTGTTCATGATTTCAACTTACAATCTATATTTCTGATGACTACACATATTTCTGATGTTACTCCTTGGTGTATTACATTTATTATTATGAGTATAGATGTGTTATTAGATCCTTTCATTTTCAAATAGAAAGTCTCTTTAATCAACCATGGATTGTTAGAGTAGATTTGATTATGTGGAGTTTCTAAAATGTTTTGAACTGTATTTGAATGAACTCTCATTACTTCTTGACTGCTCATATGTTGTTCATGATTTCAACTTACAATCTATATTTCTGATGACTACACATATTTCTAATGTTACTTCTTGGTGTATTACATTTATTATGGGAACTTTGCATGGTGTGTCTTCATACCACCATTTCATTGTTGGATTTTGTTTGTCCCATCTTCTATGTATGAGTATAGATGTGTTATTAGATCCTTTCAGCTTCAAATAGAAAGTCTCTTTAATCAACCATGGATTGTTAGAGTAGATTTGATTATGTGGAGTTTCTAAAATGTTATGAAGTGTATTTGAATGAACTCTTATTACTTCTTCACCGCTCATATGTTGTTCATGATTTCAACTTACAATCTATATTTCTGATGAATACACATAGTTTTTATGTTACTCCTTGGTGTATTACATTTATTATGAGAAATTTGCACAGTGTGTCTTCACACCACCATTTCGTTGTTGAATTTTGTTCTTCCCCATCTTCTATGTACGAGTATAGATGTGTTATTAGATCCTTTCAGTTTCAAATAGAAAGTCTCTTTAATCAACCATGGATTGTTAGAGTAGATTTGATTATGTGGAGTTTCAAAAATGTTATGAAGTGTATTTGAATGAACTCTCATTACTTCTTCACCGCTTCAAACTATTTTTAGTACTTGGGTAAGATGATAGTACTATACTATGCCCTTTTTAGGCCTAGGAATATAGCCGTGAGAGATCAATAGCTTCGATGTCCCTCAATTCAAGTCCAATCAACATATAAAAAGGACAAAGCATGTAGGGCAATGAAGATAGCAGATAAGAAATTAGTTGCGTAGGAAGTGGCCACGACCAAGAAGCACAATAGTTGTAGATGATCATGCAGGCAGTACTTGATTCAAGAGAAATCAAAGCCATGGATCACAAAACCACTATCCTCCCAAACCCGAAAAGGGGTATAGGCCTACAACATTTCATCTTTTTGGGGAACTCCCAATTGTTTTAAGCAGAGAAGTTATGAGAGGAATTGTAAAAATGAAAATAAAAGTAGCAGACTCGTTGACTATTCTCATGTTGAACATTAGTATGTTTCTTTTTATTGCAATTATAATTAGTTCCTTAGTAATTGATTTTTATTGCATCATTGTCTTTGGTTTGTCATTTTGTTTTGAGTGTCATTAGTATAGCATCCATGAGTTCGATGAATGTGCCTATGTGTCAATGCAGTGTTGGGCCATGCATGCTGAGGATGTCACGCACAACAACTAATCCTGGGCATCAATTTTGGTGTTGCCCAAATAGGAAAAAGGTCTGGATATGTAATTATATTTTATGTTTATAAATAATGTGACAACTAATCATTTTAGGAAGAACTGATGTAGTTTTGGTTTTGCAGGGCAATAGTGGATGTCAATACTTCTGGTGGGTCGATCAAACAACATTTACGTCTACCCCATCTACATCTGTACCTGATGTAGGAAATGACTGCAACTTGTGCAAGGCTCGAGAGGCAAATAGTGCCACTAAGATTGCTTCAATGGCGAAAGCAGAAATCATGTTTTTGTAATGCCTTCTTTGTGTAGTTTGTGCACTACTTTGTTGGGACCATATGCTTAAATGTGGTTAATAAATGGCTATTGTAGATACATGAAGTTTTTTATAATTTCAAGTTGATACATTGGACATATTTTGATAAACTCGTGAACTTTTTTTTTGTTTATGACTTCGTTATGATTTTGAATATAAAATTAAACAAAATTAAATATTAACCTTATTAAAAAAAATTAAAAAATATTTTTGATTTTCTATATAAAATTAAATAAAATAAAAAAATAAATATTTATGATTTTTTCTATAAAATTAAATAAAATTAAAAAATAAATTATTATATTAAAACAATTCAAAAAAGTAAATAAAAATCATACTCAAATTCCAATTCCAGTTCCAAAAAGTGGAACCAAACGGAGGAAATACATCTTCTCGCTCATATTTCGGGTCAACCAAACAGTCCAAACTATAATTCGGAAATGAAAAACTGGATTATCAAATCCATAATTTGACCATTTCCAGCATTTGATCAAATGCAACATTTCCTAATTCCTGCTACCAAACAGGCCCTAATGGTTTTAGATAATTTCACCTTTTTATTGCCACTACTTGGCTATTTTTCTCTGCAATCTTGAGCTATATCTTTGCTTTGGCTCTCTCTTCTATTCTCTTTTCTGCATCTACATTCGAAGAGTTGATGTGCTCAGTTAAAGTTGCAAGTTGGTTAATGATGGGAGTTGCCTCATCAACATTGACATCAAGTACAACCTGCATTAATATTTTTCACACATCTTCTAATACTTGTTTGTGCTTACTCTCTTGTCTCAACTTTTATTGTGTTGATTTCCTTGTGCATAATTCTCCATATCTCCTTAGTCCTTCGAGGTCTAAGGTTATCAGATCACATATAGGAATTTCAATGATTTCATCTAAGGTGACCAGACCTTTACCATGTTTGTTCTTCTTCTTCTTCTTTTTAGATGTGTTGGATGTGGGTGATTTCCCATACAAAACTAGAGCTTTAGTCTCTAGATTTGACTTTGCTTGCTCGATGGAGGTACTTTCCTCCTTGTCTTTCCATTTTACTATACCCTCAGTCTAAGGTCCTTGGGCTTCTGGCCTTGTACCTATTGTAGAAACAACTATATTTGTCTCAGTTTTTGCTCCTTTATTTTTAGCGTCTATTGTCTCAGGCTCATTTGTCTCCTTATTTTCTTCTTCACCATGTCCTTTGGTGGTGTCCATTTGTTACTTGGGTGTATGCTCCTTGAGTTTCTCTTGATTAACTATTTATATGGCCTGCACCAAAATAAGTAAGTTACCCAGTATATTTACTGTAGCTACCTCAATAACTTTGTCTTCTTCCATGTTCTCGGCAGTAGTAATAGTAACATCTTCATCATCTTTTGCCTTGTCATCAAGATCTCCATCAGTTATATCTTCAATTTTCACTTCAGCATTCCCAGTTATGACTAGTTGCTTGGGAGTATCTTGTTTATCTTCCTTGGTATAGCTAGCTAGATAGAAATATTTTGCATATGTTTCATCATCTGGCTGCTCAGTGTCAGATATATGTGTTGGTGTAATTAAATATTCTTAATTATACTTTACTTAATCTTACTTAGGGTAATGCATTGCATAGTAGTTTTTCATTGAGACACCTAGGAGTTTGCACCTCAATTAAGCACATGGTGTAGGATAAATTCCACTTTAGGTGTGAGATCCACCTTTAGTGCTCTTATCACATTATCATCCTAATCTTATTGCACATAATTCAATGCATAATGGAGTATGATCCACATTTGGTGGATATGTGATTACACCTAGAATAGGTGATAGCTTATCAGCTCCTTATCATTCTCTCTTATCACCTTTCCTATATAAGGAGGCTTATAATGTACATTGAATAATCATGTAAGGTGAATTCATTGGATCAATTCAATATCAATCATTGCATTCATATCATCTTGTGCTTTTCTTTAACCTCTAGATCATTGGTTCAATCTTTTTTATTTGAAAATTTTCACAATATGAATAGGCTCATTAGTTTACCTAAGTGTAGTTAGATCCACATCATCTAAGTGTACCCCTTTTCCTTTTCCTTTTACATCTTTCTCGGGTATAACTGCAAGTGCAATTTTTTCTACTTCAATCTTTGACTTCAAAAATTTTGTCCACAAATTTTTACTATCTTCATCCACTTCTTCAAGTTTCCCTTGCAATATATTCAGTGCTCTTCCTTTCATCAAAAATCTATTGGCATATTTTTTTTTGTGACAGATAAATTAGGCATTATCAAAATTAAAGAGTGTTCTCTCATTTTCTTCTCGGTATGCAAGGCATAGGTCCATCTTGTTGATACCTTATCATATAGCTCTTTGGGAATGTAATTTGAAAATTCAACTGGTAATCTTTTGAATTTAATCATCATGATGATGATTGCTTCCTCAAGTTTTTCCTAATCCTCAGTTGACATATGTACATACCAATTCATTTTTGGGTGACCTGGTCTACCCGTTTCCTTTATGTTCCTTACTATTTCATCAATTTTTTGTCCTTTATTCACAACTACTTTGAATTGACTATTATCATCTCCTTCATCAGAATCAATATAATATTTACCTCTTATTAGCTTCCTCCTCTTCTTAGGTGGTTTGGTAGAGACTTGTGTACCTCTCTTCTTCTTTTGATAGGTCTTTGTAGGTGTTGGTCTTGTGATTTTTGCAAGTCCATGTTTTAAAGGTGGGGAAACACCTATAGAGGATCTTTTCCCTGCTCCTGTAGGGGTCTCAACATGTTTCCTCTTTCCTTTTTCCTTCACCAATGCAGCTTGAATTTCTTTATCTGACTCGGTCTCTTCTTCATGTTCACTATTACCTATCAATATTTGTTCCTTGGTTGCTTCTTCAACTGGATTCTCTTCTTCTTCTTCTTCATCACCGAATTTATTAGCTAGAGTATCCATCATTTTCTTTGATTTGTTGCTTAATTTAACTCCAACTAAATCTATTTTGATTCTTAGCTTAGCGTCTTCATAGGTTCCAAACCTAGTTGCCTTTTTTTCTTTAGGTTCTACAAGTAATGTCTTGATTGACCTTGATGCTCGATCAATGTCAAGTTTATATTCTATGGGTGGAAACCATGTACTCCTTGGCTCAATTGCCTTGATATGAGTGGTGTCGGTGTCCACTAGAAAATAGATATCATCTTTATGTTGTTCCACCAACTGTGCATGTATCTTGCTTCTCTTATGCATTCTCTCTTTGAATTTTCCAAAGTAATCATCGATTATTTCTTCAAAATTTTGTCCTATATTCTTTATGAATTTACCAATTTATATTATGATCGGTTTTTTAACATCCCACTGTACATTACCAACTGAGGGAAATGAATTTTGCATATAGAAAAAGATACACACAAGTAGTGAACCAAAATTATATGTGTTGGTCTTAGCAACATGAATAGTCATCATGTTTTCCTCCAATTTCTTCAACATCAACTCAAAGAGGTCTAGTTGTAAACCCTTCTTTACAACCTTGTATACAATGTGGATTGCTCCGCAAGGGAAACTGTTTGGTCTGCTAGATTGGAATATCTTGTAAGCAATGACATAAGCTCCAAATTTAGTTTTAGGATCAGTGATTTTATTTATCCGCTTGCCTCTGCCATCCCACTCGACTCCTGTTAATTTCTCAATCTCTATTCATGATGGGTGCCTTATAGCTTTTGATGTGTCACTTGTTGGATAACCAGTGACAATGTAAATAACATATTTTTTAATTTTCATTGGTTCATCCAACCACATTTTTCCCTCATGTATTTGGTTGAGTACAACCCTAATCCACTCTGACTTGAACTTCTTTGGGAGTGAAGAGCATTAGTCAAACCTTTGATCTCCAAGTGTGTGTATTCATCCTTCAACTTTATGTCCTAGCATAGCTCCTAGTATGTGGATTGTAGCTCAAAATCTCCCATTTCACTTATCTTGTAGTGAATGTATGATCTGATGTCTTTGACCAACAAAAACCTAGGTGGTATGCACAAAAATGTGTCTTTCTTTAGTTTGTACTTTGGTTCTTCGTAGGTTGCAGACTTGATCCATGTGATCTTCTTCTCACTATCTATCTTGGATTGTGCAGTCTTAAATGAGGATGCCATCATTTCAACAAATTAGGGCTTCAGAAAAACTTTATGAAAATAACTTAGTTTTCTTAGAACTTACTTGAAATAGTTTCAAATTGTTTGTGATCTGCTTAAATCACTGTGAAATGCTTGAAAATGTCTTTTCTCAAATCTTGTTTGATTCGCTCTAGGTTCGCTCTAGATTCACTCTGGTTTGCTATGTGAAGAAATGAGTTATCTTGATGCTTATTTATACCTAAAAATATTTTCTCTCAAAGTTTTGCATTAAATGCTTCACCAACCACAACTTGGATAACAATAAAATGTTTAGTTATCTCTTTTAAAACTTTATCTTGGTTAACATTAACATTGCTCAGTTGACTCTTCCACTCGATTAACTTTAACACTTTCACCGACTAAAAAACTTTCACTCGGTCATGTTTTTACTGACTATACACATTTCATGCTCAAAACATATAACTACCTATTGAATCTTATTTCATGTTGTTTTGGTATTCATGCATTAGATATAAGGAACTGTTGTAAGATATAACTGATTAAAATTAAGTTCCCATACTTACTTGATTTTCTTAGGTGGAGGTGGTGAAATCACCTAACCCAAAGGATGAGGTGTCACTGACTATTGTGCTTGTTCTTACATTGTCATCAGTTTCTCTTCTCCACATTTGGTTCCTTATCCTCATGATTCCTTCAATGGTGTTCTCATTTGCATCAATTATCAATTTTGGTGCTCAGTATCTATAGTCTTTACTTAAATGACTGACCTTGTGACAATGCAAACATGTCATTCCAAAATTTGTTCAATTTTGAGACCTTCCTCTCCAATGCAATCTCATACAATTTGTTGCAATATGTCCATATCTACCACATGTTATGCAATTAACCCAAGTGTTGTAATCCCAAGTGTAAGCATTACCTTGTCTTCTCAGTTGATATGTCTTGTTTTGTCCTTTCAGTTTCTAGACTTGCTTCAAATTTGTCCTGCATTCGTGTGATATATGTCCATGCATGTTTCAATTATGACAATTCTTTTCCATGTAGTGTCTCTTAGGTGACTTATTCAACTTTGATCCACACTCATGTGCTTGATGTCCATACTTGTTGCAATTATAACAATAACCATCAAATTTAGGAGTAGAGTTAGGAATACCTTTTGCTTTTCTTCTATAAATGTTTGATGTGTGACCTGGTTTTCCACAGTGATAGCATGAGAGCTTCTTTGGCCTTGGATTTGCATAGGCATTCATTTATTCAGCTTGTTTTGATGACTCTCCCTGCTCAATGTAACCTAAACCAGTGGTATTTTCAAGTCTTCTCTGACTATTTAGGAAGTCATCCATCCTTTTGGTACTTTCTTCAACTTTCTTTATCATCTCATTATGTTTTTTTTGAATCTTCACTTCATTCTTCAGTCTTTCATTTTCTTCCCTCAATTCACCAATTTCTTCCAATTTCCTAGAAATCTCACTGTTTACTCGGTTGATTTCCTGACTCATGACAACCATTTGATTGGATATTTCAAAGTGATGCTCGGTAAGCCTCATTATTTTAGATTCCTTTTCTTCCAACTTTTCAGTCATTTGTCTTCTATCTTCAATAGCCAAATTTCTTTCTTTTTTGGCATGTCTTGCATTGTTCATGACATCAATCATTCTTACCATTTTAGTCTCTTGTCTAATTTGCAGTACTTTCACTTGATCAGTAAGGTGTTGATTTTTTTCAAACAAAATTGATATGGTTCCTTTAGATGCATCGGATATGCTTCCAAATCCTTCAAACAATTCTTCTATCTCTTCTTCCTAATAATCAGTTTCATTATGTTGAAATGTCAATTCCTTCCTTTTGATCAGTAGGTCTCTCAGTTTTTCTCTTGCATCCTTAAGTTGTTCCATGAGAATTTTCATCTCCAATCTCTGAGTTTCAATAGTCTTATCAAGCTTATGCCTTTCCATCTCTAAGATCTTTTATTTTCAGTGATTAAACTTCCTCAACAAGAGAACTAGCTTTGATACCAATTGTTGGGATTATGGAAAGGTGA
This sequence comes from Chamaecyparis obtusa, assembly GCA_027943335.1. Taxonomy (NCBI): domain Eukaryota; kingdom Viridiplantae; phylum Streptophyta; class Pinopsida; order Cupressales; family Cupressaceae; genus Chamaecyparis; species Chamaecyparis obtusa. Next base: position 2,523,399 of record BSBK01002298.1, on the reverse strand, counting down.
GTTACTAAGAGGGGAGGGGTAAATCAGTAACTCTAAAAATGTTTAACTCAATCCTTGAAACAAAATACTTCATTAACTGATTGTAGTATGTATTTTCTCCATACATTCAATAACATAACTGAAATGTAAATACTTCCAATCGAATAAAATATGCATACATGAAAGTTCATACACATAACACTTGTATTTTGGTACCACAAAAACCCTTGTTAGAAGGTAAAAACTGTGGTGGGGATGGAACCCACAAAGCTTCACTACTACAATAAATAAAGTTTGTCAGTTAAGGCTACAAAGATTAATCACTTCTGATGATCTTACCCAGTTAGGAGTAACAAAACATCTACTAGATCTACCTGTTTAGAGGATTTTAGCAACACAATTAAGTGTGCACTCGGTTAAGAGATTTTACATAAGACTATTAATTCTACTCTATTAGGAGATTTTATTTGTTACAATTGCTAGAAAGAAATAATGAAATTGATCTGTAGATAGCAACTAACTTTTCCTGATTTCAGATCTGATAAGTACTTAGATGTTATCACCTCGCTGTGATAGATCTATTCTTTGAATTCCTCTCAGTAGCCTTCTAATCTAATATCTGATTCAGTCCTTGAAAACTCTGTCAATGCTTCATATTAACAACCCTGTCTGATCTTCAGATGTCTGTAGGTGTGGCTACTTCATGTGTGATTCTTGTCAAAATGATATCTTTACAATTCTTATAACAAAGGATTTTAACCTAATTAGGGTTATGACAACATCTTAAAAAACCTAAGATCAACGATCCTAATGAATAACCTAAATATCATTACATAGGGATCATGAATCATTAAGTGATTACATCCATATTTAATCTTCACATCAATCTTGGTAAAAAAATTTCTAGATCGGTGTAAATTATTTACCTTGTAGTTTGTGTCATTACAAACTTCTATGTCATTTCCTGGTTTACTCGGTATACACTGTATTCATCAATCAGTAATTAATTGATGCTTGGTATATATAGATGCTTAGTTACACTGTGCTTGGTGATCAGTAATCTTCTGGCTTAGTATGAGTGCTCGGTCAAGACTGTACTCAGTTGATATGCTATTCTGCCTTGTGCTCTACTTGGTATATGTCCTGGTGTGTTGACTGACTAGCTTGTTTTCTTCTTTTACCAATTGTATTTATGACACTAATGACAACATATAACTAAAAATAAGCACAAAAGATGATCTCCAACAAACATTTTATTACAAGGAAGATATAAGGACCATCATGGAGAATATAAAAGATCTACAATAATTTTCCTCATGTATCAAGAAGTTCTGAAAAGCACAAAAGAAATGGTTGAGATTTGTGACATTGCCCAACCATGAAGAAGTCAAGGAAATCATTGATCTATTTTGTGCAACACATCATGGAATCCTACCAGAAGAATAAGTTGGAAAGGGGCCAAAACATGAAATATAAATTTGCAGACTTTAACAATTTTTAGATCCAGTTTTTTAGAGTTTCGGAGTCTGAAAGTCTAAAATACATGCATGTCAGTATGAGGACTTAGCCATTTTTCCATTTGCAATTTTTTAGAGTTGGGGTTGGGTCCAAAATTTATGGTTCATCACAGGAAATAAAGAATCTATATGTTGAAGCTATTTTTGGATAGATTGCACGTGACTTTAGGGTCATTTTTGCATACCTTAGGAGTATCTATTAGTTGCATAGAAAAAGAGGAGTTGAGGTGAAGAATATAAGGTAGAATTCCAAAGTCAAATTTAAACTCTAGTTGAAGAACAATGGAACTACAACTCCTTTTCTAATCCCATTTGGGGAAAATGTGTGTCTGTTTTGCATGCAATCTTAATGTAAATGGATCTAAATCCATGCACCCTGGTTAGCAATCAATTTAGGAGTAGTTTTGCATAGTGAAGCTTTAGATTTAATATTATTTCATATTTTTTGGCGTAGCTAAAGCCCTAGCTATGAGTTTCTTGTTCTAGAAGTTGAATCACTATATATATTTATTGAAACAATATAATAAGGGTCGGTATTTTTCAGCAATAAAACTATATGCAATTGGTGCTTCATTCATGGTGTGGATCTTCTCGTGTCTATGTAAAAAATTTGAATCGGTGAATGCTTGTTCATGAGTTTTAGAGAGTCAATTACTTTATTGTGAATCATATGTGATCAATTAATTTGGTGTTAATCATTACTGTGAATTCTTGTTCTGATGAATCATAGGGAGAATTATATGTGTGTGCTTTCAAGATAAATTTGTCTCATGTGTGTGTGCATTCATACCAGCTTCATGATCTAATAAATTTTGACAAATCTTGCATCTTCATAATATTCCATTGATGATTGCACTTACAAAGCGTGATTTGTGAGTAATTCTGATTTATGTTTTGTGGGTTTTCTTCGTTCTTCTGATGCTTTTATTCGCAAGTTGATACAATAATGGTTTATGTTTGGTAGGTTTTCACTTCAACAATTTTCTCTAATTCTTGTCACCTTGTCCTTTTGCAACTTTTGAGAGATCAATCATAATAGATTAAGTTAAATTCACATATTAGGAAATCGTATTTCTTTTAAAAGCTAGAAAATGCAAAAGGTTATTATAAAGTTTATTTCGCATCCCTCGAACGATTGAACCAACAAAGGCCTCCTTGTGAAAAATCACATTTATCTTCAGTTGAGCTATTCAAGTGGTTGACAAACAACCTTACCTAACCTTGGGAATAACGGATCTCTAATTCCTAGCAATTGACTTGTACACCCAAAATTGGTCAAAGCAAGTCAAAGCACAAAATTGATTGAATACAAGTCATTTTGGATTAATTAAATCATAAAATTAAATGACTAAGTAATTGAATAAATCAATTAATTATATAGTTCATTTTAAACATTAAATCCAACACATTCAATAATAAATACATGGCTAATTAATAAATTCTTTTGAATTAATTACTCCCAAATTTCTCACAACCCAGTACATGACAAAAAATAATTCAACCAATAGGAGAGGAAAATGTGCACATGGATTCCTAATAGGATTTTCTATCTTGACTCTCCATTTTGGAGATTCAATCTTGTCCCTCCAAATGGGACACCTCAACAAACACAACTCAACCTTGGGCCTAATCATGGTTAACTCAACTCAAATTAAACTCACTCCCTACCCCTTGGGAAATCCTATACATAGGTTGTGTAATTAGAGAAATTCGTCCACTTTCATGTAGAGAATCCATATTATAGTCAATTTGCATCCACTATCTTTGGAGGCAAAGGGAATTTTAGGAATAGTATCATCATAATGAAAAAAAATCATCCATTTTTTGAGTAGATTTGAGCATTTAGAATAGGCAAATTTACTTCAATTTATCTTAATTTACATCCATTTGCATCTTAGATCCATTATTTCATCAAGCTTTGCATAATTCTCATATTATAGGTTATCATTTGAGGATTTCTTGCAGCTAAGAGCAATTCTTAAGTCCTTATAATTAGAGGTCCATAGGATGGTCTTGATTAATTTCATTTCAAATTTCTTAAATAATATAGATCTATTGATTTGATATTAGTTGAATTAAAGTCATATTAAGGTGTTTTACATAAACAAAATGGCACCCACTATGGGGCCAAGGCCTCATACTAATGTTTTGACATGAATTTGAGTAAATTTGATATAGATTTGACATTTGTAGGTTTGAAAAAATCACTATTAGCTCATTTAAAGAAAATTTTAATGTCTTTACCTTGAAATTTGTCTCCTTTACATAGAGTTTCAATGCCTTTACACAGTGTTTTAGCACCTCTGTATCAAATCCTTTACATAGAAGAATAGCGCCTATAAATAGGGAGTTGATATTTGCAGTTTCTTATGGTGCCTTTGCAATCTATTATGTCTCTTATTTGTTGTCTTTCAACTCCTTCACATTAAATAGTAGTGCTTGGTCTTTTAACTCCATTGATTTAAGTTTCAACGCCTTTGACTAAACTTGTAGCTCCTATGCACTAAATAACAGTGCCTTTGCTTTCAATTTTAGTACTTGTGCACATTTTAATAACACCTATATATTTGCATTTAATTATTTTTTAAATGTTTTGGATCTCATTTGGTTTGAAATGTGTTGTAGATGGAAAGATTAAAGAAATTCTAAAATCCAACATTTAGTTTGTCTAATCACTACAAGGAAAAAGAGGCAAAGAGGGAAAATAAATGTGCCAAAGAGATATATTGGGCAAACAAAGATGAAAGACTCGGTGATGAAGGTAAGGCATTTAATAGATATTTGATGATAACTAGTATGTATCAAGTATTTTATTAGATACCTATGATTAATAGATATGCTTATCCTCTTTAAATTCCTATTAATTCATCAATTCTTTTGAATTTCCTTCACTTTTCTCACTTTGTGTTAGACTAACATATATGGATGGGGATACTCAGGAGTCAGGCTGATCAGCAAGGTAACGTATGATAAAAAGAAAAAATATCAAAAAATGCGCATAAATTTGAATAAGGTGCACTCTATAAACTTTGTCTACCTTTCCTTCTACTTTTGGCAAATTTCAATTTGAACACATAGCATGATTAGAAAGACCTCGCTTTCTTATGAAAAAAGGTATTAGGCCTACGCTCTCATCTTTTCAAGGTGATCAGAATGCCAAACATGCCTAAGTTACATTAGATTAAAAGTCTAAAAATTAAACACGACATCTATTATGTTCGGAGAATAAGGGTAATAGGGATATTCTCTCATCCTTATTTAGGGTGATCAATCCATAGCGGACTTGCCTCCTGAGACTTGCCTTAACAAAGTCGGTGAGAGGGATAGCCCAAAGTGAGATACAAAATTATTTTAGCCACGGTTATCCAATCCACTATAAAATAAAATGCCTTCATCCTTTATGGGGTGAAGGATTGAGAGCGATGTAATAGCCTTCCTCTAGCTATCCTTATGGATTGTAAAAAACCTTCTTGGAATGTGGTGGGAAGCTCTCGAAAGAGAGGTAAAAGTAAATCTCTTTGAAAGGAATCTTGACTAAATCCTTTTGTAAACTAGTAAGCCTACCTATTCAACCATGTAAAGCCAAATTTGACCTTAGGTAGATTACTTGGAGTATTTTTCATGTGGAGAGTCCATTAAAACAATTGAGAACATACACTTTTTGTATAGATTTTAGGGCTAAAAAATGATTTTATTTATGTTTGTTGAGATTGATGATCTAAAACATTAGAAGAACATATTCAGTTAAGATCAAAATTTAATTAAAAATCAATAAAATTCATAAAATTGCAACAAAATCCCTCAGATTGGCACCTAACAATTTTTTGGATCCTTTACACAGTGAAATAACACCTTTGAAACTTGAAACAATGCCTAAAACATGTCTCACAGTGCCTTTACCACTTAAAACAATGTCTACAAGTTGCAAAGTCAAAATAGTGAGTACTTGCAAAAAATTTGTGCCAGAAAGAATAACATATTTGGATACCCTTTTTGGAGCTTATCTCATTTCAGTCAAAAAAAAGTTGGAATTCACAATTTTTAGGGTTGTCAATCCAATTAAGATATTTACATTACAAGTCAAAATTGTTAAAACATTGTGGAAGGGTCAAATTACCATTGGTTTTAAATTCCTAAACTTTCTACATTGATTAAAAACAAGGTTATGCTAGTGAGACCAAGGGCTTGTAAATACAAGTATAATCCTAAAGGAATTTTGTGTAGTGAAGAGATAATTACTCTAAGAAAGACTTAACCTAAATCAGCTCCATGTAAAAATCATCAAGTTGAATCTAATCAACAAGAAGAACCAAGTCAAAACAATCAATCAAACATGGTCGATAATTCAAGAGTTGAAAATCCTCTAGCTACACTTCATGGCCAACCCTATGATAACACTAACAACTGTATGAAATAACTTGAGGAAATAACTGAAGAAAATATCAAAGGGGCACAACAAAACCTCCTATTTATAAAAGTGATGAAAAATGTGTTGGAAAAGAACAAGGAAAGTTATTATTTAACTTTGGCCAAACTAGGGGTCAAACTTCCACAAGATTATGATTTTTCTCAACTAAGGCGGGATGAGGATGAAGTTAACCCTCTAGGGATCTTAAACAAACACATTCAATCACCTCAAACTCAATTGGGGAAGCTTAAAAATGAAGCTTCTCCAAATAAATACACCATATAAATTATTTATCCCTTTTCATTTGACAAAAACTTGGTCCTGATACCATCCCCACCTAATGTAGTATTCACAAAATATGACAAATACATGGTTACAACTATCCCTCAAGACCACATGAGGGATTTTTTCACATTGATCATGGAATTCATCCATGAACCATCATATCTCATGATGTTATTTCCAAGAGTTCTAGGTGGACAATCCATGGAGTGGTTTTCCAAATTACCCTGGAATTCAAACCTTTGAAGAACTAATCTCAAAATTTGTCAACCAATATTCCTACAATATTGAACATGAGGCTACCATGTTATATTTCTACAACACAAAACAAAGATATGGGGAACCCTTTTTGGATTTTCTACAAAGTTGGAGGAGATTTTTTGCAAAATACCCAAGAAGTGTACTGGAAAATGAAAATATGGATATTTTTTATCAATAACCTAAACAATGAAATGAATTTCTAGTTGCAACTCCAATGTCCCCCAACCTTTGACAAAATGATCGAGAATGGAATCAAGATAGAGGAATATTTAGTGAGAAAAGGTGAAATAAAGATCTACAAGGATAATAAGGGGTTTTCCAACAATAACAACACCTACAACAACAATTCATCAACCAACAATAACAATAATGATAAACCTAAATTTTGATTGAAAAACAACAACAAGAACCTAGTTAATGATGGGGTGGTGGAATCCAATAATCTAAAACCTAAACCATTTAATCTTTCTAGTGGTTCTAACACTCAATCCAATAACATCAATCCTCCCAACAAAATTTCTTTCAACAACAACAACATCAACAACAATAAAGGAAACAACAAAACAAAGTCAAACTTTATGTCTCAATTCACTTCTCCATCAAGAAGGAAATTTACTCCTTTGGGAGAGCCTCTTGATGCAAGCTTGAAGACTCTAGTTTCAAATAAAATCATTACTCTACCTAAGTCAAGAGGCTACGAACCCCAAGTTAAATCTTCATGGTGGAATGACTCACATCATTTTAAGTATCATAGAAAAAGGGGACATAAAACAAATTATTGTATGAGACTAAAACATGTGGTTCAAGACCTTATTGATGATGTAACTATTGGAGTAGATGAACCCATGAACAATGAAGACCACATGACTTTCAAAACTCCTTTCTTAAATCATGAGAAGGGTGAATCCTCCAATGTAAACCAAAAAAACAAAAACAAAAATAAAAAAGTGAGTTGTTCCCACACTTATGACAATACCATAAATTCTCCTTGTGGTTTTGAGAACATCATTAATGTCATAGTAGTAAAAGACAAACAAGGAAAATATCTCACCAATGTTGTAACTAGGGGGAAAGAATCAAAATTCACCCTACAAGGGGAAACCAATAATAATAACTCAAACAACTTTGCCTCAAAAATCTCATAACAATACAACTTGGTAGACCAACTCCTAAAGACTCCATCCCAAATATCTAGCTTGGAGTTATTGAAGATATCCGCTTCAAATAAATAAATTTTGGAAAAATCCTTGGTAGATACAATGGTTCCAAATAATTTGGATGTGGATGAATTTAAAACCATGGTTGGTTATCTTATAGCACCACATTTCCTATCATTTTCCAAACAAGATGACATGTCTTTGAACCATCCTCAAAATTTTGCCTTGCACATTGAATTTCTAATCCAAAAGCATAGAGACAAAAGAGTCTTGATAGATGGAGGGGTTGGCCTAAATAAATGCACTTTGAACCTTGTTAAAGCATTGGGTTATTCAGAAAATGTCATGTATCCTAAGAGGAAAATAACAATTAAGGCTTATGATGATGAAGAGATATCCTCCAAAGGCATGGTTATTCTACCAATTCAACTGGGACCTATTTGAAAAGGAAATAGTTTACCAAGTACTAGACCTCAAATTGACCTACAATGTTTTATTTGGTAGGCCATTGATTCATGAAATGAAAGTTGTGTCTTCTACTTATCATCAATGTTTAAAGTTTCCATAATTGGGACAAGAAATAACAATCAACGAGGACCTTAACCCTTTCCAATATTGCAATAATTTCAAGCCAGTTATGGATTCCTTTGTACCTGATTATAGTGAGGCTTACACATAAAATTCATCTCAAGAAAAAGTTAAAGAAAAGACTCATAAAGAAATCTCAACATCCCAAGATAAAGAAAAAGAGAATGAAAGAGACAATCCCACTAGTTCAAATAGTGAAGAGGCTAGTTCATCCACATCAAACAAAGGAAAAGATAAAGTGGGTCTTTTAACTTCAAATGAGGGGAAATCAAAATATTCTAGGTCAAGTATTTCTAATCAAGGATAAAAAGAATCAAAAAGTTCAAAGTTAGAAAAGGAAAAGGAAACACATTATCAAAAGATGGATACCCTAATGAAGGACTTTGAAAATAAATGAAAACTTCACCACAAAGGGGTAGGAGGATATTTGTTATCTATGATCAATTTACCCCTTTCTCCTAAATCATATACGAAACCATCTACCTCAATTCCTCAAAGATAAAATGATAATTTTGTAAGAGCTAGTACATTAATAGAGGGAGAAGAAGATAATGAGATTCTGAATTGGTTAGATGGAGATGAAGATGAGCCAAATCAAAGGGTTCAAAATATTAGCATTCCCACACATCAATATAGAAAAGTCTTTCAAATAATTAAAAAAATGGGTTACCTATACAAACCACTTGGAGGTCTAGTCAAGACAAAATTGGATTAGGGTACCATGGATAAGAGCACAATGTAAAGAAAATATCTCCCAAGTGTGAACAAATAGCCAAGGTAGAATCTCATAGTGATGATGATTCAACAAAGTGGAAATGGGATTCGCTATCCAAAGATTTATGTCATGACAATAAAATAAATGTTATACATCACTATGCACTTACATCCAAAGAAGCACAAATTTCAAAGCAAGAATGGGTAGGAGAACCATATGTACCTTCCTTTGTTAAGGGACAAAGCTTAGGTTATACCTTACATGAGTTAGATCCACAATACATTCAAGAATATTCTAGTGAAGAGGAAATAGATCCAACCCCTATGGAACATCTTGAACTATCTCATCTTATTGATCTAGATGATACAATGTATGAAACAAGTTACAACGAAGTTAGGACATTAACTCTCATGGGCTTAAATCCCCCAAATGATCCTTTACCTCTTACTCATCTTGAACTTATTGATTGGGATCAAAACGAGCCAAATGAAATATAGTATTTTCTAAATGACCATTCCCTTTCCATGTACCTAAATATTGTTGAGCCATCTTCCATCCAAGATTCATATCAAGAGATAGAAAAGGGGGAAAGTGGCATGCTTCTTAATTATAAAAATAAAAGAAATAAAAAGAAAAATCAAGGATCTAGTGGTGAAAACCACTATGTGGAATTATTAAATTATAAAAAAGTAAAAATAAGGAATGTATCCCAAGGTGAAAACCCAATTGAGACTCCTAATGATGAGAATCTTGACACTTTACCCAAACACTATGAAGAAAGGTCATTTATATTGATTGAGCCAACAAAGAAAGTAAATATTGGAACCGAGGAAGAGCTTAAGATCATCAATCTAGAAACATCTTTGTCAAAAGAGGAAAGGCGTCAATTCATAGAATTTTTCAAAGGAAGATAGATAAATTTTGCATGGTCATATGCGGATATGCTCGGGTTAGATCCAAACTTAATAATGCACCATTTGAACATAGCTCTAGGAGTTCAACCCATTAACAAAAATTGAGAAAGGTGCATCCTCACATAGCATTATTGATAAAAGAAAAATTGGAAATGCTCTTGGATACAGGATTCATAAGACCTATTGTCTATGTAGAATGGATCTCCACAATAGTACCTATTTCAAAACCTGACAAGAGCATAAGAGTTTGCATAGATTTTCAAGATTTGAACAAAGCATGTCCCAAAGATGACTTTCCTCTTCCCAACATTGATACAATAGTGGACCTAACAACTATACATTCCATGTTTTCATTAATGGATGACTTTTCAAGATACACTCAGATTAAGGTAGCACCTGTGGATCAAGATAAAATTGCTTTCACATGTACATGGGGTACATTATGTTGGAATGTAATGCCTTTTGGTCTCAAAAATGTCAGGCAACATACCAAAAAGCTATGACAATATTTTCCATGATATGATGCATGCATTCATGGAGGACAATATAGATGGTATTTTGGAAAAATCTTTTTCAAGGGAGGAACACCTACCAATTCTTGATAAAATCTTCACAAGATTAGAAAAATTCAAAGCAAGATTAAATCCAAAGAAGTGTTCCTTTGGATTTCAATCAAGAAAAGTGCTATGGTATATTGCTTCAGAAAAAGCAATATAGCTAGACTCAGAAAAGGTTAAAGCCATCACGGAGATGGGAGTACCCAAAAATATTAGCCAATTAAGGTTCCTACAAGGAAGGCTCCAATCCATAAGAAGATTTATCTCACAATTGGCACAAAAGTGTCATTCATTTACCCAATTACTCCATAAAGACATCATTTTAAAATGGGATGACAAATGTGAAGAAGCATTTAAACTTTTGAAGAAGTATTTGATGAATCCTCATATTCTAACACCACCAATACAAGGAAAACCTTTGATACTTTATATTTCAGCCACAAAAAAATCATTTGGATCTTTGCTAGCACAAGAGGATGAACAAGGAAAGGAACAATCTATATACTACATCATTAGGATCCTAGTTAAGTATGAATTTAACTACACATTTATAGAAAGAGCATGCCTAGCAATGATTTGTGCTTCCCAAAAATTACAAAATTATATGCTAGTACATAAAATCAAGTTAATTACTAAGATTTATCCATTAAAATATCTTCTTAGTAAATCAAATCTCACATGAAGGTTGGAAAAGTGGGTCATGGTATTAAGTGAATTTGACATTAAATATTTAGACTGAAGGGCTATCAAAGGACAAGTTATAGAAGACCAATTAGAAGAAACACCAATTTAAAGTGAGGAGCATATACATGTAAAATTTATAGATACACATATTCTTACACTTTAACCATAAACATGGAATCTCTACTTTGATGGGTCATATACTCAATATGGCTCAGGGCTAGGAATATTGTTCATAACACCTCAAGCTTCACAATACCAAATTCATATAAGTTATTATTCCCATGCACCAATAATATAATAGAATATGAAGCCCTTGTTATTGGAATCAATATGGTCTTAAAATGGAGACTAACATAATCATGGTGACTTCCAATTGATCATTAATCAAATTAATGATGAGTGACAAACCAAGGATGACAAATTGATGCCCTACAAAAAGATAGTAGATGACTTTAATAAATATTTTGTTATGATCAGTTTTGAACAAATTCCAAGAGGTGAGAATAAAGCTCCAGATACCATGACAACATTAGCTTCACTCCTACAAGTATCTGATCAAAATGAAAGATATGAATTCTTGGTGGAAGAATTGGTGAAACTGGCATATGACCACCCTGATTTTGAAATTATATGGATACTTGTTGGTCTTGACTCACTATGCTATGGTACCATATATACATACCTAAAATACAACACCCTACCCTTAAATCAAACCCATAACGAGAAAAAGGAACTTTATATGCCAAGCTTCTTGTTATGTCCTTATATCAAACACATTGTATCAGAAAGGTCTTCATAAAACATTGCTTAGATGTCTAGAAGGAGAGGAATCTATGACTGCTTTACAATAAATTCACAAGGGTATTTTTGGGTCTCACTCTAGTGGGTTTAACTTATCTAGGAAACTCATTAGGATGGGTTACTATTGGCCTATGATGGAGAAAGATGCATGTCAATTTGTAAAGGTTTGCCAAAAATTCCAATTCCATGGGAACTTGATACACATACCTGCACATGAGCTACATCCTTTGGAAACACCTTTGCCTTTCTATCAATGGGGTTTTGACTTGATTGGGATGATATATCCTTCTTATTAAAATGACCATAAATGTATAATAACTATACCATATTACTTTATAAAATGGGTTGAAGTTGTGTCCTTATCAAGTGCAACAAGAAAGTAGATTTCCATGTTTATATTAAACTACATTATTTGTAGATATGGTATTCCACATGCCATAATAACAAATAATGTAAAATGATTTAAAAACAAGGATGTAAGGAGTTATGTGAAAATTTCCATATTAACCAACATTTCTCTTCCATTTACTATCCCCTAGGAAATGGACAAGAAGAAGCTTCTAAAAAAAACATCCTTAAGATTCTCAAGAAAATGGTTGATGATTTAGGTAGGGATTGTCATACTCATCTAAACCTAGCATTGTGGGCCTACAAGACCAACATTAGAACACCTACGAGAGTTACCCCATTTTCACTAGTGTATGGACTAAAGTAGTTCTACCCCTAGAGGTAGAGATTTCATCACTTATACTCTCTTTACATGGTCTATTATTAGATGAAGAATATAGAGTCTCCAGGTTAGAATATCATAACTCATTGAATAATATCAACGTCAAGCCTATGTTCATCTAAAATTTTACCAAAAAAGGATGTGAAGTAATTACAATAAAAAGATAAAGCTTATAGAATTTCAAGTGGGAGATCTAGTCCTAAGAGAGAATCCAATGAATCAATAGGAAAGAGAAAAGAAAGGGAATTTTGAAGCAAATTGGTTAGGACCCTTTGTGATCATTGTTACCCAAAATTTCCTATCATACAAATTTTGGCCATAGGTGGAGTGAAATGAGGCTCCCACAAGGGTTGAGCCCAGCCTATGAGGGTGACCTTTTTTTTTTGGTCTCGGTTGTGTTCTCTACAAACTTTTATGCTCTGAGTTGTCCCATCCTGCCTACAACTTGTTTCACCTTGTGCGCAAAATCTACAAAGTTTCATGGGTTGTGCCCTTAGCCTTAGATGGTTCATGATGTCACCAAGCTCCAATTCTAATCACATATGCTTCATCACAAAAACCTAGGAGATATTCGAGTTTCAAGGTTTACAGAAAAAAAAAAAATTTAATGTCGCGGGGCTTCAAAAAATTGTCTAAGTGTAAAACCCAGGATGTTTTCTCCTTCTTCACATCTTTGTAGCTCTTCATTAACATCAGCATTTCCTATCCACACACCTGCAACCAATTGTCATCTGCCATGGTGGGCCCAATTTCTTAAAAAGTTCTAAGTGGTTAATTTTTCTAATGTTTTGGTGTCTGATTAAGAGGGTTAATCTCCTTTTAATCAAATGGTTGTCACACGTTCGTAAAGCTTAATCTTGTTCCTTGTGATCATGTGACAACCATCGATCTTCCTTACAATGCAGTGCTTCAAACAAGTGGATCGAGTTGCCAGGTCGTGCCGACATGCGTGTTTCTCATTGGTCGAGAGACTGTGATGTGTCTTGTTGGCTTGTTGACTGTTGTGGCGATTTTAAGGACCGCCTGATCTGCCGGGAAGAAGATGGATCGACGACTATGTTTTAAACTTAATAAATTAACCGTTGTCAGTCAGTTTTTGAATTTAAGATTCAAGGTTTTTCAGAAAGTAAAGGAGATAGTGTGTCAGAGCATGTGCGATCTCTTTTTTTTGCGGACCATAATATGCAAGTTTGCAGTTGAGAATTGATTGAACTCTGTGGTGGTTGAGGTCGAATATGATTTGATCTTATTGGCTGTCATGGGTTTGATATTTTATAGAGGGTTTCCTTCTGGATGCGACATTGGTGTCTTGGACCATGTTGTCATAGAATTTATTTCCTAGTGTGTAGAGATAGCTAAGATATTTGTAAATGACGTGCTTGTCGCAGGGATAATAAGATCATACCCTGATTTGTAGTTTGACTACTAGGGTTTATAGAATGTAATAGATATTAGATTTGTCTCTGATATTTCTTGTTTTTAATTAAGATTGCTCGCTTGTCATTTCAGTAATAAATAATTTCCTAAATTCATGTTGCAGTGGTTGGAAATGTTGTCCTAATTATGTCCTAAATGATCCTAAGCTTGTAGCAATCCTTGTTATTATAAAAGGATTCCCAAGGTCATTTACACAGGTTCAGAATTCTCTAGAAATTTTCTTCAAAGTTGGTGTTAGTACTACTTTGAATTTGGACCCTCATGCTTAAAATTTTGAGAAATCATGGTTTTAAAACCTAGTAGTAGGCATCATGGTGGAAAACCCTAGATTGACCTAAGCATCATTATGTTTGAGCGTTACTTTTTGCTCATTTACATTCCCAATTGAGCATGTGCAATATTAAACCCTTTTAAAAAGACCACTTTATGCGTTATGTCACTAGGTTGTCAAGCGGGGTCCCCTTTTAATAAATTCTTTCAAAACCCTAGTTTTCCCATTAATATTTCCAAATGACTAACCTTTTAAACTTGTAGCTGTCGTTAAATCTCAAGCTCCCAGTTGTCAGAATTTCTGACATGCACTTTAGCGAAAGGATGACATCTATCCAAGCGGGCCCATCTTCAAAATCTATTGTCGATTAAACATCGAGATCAATCAACGATTGTTGTTATACTGTTGGGTCAAGATGACTATCCTTTAATCATCACACTTTAGTGACAAGCATCTAATCAAGACCCTTTCTGGCATTGTAGTGTTCTGATAGTTTTTCTTTTGTGGCAATTCTTTAGTTGACACCTGTCCTGGGTGACGTAATAAAGTGGGGTCAATTTTCTCAGACAAATAAAGCTCGAATTGATCCTACGGTTGTCATTATATCACTAAGGTAAGATGTGAGATGTTTAAAGCTTGCAGTATAGCGATGACCATTTGATCTTATAATCAGGGTGTGGACTATACAGTGGGTCCTCCAATGCCAGGTCATGTTGACATGCTAGTTTTTGATTGGTTGAAGTAAAGGTGATCTGGCAGTTGTCAGTATCTCTAGCGTTAAGAAGGAATAGAGTAGGGTCTGCCTATTTTTCGTCCGACGTGGCAATTTTTTGATTAATGAGAGGTTCAAAAAGCTAAGGTGGGGTCATTGTTTTGGGAAATGGTAAAGCCACGATAAGTTGGGAAAAGATCTACGACAGTCGTTACACCGCTAAGGAAAAGTGTTCAGATCTTATGCTTGCGCTTTAGCGACAGGATGACACATGTCCACTCCGATCAAAGTTAAGTTAAGTTATAACTTTTTCCACATGTTTAAATTAGATTGTTCTCATTGGTTGAGAACTAGCCTGGGGAAAGTAAAAAAGGTTACGTGACTGATTTTCTTGGCCATCCGATGCGCCGAAAAGAAAAGAGGATCGACGGTTCAAATTTGAAATTTTATTCTATGACGTTGCTTGTGTCCTATGAATGTTGAAGCCACCAGTTCTTAGTAATGGTGAACTTAATGAGTTTCATGCGAATGATTTGTAAACGATTGGCAAAATATTATATACCCTAGCTTGATTATTGAAAATTTCACCTTTTTCAAATTATCTTGGCGAGTGAGACTGGTTTTTCTCTCCGGATTGATTTCAAGTGAAGATTTTCAAAGTGTCTGGTAGGCCAAAATCCTAACTTGAGCATTGCATAAAATTTTAAGAAGAAAGAAGTGTGAAGAGATTTTTTTTCTTGGTTATAGTTGTCCGGTGATATTTGAGGTTCTCTCTGGTATCTGTGCATTATTTCATAACCCTAGTAAAAAATGCTACCTAAGAGGGGATTATCAGGAAAGATAGAGTATAAGGATAGGGGCATTTTTTAAGATTTGATGTAGCTACTCCCACACTCAGAGAATGGACCAGCAAAGGTGAAGGAATTAGTCCCAAGAAACCCTAGGGACTCTATCAATGAAGGGCTCTATGATAGAGGTCTTTGGATGAGAGATGCTAAAGTAGGGAAAGATCACAATGGTTTGATATTGTTTAGGGCATCATACTCTCAAAGGAATTCTTGTTCCCCCCTTAGCAATATATGGTAGTTTGATATAGGGAAATTAGTTGTCCCTGGAGTGTTCATGGATGCAGACCTCCTCATTCAGATTGCTAGGTGTTATGATCCTCTGACTAGATGTGTCAAGGACATAAATGGAAGTGACCTAATAAGCATTATAGAAGATGAGATTAGAGAGGTCTTTTCATTAAATGATCCTTCTATTGGGCTAGAAAAGATTGATTTTAAAGAATTCACTGAAATATATGAAGTATAGAAAGAGTATTTAAGGGAAGGGCCTTTAAGGGACTTCCTTGATCAAATTGGATGAATGTGTGTGATTAGCCCCAATACACCTGAGCCTTCCAAGTTGGATTTATTCAGTTTATAGGCACAAGTTGTGTACAATTCCCTAACTTTGATTCTTGGACATGATGAGGCAACCCACATGCCAGTTCTGTATATGTTTATGATGGTACAGTCTCTACATCCACAATTGGCCCTGATTTTTTATTTTGCCTCTCACCTTGCTGATTTAATCCATGATGGATTAATGGGGATAAAGAACATGAAGATAAGTAGGCCTTTTGGGTGGTACTCTATGCTAATGCATATCTTCTTATACAAAGGTGAACAATTTTTTAGTTCAACAATTAATATTATCAAGGAGAAGAATGGAGAAACTCTTCCAATTCAGTTGTGGACAACATATTTGTCTTGGGACAGAATAGAAGCCAGCTTCCTTGTCTTTGATAGAAATTTTGCTTCAAGACTTAGGACATCATTATATCTTGAGAAACCCAAAATCCCAAGAGAATTGTTGAGATTGATCAGGCCTAAGGAGTATTGCCAAGATATCACTATTGTACACAATTTTGGTGACATAATATTGTATCCAATTTCTATAGTCTTTAGAGTATATGGTTGCAAAAGGGCACCATACATTTTGCCCTACCAAGTTCCACTAAAGTTAGGATATGCAGAGATCTTGAGGCAGATTGGTGATCTGCAAGAAACAACCCTTATTGATAAAGGGAGGTGAACTTTGTTCCCAGATATCATAATTGCACACCAGTATGTGATTACTAAGGGAGGCTGGGTGCATTTGAATCAAGTCCTGCAGCCCTATAGGATGGCTACAGTTGTGGCCAGATGTGCAGACAATGAAGGCTTCTTGTCAGGAATGTTTAGAGAGAAGGTAAGGTGTGCTCTTCTTGAGCATCAATTCAATTTTCCTGAGGATATATTAAGGAATGAGTTTGATCTCCAAACTCAAGAGATTAAGAAAGAAAAATGGATAATCTACAAGAAGACTGTAGATTTTATTAGAAATTTTGATAAAACTTATGACCCACTAAAGAATTTTGAGCCATGGGCTAGGAAGGTAGATGCTCTCATGGAGCATTTTGAGGGAATCATGCAGGCAGTGAATGAGAAGAGGGTTGTAGTGAGCAAGATAGATCCTGAGAAAGCCAGGAGGATTTTAAGCCAGCTTGGGTATATAAAATTGACCCCAAAAGGAACCTACACTATGCAACAAAGGAAAGGCTATAGTGCTCTTCTCCCAATTCAACAAAGGGATGAAAATGTTCCATCTTCTTCCAAAGTAAAAAGACCTATAGATGATACAATAGCACAGGGGCCTTCTCTGAAGAGATAGAGACAAGAAGAATCAAGGCCAGAACATGATGTATATTCTCCTTCTTAGTACCCCTTACATTTAGATGAGCATGGAGTTGTTGAGCAATTGGTGCAACTGAGCAATGAGGGAAATATTTTTGTTTCTAGTGATGAACTACAAGAAGGAATACCGGAGGCACCTAGGGAGATAGAAATGGATCTTACTATTGTAGAGTTTGAGGGTAAACAAATTGACTTGATTTTGAAATAGGCTAGTGATTCTTTTATTACCGATGATAAATTTGTGAAGAATAGGGCATTTCTTCAATTTTTGTGGAGAATGAAAATAAACCTATTTAAAGAGATTTATGAGAAAAAGAGGGAGGAATTCCCTAATAAGGATATGATTGAAATTGAAAATGAGACCAAGGGGGAGATGATGAAGCAGTTTGAAAAGATCACCCCTGAGGAGGGAAGGGCTATGGTCCACACTGCAAGAGTGTTGATTCTTCCTGAGTGGGACATTGTAGATGCAATAGTTTTTTATCAAGTTATAAGAAGCAAAGTAAAGACCCTTGCTACTGCAGAACAAGCACAACAAGCTGGTAGGGGTATTATTTTCTCCAATGATCATGCAGCCCTGGTAATGTGGTCCCTAAGGGGGGAAGAAAATAAAGGAAAGAGAGAGGCTCTCTCTTCAGAATATGCTGGAAATTTTCTAGTACAAAGAGTAGGTGAGACCTCAGGTGTTGAAGCCTCAAACATCATTCTGAAGACGACCAAATTCAATGTTAAAGTGGTAGAAAAAGATGCACAAGAAAAGGAAGAATTAAGGATTAAGTTTGAAACTATCCTTAAGTCTTACAATGAGCTCAAAATTGACTTAATCTAGAAAGATAAGTTGATTGCAAAGTTGTCTGGACCCCAGGATCACAGGTTACCCCCATTGATGATTTTTGATAAGCCTACAATAGCTTCTTCGTCAAGCCCAATTATTGATTTTCCACCATCACCACTCCTAGAAATGAATATAGATGCAAGAGTCAGTTAGGAGAAGCAGCAATTAACTGAGGAAACCAATAAGTTAAGGGAAATAAGGGTGTAGTTGGAAAAAGAAAAGGGTGAGCATGTAAAGGCTACATCTCTGGTAAACCAGAAGTATGAAGAAAAGATGATAGAAGCAATAATGCAGTTTGCACATGATTTAAAGCCCGCAATTTTCTTTAATCATGTCAGTAAGTTACATATTATGTTTACAGCTTTGGATAGAGATAAGACTGAGTTGGCACCAATTTTGAAAAAATGGATCGAGAGATCTTCAAGTGTGAAGTTATTTCATTGGTTGTCTAAAGGCCAAGAAGATCTTGATCCCCTAATTAAGCCAGTACATCAGTTTGTAAAGAAAATTGTTGAGTATAATATATTTTTGGATATTTTCATAAGGAAATCTAATGTGTTAAGAAGGGAATTAACACATCCTACTTCAGAGATAGTGCCAAGTTTATTCAAGGATTCTAGAGAATTAAAAGAGTTATATAAGTGGAGAGAGGAGATGGATGCACTTATCTCAGAAAGAGTGACTGGTATCTTAAATGACACTTATTCTTTTATTAGCACCATCAAGCTATTGATGACCGCAAAGTCAAAGTTTGGTTTTAATCAGCAAGAGGTCAATTAGATGGAAAACCAATGGGAGCAGTTATCTAGCAAGAAAGCTGAGTTTGTAAATTTTGAATTCCCAAGTGAAGAGGTGTATAATAGGTGGAAGTATTAGTACATACCTCATGCGAAAAAAGTAGATACTCCACCTACTTCTTGAGCCAGATAAAGACTCCAACCTTTTGAGTCTTGAAAGTTGTTGAAATATAAAGAGACATTTATTGCAGGGATGACAATGAAGAAATGGTGATCAAATTTTCTTGAGGAAACTGAGGAAAGAATTGAAGACATAAAGCAAGGTGGCTATATTTAAATATCTCTCCATTTTTAGTTGAGGCATTTATTGTAAACCCAGTAGGGTTGTTGTAAAGCTTTTAGGTTAAATTTTGTAAACCCTAAAATGATCGGTAGCTTGTTGCATTTCCTTGTATATAAAGGATCTTCCACGATCATTTTAGGTATTGGGAGTTTAGGTGTTGAGAAGATAGAAATTTTGAAACCCTAACCCTCAGTCGATGATTGTAATATTTTGTATCATTTCTTATCAAGTAATAGAGAAGAAGTGCAGGTTGCTACTATTATCTTGCAAGCTTGTTGTCTAGGACATATTGTATGCAAATGATCAAAGGTTATACTTAATACAAATCCCAAGTGTTTTCCTCTCCTTTATGTTCATTTTTTGAATCTTTAAGTCTCTCAAAGATTAATATGTATGTATCTTTGCTTTGAGTTCTAATCTAGGGTTGGATTAAAATTGCTCAAGGTGGGATATGTGTTCATTAGATTTATGTAAGGATTATCTACAAGTAGGAAAGAATTGGGATTTTTGTATTCATTATTAAAGACCAGTTATTTCAAGGATCTTTGTATTTATTCTATTTTCTGGTAAAATTTGCCCAATGGATAAGGCACTAGCCTGTACTCTCTTATCTTTGTTGTATGGGAAATGATTGAAATCATTATAATCATAAACATATAATCGATACCAGTCATTTTAATTTATCTTACTTATATAGTTGTTCTACCCAGTGATGGAGATTCAATGAATAATAGATTGTTATTTAGTACTTTCTCATTGTTATTTGTTGTAAGATCCAGTATTAAGTAAAGAACAAAGTTATATTTATTGGATCAGGTATACCCACCTTGGTTTTGTAGAGCCAGAAGTGAAGAGGGCAGTCTTGTCCCTATAATCGGTCCAGTTACCTAAAGATTTCTCACATTTGGAACTAATCCCTCCTTCATATCAGTCTTAGGTATACTGGTAGCTCATGGAGTGTAAAATCCTATCCAAGAACCAACAATTGGTTCCAAGAGAGGTTTTCTTTCTTAGGAGTTATATGTGCCATTTGTCCTACCCCTTGGCTTCTACAGTCTATAATCTTTCATTGATTCTTAGATATTGCAAAGGCAATTTGTGACATTATTTTTGTCCCTATGCTTTTCTTGTCTAATTTTTCTCTCATTGAATCAAGTATATGTATGCTTTCAACGATATCTTAGGGTTCCTGATCCCTTTTTCTTTCTGCAATTCATGTGTATTTCTCTGGATGATCTGATTTGAATGACCTTGTGGGTATACTTCAACCCCTTGTCAATCTGTCTCATTCCTATACCTAGTTGTAGAGGTGAATGTTTTTTTGTAGGTTATAGATTGTTGTCTGAATTTCTTAGGAATGCTATTGTTTGTGAAATTTTCTCTTTCCTTGAATAGCCTCTTTCTATTGTAGGCCCTTCTATGAAATATTAATGCAAACCTATTTAGTAAGTTGTGATCTCCTAGACCTAAGTTTGTGCACTAATTTCATTCATTATACTGTGATTCATACCATCATTTTGGTGTATCACCTAGTAGGTAGTTTTTCTTTTAGTCATTTCCCCTTCATGCATTCCTTCTATCCCTTTTCCTTCAAGAGTTTACTTTCATGTTAAAAAGAAAAGCAAGGTGATTATCCAAGAGGAACCAACCTAGAACCTAGAGGTCTCATCTTAGTTAGCATAGGTCCCACAACCTGGAAATGATTCCCATGTTATACTAGGTTATCAAGACCAAGAGAGCTTGAAAAGGGTACAAAACTTAGTGTATAACAATTCTGGCACGCCCGATGGGACATCATAAAGAAGTTTATCTACAAAGATTGTGCTATCTCTAATATACTGATTGCATAACACAGGCCTTAGAGAGGTTAATTATCAAGTATATCTGGTGACTCCACTGGTGTAAAGATTTAGGGGTAGCCTTGTTCAAATTTTATGAGAAAGATTGAGACAAGGAGCTCAAAGCCCACTAAATTCTCAGAGTTGCCCCCAAAAAGAAAATATAGAGGGAGATCAACTTAGAGGACATCCCCTACAAGGAGAGTACAGTCTACACCACCTGATACTTCAGAGAGGAGATCTTTTCCCTCTCATCTTAGAAGAAGAGGAAGATCTCTAACTAGGGATTTAGAAGAGGGTTCAGACCCAACATCAAATACAACCCATTCAGTTGCTACTCAACAAATTTCAGCCCCTATAATGGCTCAACAGTTTGCCTTTGTACCTTTCACCCAAGGAAGTCCATTGAACTTCTCTCAACATCGTGATGTTCCCCTGGTGGCACTAAAGAGCCTACCTGATTTCACAGGTGAAGGACAAACAACAACTTTTGAACATATAAGAGATGTGACCACTATCTGTAGTATACACAATATAACTCAGGAGGATGTGGCCACTAAGTTGTTAGCAACCTCTCTCAAAGGTAAGGCTCTTGAGTGGTTTAGAACTCTAGCTGTTGGTTCTATTAATTCATGGGATGGATTAGGGGATGCATTAAGTAGACACTTTGAAGACAAATCAGACAACTTATCCTTGGTTGAGCAGCTAACAACCATAAAGAGAGATTCTCAAGAGCAAATGACAGACTACAACAATAGATTTCTCAAGATATGGAATATGATTCCAATCTCAGTAAGGCTATCAGTTGATCATGCTTTCTTATATTTCTTGCAAAGCTTGAATAACCAAATCTCTGTCATGATCCAATCTATGGGAGGTACCTCTTTGCCCCAAGCTTTTGACGTGGCTATCAAGGCTAAAAATTGTTTAATCCAAGTAGGCATGATAGCATGAAGGCCACCCATGCCCATCTTTCCCAACCTATAGCCCATTTCACCTCTACAAGTACTTCCTTTTACCCCTATTCCCACCATATTAGCACCTTAGGCTAGTACTAGCAGTGAGGAGTCAAAGGAAAGTTTCTCTCAAGAGCTGCAAGAAATGAGGAATAGTCAGCAAAGTAATAAGCAAGAAATGATAGATCTATTATTAACTTTAACTAAAGAGGTGACAAACGTAAAGAAGCAGGGGCAAGGAATTAGACCACCATTCCAGCCATAAGGTCAGGGTCCCAATCTGTAATATTAGAATCAAGGATAGTCCTATTATCAGAATAGGCCATCGTACCAAGGAGGTTATCAGGAACAAAGGCAAAATTTTAATCAAAGACCATTCCAACCCTATAATCCAATGCCCCTTAATTTTGCAAATCCAGCCAGGGATGTGGTTCCTAGTCAAAATAACATGGCTTCGGACAATGAATGGTGCTTTCCTTGTAATTAGCCTCACAATTAGGCTACATGTTCAAATGGATGGATGAATCAGGCCCTAATGGTTCAGAATGCCTCATATGCTCAATTAGAGGCCTCTCCTAGTGGATCAACTCCTCAACAAGAATCACAAACTGATGAGACTACTCTTTTCAATTGGGAGCAACAAGACTCCAATGGAGTCAATGGTGAATCTTCCATTGCTGTCAACACAAGGTCAAAGAGAAGAGCCCAGGACATGGAGTGAGAAGATTCTAGGATTAAAGCCACTACATCTGCATAACCATTATAGCCATCTACTCCTACCATATTGAAGAAGGCTCCCATCATTCCTATCAAAGAAGGCCAACCTTCCAAAGAGGTGGAGCCTATCATAGTAAAAGCACAACAAAGAGTACACACTGTGACACCTTTCAACATTGTAGATAACATGAAGAGGGTGAACATTACTATGTTTGTGTGGGACTCTGGCTATTCTAGGGCAACCTGAGATTTTGAGGAGGGCCATGGGTGAAGTGATAGCTCCTCAGCCTGTAAATGATGCAAAAAAGCTAGTGTTGGTCAACACTGATCTAGAAAAGGAGGCTCCAAGTAGCAACTCCAAAGCAAATCCCCTACAAGATAGGAACTTAAAGCCACCTCCCTTTTATGTATCTTTAATCATTGGAAAATCCTTAGTACATAACTGTATGGTAGATAATGGAGCTACTAGTACTGTAATGCCAAAAAAGGTGGCTGACCAATTAGGACTTAAATATGAACCCTTCCAAAAGAAGGTTACACAACTTGATGGATCCTCTATCAATACAGTAGGTGTAGCCAAGGATACCAATCTAATCCTCCATGCCAATCCTAATTTCTCCATCCTACTTGATATATATATCATAGATCTCCCTACTTTATTTGCCATATATCTGTCGAGGGAGTTTACAGCCAAGATGGGAGGCTATCTTTCTTCTGACGGGTCTCACATGCTTTTCCACACAAGATATGGGACCAAGGTCACCATTAAATCTAAATCATTGGTAGCACACCATATAGAACCATATGTGTCCAATATGATCAATGCAAGTTGCCTTGTACTTGATAGCAATGACTTCCCAATTATTAGAGGAACAAACACTAAGTTAGAAAATATCCTTGATATTGTATGAGATGAACTAGAATCAGAAAAGGCCACAAAGGACCAAGAAAATGTTATTTGGGATGCTGGTTTGGGAAGCTATTTGATAAAAGAAAGTGGATCCATAGAGCCAAACCTTCTCAAAGAGGGCACTCATTCAGAAGATCAGAGCTATCAAGTTTGGGAATTATTTTTTGATGTTGCTAGAAGAAGACATGGCTCTGGTGGTGGTGCTATGCTAGTGTCCCCAAAAGGAGAAAGATACTATACAGCTTTCAAATTTAGTTTCTCCTGCACTAGCAACACTACAGAGTATGAAAGCCTAGTAAATGGACTGGAGTGTGCTAGGAAGAAAGGGGTCAAAGCCCTAAAAGTTTATGGTGATAGTGAGTTAGTAGTCAGCCAAGTGAGAGGGGCAAGTGCAACCAAAAATAACACCATGAAAGCATACAAACATAGATGTTGGGATGCAACTGAAGATTTCCATGCTTTCAATATTGTTGCCATCCCTAGGAAATTAAATCAAAATGCAGACAGATTAGCTGTCGTTGGGTCTCAGTATGACATTCCTGAAAGTGTTTCAAAAGAAGGAGACCAGTAGCACATTAAAGTAGTTATCAAACCTTTGGTTCCTAATAACAATGTCAATTGGCAAGTGTTTGACAATGATGAGCAAATTCTATAGTTCTTGTTTGAAGAGGACGTCTTCTCGGAGTATAACCAAGATAGACTATTGCAGAACTATGGTGATCAAGTGATACAAGTTAGTTCTAATAAGATGCCTAGAGGTCTTATCACCTTAGAAGTTGTCTTCAACAAGGATGATCAAGTTAAGAAGAATAAAGCTGGCCTAGTGGTTCAACAAGAACATTGTGTTGAATTGGAGTTGGAACCAGGTAAAAGATTACAATTTGGAAAAGTAAATACTAATTTAGAAAGGCAAGCTTACACCTAATTGTTTAAAGAATTTAGTGATGTATTTGCATGGAAATATAAAGACCTTAAAGGTTTTAATCCAGCCCTTGCTTAGCACACTATTGAGATAGAGCCCAATGCCAAATCAGTAAGGCAAAAGCAAAGGCCTGTTAACCCCAAGCTTGAACCACTTATACATAGAGAAGTGCTCAAATTAATAGAAAGTGGTATCATCCACCCCATTAAGCATACTAGTTGGGTTTCCAACCTTGTTCTAGTAAGGAAGAAGAATGGGGAGTTGAGGTTATGTGTTGACTTCGGGGATCTTAACAGGGCTTCTTTATAAGACCGCCATCCATTACCCTCTATGGAACAAATCTTGCAATGTGTCTCTAGATCCGAGAGATTTTCATTATTAGATGGCTATTCAGGATATAATCATATCCTAATTAATAAAGAGGACCAATACAAGACTGCATTCACAACCAAGTGGGGAACAATGGCATATCAAAAGATGCCCTTTGGTTTGTCAAATGTAGGTGCTACTTTTCAAAAGGCAATGGATATGGCCTTTAAAAACCTCATGTACAAGTTTGTACTAGTCTATTTAGATGACATAACTATCTATTCCAAACATGCAGCAGATCATATCAAACATCTAAGGAAGATTTTTGAAAGTTGTAGAGAGTTTGGGATATCTCTTAATCCCAAGAAATGTGTGTTTAAAGTTCATGAGTGGAAATTGTTAGGATATATAGTATCCAAGAAAGGAATCACAGTTGACCCTGAAAGGATTGTAGCCATCCTAGAGCTACCCTTGCCACATCACAAGAAAAGTCTTCAATCTTTCATAGGAAGGATTAACTTTATTAGGCATTTCTTGCCCAATATTGTAGATTTACTGAAGCCTTTGACAACCATGTTAAAGAAGAGTTCAGTCTTCAACTGGACTAAAGAAGGGAAAGCCAATTTCCAAGCTATCAAAGAAGCTTTGACAGAAGCTCCTGTTGTGTTAAACCCAAATTTCAGTAAGGATTTTATCATTTATGCTTATGGAGGTCGCGATGTCATATCTGCAATCTTGACCCAAGAAAATTCTAAAGGATTGGAGCAACCTATTACTTTCTTTAGCAAAGGTTTAGAAGAGTATGAACAAAGATACTCTTTTGTGGAAAAACAAGTACTTTTTGTCGTAAAGAACCTTAAAAAATTTAGATATCTATTAACTCATAGCAAGGTACACTTGAAAGTTTCTCATCCAAGTGTCAAAGAATTTTTGCTCTCCAAGAACCTAAACGAAAAGAGAGCTAGTTGGATTACCAAAGTGATGGAGTATGACATTGATATCCAAACCACTAAGCTAGTTAGAGGAAGAGGTCTTTGTGAGCATCTGACAAAGGGTGAAAGTTAAAAAAATTAGAGCAAACATATGCATCTCTAGTTGTGCATTCTACAGAAGAACATGCTAAGGTAGCAGGTTGGTTGCCTAACATGATTCATTACTTAAGGATAGGACGATGTCCTTCAGACCTAGATTCAGCAAAAAGGAGGTATTATAGATTACAATCTATTCCCTTTGTGCTGATAGATGAAGTTCTTTTCAAAAAGGATCATAATGGTGTCCTTTTAAGATGCATTGATTCAGAAAAGGTAGTTGATGTCCTATTTGAATTTCATGATGGGCCTTCTGGAGGTCACTTCTCTCCTAGGACTACTGCTTTTAAAATCATGAGGGTTGGATACTATTGGCCATCTATCTTCAAGGATAGTCATGATTATGTGAGAAAATGCATCAAATGTGCCATGTTTGCAGGAAAAGAAAGGCTTGCAACTTTGCCCTTTCAACCAATCAAGACAGAGCAACCTTTCATGAGATGGGGCATTGATTTCATTGGCATGATTAATCCTCCATCTAGTGCAGGCCACAAATGGATAATCACTACAACATATTATTTCACTAGATGGACAGAGGCAGATGCCTTGAAATAAGCAAATGAGAGTGTTGTCTTAAGTTTTTATGATGATATAGTTCACAAATTTGGCACTCCATACTCCATAATATCAGATAATGCATTGGCATTCACAGGCCTTAAAGTCTCAGAATGGGCAATCAAAAATGGAATTTATCTGAATATAAGTTCAAATTACTACCCTCAAGGCAACGGTTTGGTAGAATCAACTAACAAGAACTTGATTAGGATAATCAAGAAAACCCTACAAGATAACCAAAGGGATTGGCATACCAAATTAAAATCTGCCTTATGGTTAGATAGGATAACCCCAAAGAAGATCATTGGGAATTCTCCTTACATGTTAGTATATGGAAGAGAAGCTAAGTTGTCCATTTCAACTAAATTACCAGTTTTAGACTTGGCCACTCAATATGTCTTATTCAAAGGAGGAGACTCCTTGAAAATTAGATATGCTCAGCTTATGGAGTTAGAGGAACTCAGAGATAAATCCATGAAATATATGGAGTTCCATCATGTACAAATGAAGAAAAGTTTTGATAAAAGAGCCAAGGCTAGAAACTTCAAAGTTGGAGATGTAGTTCTCAAATGGGACGAGTTCATATCATAGCCTAGCAGACATACAAAGTTTGATTCCTTCTGGGGTGGACCATTGTTATCACAGAGTGCAAGGGATATAATGATTTCTAGTTGTCTCCTATTGAAGGAGGTGCCTTGCCAATATCAGTTAATGGATTCCACTTGAAGCCTTGTTTTGAAGTTAGTCCTTCCTTGTAGATCTCTGTATTAGTTTTCCTAGTTTTATATCCCTGATTTCTAGTTTAGTCTTTCCTGCTTTCAAAGAAGTTCTTGTGCATAGTCTTGTTCCTCCCTCCATCTTTCTCTCTATCAAGAGAGTTTTTTGTGTTCACAAGATGACTCCTATGCCCAATGGATTGCGTCAAGGTCACTGGTTTATGTCTAGCAGGCTGACATCCAGTAGAAATCACCAAAATGTTACCCAAAATTTCCTATCATACAAATTTTGGCCATAGGTGGAGTGAAATGAGGCTCCCACAAGGATTGAGCCCAGCCTATGAGGGTGACCTTTTTTTTTTGGTCTCGGTTGCATTCTCTACAAACTTTTATGCTCTGAGTTGTCTCATCCTACCTGCAACTTGTTTCACCTTGCGTGCAAAATCTACAAAGTTTCATGGGTTGTGCCCTTAGCCTTAGATGGTTCATGATGTCACCAAGCTCCAGTTCTGATCACATATGCTTAATTGCAAAAACCTAGGAGATATTCAAGTTTCAAGGTTTACAGAAAATGTTTTTTTTATAATGTCACGGGGCTTCAAAAAATTGTCTAAGAGTAAAACCTGGGATGTTTTCTACTTCTTCACGTCTTCACAGCTCTTCATTGATGTCACCATTTCCTATCCATGCACCTGCAACCAATTGTCATCTACCATGGTGGGCCCAGTTTCTTAAAAAGTCCTAAGCGGTTAATTTTTCTAATGTTTTGATGTCTGATTAAGAGGGTTAATCTCCTTTTAATCGGACAGTTCTCTCATGTTCGTAAAGCTTAATCTTGTTCCTTGCGATCATGCGACAACCGTCGATCTTCCTTACAACTCAACACTTAAAACAAGTGGGTCCAGTTGCTAGGTCATGCCGACATGTGTGTTTCTCATTGGCCGAGAGACTGTGATGTTTCTTGTTGGCTTGTTGACTGTTGTGGCGATTTTAAGGACCGCCCGATTTTCTGAGAAGAAGATGGATCGACGACTATGTTTTAAACTTAATAAATTAACCGTTGTCGGTCGGTTTTGAATTTAAGATTCAAGGTTTTTCAGAAAGTAAAGGAGATAGTGTGTTAGAGCGTGTGTGATCTTTCTTTTTTTTTTGCAGACCATAATATGCAAGTTTGCAGTTGAGAATTGATTGAACTCTGTGGTGGTTGAGGCTGAATATGATTTGATCTTATTGGCTATCATGGGTTTGATATTTTACAGAGGGTTTCCTTCTGGATGCAGCATTGGTGTCTTGGACCACGTTGTCACAAAATTTATTTCCTAGTGTGTAGAGGTAGCTGAGATATTTGTAAATGACGTGCTTGTTGTAGGGATAATAAGATCATACCTTGATTTGCAGTTTTACTGCTAGGGTTTCTAGAATGTAATAGATATCAGATTTGTCTCTGATATTTCTTATTTTTAATTAGGATTGCTTGCTTGTCATTTTAGTAATAAATAATTTCCTAAATTCATGCTGCAGTGGTTGGCAATGTTGTCCTAATTATGTCCTAAATTATCCTAAGCTTGTAGAAATCCTTGTTATTATAAAAGGATTCCCAAGGTCATTTACACAGGTTCAAAATTCTCTAGAAATTTTCTTTAGAGTTAGTTCCAAGAGAGTTTTTCTTTCTTAGGAGTTATCTGTGGCATTTGGCTTCTACAGTCGGTAATCTTTCATTGATTCTTAGATATTGCAAAGGCAATTTGTGACATTCTTTCTATCCCTATGCTTTTCTTGTCTAAGTTTTCTCTCATTGAATCAAGTATATGTATGCTTTTAGTGATATCTTAGGGTTCCTGATCCCTCTTTCTTTCTACAATTCATGTGTATTTCTATGGATGATATGATTTGAATGACCTTGTGGGTGTACTTCAACCCCTTGTGACTCTGTCTCATTCCTATACCTAGTTGCAGAGGTGAATGTTTGTTTGCAGGTTATAGATTGTTGTCTGAATTTCTTAGGAATGCTATTGTTTGTGAAATTTTCTCTTTCCCTGAATAGCCTCTTTCTATTGTAGGCCCTTCTATGAAATATTGATGCAAACCTATTTAGTAAGTTGTGATCTCCTAGACCTAAGTTTCTGCACTGATTTCATTCATTATACTATGATTCATACCATCATTTCAGTGTATCACCTAGTAGGTGGTTTTGCTTTTAGTCATTTCCCCTTCATGCATTCCTTCTATCCCTTTTCCTTCAAGAGTTTACTTTCTTGTTAAAAAGAAAAGCAAGGTGATTATCCAAGAGGAACGAGCCTAGAACCTGGAGATCTCATCTTAGTTAGCATAGGTCCCACAACCTGGAGATGATTCCCATGTTATACTAGGTTATCAAGACCAAGAGAGCTTGAAAAGGGTGCAAAACTTAGTGTATAACAATCACATCATCCTATGGAATAGGAACTTACAAATTAGCAACATGTGATGGAGAAGAATTTGAAGAACCTATCAATAGTATTCATTTTAAGAATTTTCATACCTAATCAATTTAAAGTGTATCAGATGAAAGAGTATCAGTTGTATAGCAGAAAGTGGGCCTAAAAACAATCTAAAAATATCAAAAAGTGGAAAAATCCAAAAATATTGAAATATGGATCTTGAAGAAAGAAAAAACAATGGAAAAAGTCATGAAAAAATTCCTAAAAAGTATAAAAGTTCCTGAAAATTGTTATCTTAGTGAAAACCTGACAAACAAGTGCTTTGATAATTAAAAAATAAAATAAAAAGAGTAAAAATACAATAAACTCAAGTGGTGAAAACATGGTAGACATGTGCTACTTGCCCTAAGTTAAGTCCTATATCTATCAAGTCTAGTTGCATTGCATTGTCTATCTTCATTTTCACCATCTTTGTAGATAGTCACCTGCATTCCACCTTGGGTGTACATAGTCATAATAAACCCTTAAAGATTCATTGCCTAAGGAATCTTTCATCATGGTTTGGAATTGGTCTTAGTCCACTATCGTTGTCAAATCAAATTGGGGGTAGAATCCAAACCCATTGAGCTCATAAAAATAGACACAAGTTGACAAAAATCATCAAATCAAACCAAAGATCATGACATTCAAACTTTTCAATCAATCCATATAAAAAAACTTCAAACATCCAAACATTTGACTAAGATCACGAAGTGACACACCCAATCTATAACATCCAAATTTGACCAACATAAAAAGGATTAAAACGAGGATGAATAAAGATTAAAAAAAATAGATGAAATTCTTCTGAAATATGGGTTGACAAACAAAAGAAAATATATTTGAATGTTGTTCTTAATTTTTTTAATCATGTCTTTTTATCAAATCAATGATGTCTTTTGACTATATGAGCAATGATGAAGCATGAAATTTTCTTTATTTCTGATTGTAAGGTAGATTCATAGAAGTATGCAAAGTTGTCTAATGGCATGGCCATTATAGAATCATCGAGGACATTTTCATATGAAAGGGATCAAATATTTGTCTATTTATGCAAAAGGATACCTTGGACATTTAGATTGGTCATATCTTAATGCCAAAATTCACTTGCAACATTGAATTTGATGAAAGCGGTATCATACCACCATGGTTGAAAATCTAACTAGTGAGGGTTGTACCAATTTTATGATCCACCAAAAAAATCAATGATGAAAATAGAAAAGTAAAATAATCCAATGAAAAGTGAAAATTTAGCTATATTTGCATTCATTCTAGATTCATCTTGCATTATAGTTGTAATGGGATTTCTCAAAAAGGGGGGTGAAAGTTAGCCAAGGTCACATCATCAAAACTCTCCTCAAGATGGAATATGTTGGACCTTAACAAAAACAATGCATTTTCATTTAGGCCATTACATTTTTTGTATTTGGGCACACTATCATTAAGTGTATTTCATTTTAATCATTAATCAATAAATAATCATTATCCACTTAGTTGCATTTTTATTTTTATTTTTTTGATCAGTTACTTAGTTGCATTTATTACATCACATAAAGCATTAATCATTAATCATTATTTATTAAGTGCATTAATCATTATCATTATGTTAATCATTGTATTTTATTTAGATTCATCTCCTAGGTACATAATCATTAAACATTAACCATTAAATGCATTTTTAGTTAAGTGCATTTCATTTTGCATATCATTAATCATTACATAAGATTCATTATTAGGTGCATGACATTAATCATTAAATCATTTAACATTCATTTAAGATCATTATCATACATGTATATAAGCATTATAAAATCATACATGAATCATTAACATCATTGCATCATGGCATTCATAAACATGAGTCATCATATAAGCATTAAACATATAACTAAGTCATTTAGTGCATCCATGTAAAATAAAGTAAAAGTGCATCCATATAAAGTAAAGTAAATGCATCCATACATGTGAAAAACATAAAAATATCCATATATATAGAATCATGTAGTGATGCATCCATATATAGATCGTCAAAATCATAAATTCTAAATTATCATGACATCAAAGAGGAGAAAATCATCAGGTAACAAGAGTGAGTGAGTCCTTCAAGAGTAAATCAAAAGTCCATCAAGAGTCTATATCAAGATACATCATCAAATGTCCATAAATGTACATCATCAAAGTCCTACTCATGAGCCATAAACATCAATATACATGTATCAGTCTAATCAAGTAGGGGAAAATCTAACTCTTCCTATTGCTAGCCCATGTATCCCCACTTGAACCTAAATGTGGAGCATCACTAGTCCCAACATCTGAATCGCCTAGAGGCTTGGCTGAGGATGGAACTGTATGTGTAGGATCTTGAGTAATCTAAATAAACTATTCCTAATTATGTGCTACTTATGTAGCTATACTCTTTATCATGGTCATATTCTATGCTACTTGACTCTACAAAGTTCTCATACCTGCTTGTAATACTTGTATATCTTGGCTAGGCACAGGAGGATCCACATGAGAAACTGGAACAACTAGTCCAATTGAACGAACCAAAGGACCATGTCCACCATGTTGAACCAATCAAGGACCTCTATGAGCCCATCCATGTACTAAAAATAGTCCCTCCCAACCAATCTTTCTTGTAGGAGTAGGAGCCTAACCACCCCAAACACTAACCCTACTAACACCATCTCCACCGCCACCTTGGCCACCATATTTTCCAACATGTCCTCCATCCTAACCTCTAACACCCCTAGGAGTAGCTAATATTAGTCCTCCTCTACCTCACACTACTCTAGGAATAGTAGTTACATTGCCTCTACCAGTTCTCCCATGTACAACCCTACCTACTCTTCCACCTCGACGAGCTACAACTCTACCTCCTCAAACCTAAGCTCTCCTCAAACATCAAGATCATCCATCATCATCACCTCTATCATCATCATCATCTATCTCTGAGTCAGGATAATCAATGTTCAAACTAGGCTCAGCCAAATCTTTGAATCTAGAAAATTTATGATGAATTATTCACTAA
Source organism: Chamaecyparis obtusa (assembly GCA_027943335.1). Taxonomy (NCBI): domain Eukaryota; kingdom Viridiplantae; phylum Streptophyta; class Pinopsida; order Cupressales; family Cupressaceae; genus Chamaecyparis; species Chamaecyparis obtusa. Next base: position 2,490,250 of record BSBK01002298.1, on the reverse strand, counting down.
CCATACTCAGGAGTAATAACTACATCGAATATGTCCCCTCTATAATCCCACTTTAGATTATGGAGACCTAGCACCTCGACTCAAGTAGTTATATAATCCATGCATGATCCCCATAGTGATCTTTTTGACTGAACACGAGCATAATGTGCTAACCCCTATGGTATACACTACACTTTGTCGAATTGTCTCAGTATCTCAATATGTAAAATCTCTCCATGAAAAAAATAGTAAGACCAATCAACCAACAAGGCTTAAATAAAAATGGAACCTCATCATCATCCTCATTCCATGACTTGGATCCAACATAAGGTTTCCAAAAAACCTCCATATCATTCAACATGCATCTCTAGTACTCTAATTTTCCTAATCGAGGCTAGACAATGAATCCTCTATAAGCATATATGTAAGGATAACCACAAGGACTGATCTTGTCCACAATAGGTCTCATAATAGGGAGATGCTCCCAAGCTCGAATCTGAAGTAATACCACACCAATTGAAAGTAAAGCACTATGTCAACAACGGTGTAAATCATGATACAAGTGTACAAGGACACAAGAAACCTAAGCAATTTTTTGTGGCTATGTGATCATGTCCTCAAGAATGCATCCCCAACCGACAACAAAACCATGACCTTGTTTGTCAAGCATAAGGAATCCCAAAATCAAACCAACCAAAAATGAGGGTAATGGAGCATATATTTGTCTCATCATGCACCAGTGGATAGTCTGATCACCAATGGTAGGATGAGACAGATATATGCTCATTACCCTCATACACCTGATCATAGTATCTTGTGGCACGGGATGAGATAGATATATGCTCCAAGTGTATGATATACTAGTCTACTATGCTCATTACCCTCATACACCATCATACACCTGATCATAGGAGACTATCTCTCCCATAATCAGAATCCTCAAAATATGATACACATCCTCTGGAGTGATTGTCATCTCACCCATCATGAGATGGAAGGTATTATGATCTAAATGCCACTACTCAACTAAAGTTGTGAGAAAACCCCTATTCACCTTTAACTAGGGCATGTCCAAGAGAAACTATAAACCCCAGCGACTGATGACATGTCTCTCATGCTAGGATAACTCATGAATCATGTTGAATGGACATGGATAGAGATCCCTAACATTTAGTTTCTTGAAAAAAACTATTTTAAATCAAACATATTCAATCAGTCAACATATCAAAATTTGATCATCTAGCGTCAATCAATCAATCCATCATCTATTTTCTCATGTTTAAGAGCATTGAATTTCATCTCTCTAGATCTTGAGAGTAAAACATCAACCTATCAATCTACCAACCTATTAAGATTGACATCAAAACAACACCAATCAAATGACTACAACTGACATCACACAACTTGATCTAAAACAACATCAAACATCATCAAAAATATCGTCAATATACACTAGACATATTAAATTGATTGAAAAAGGTGAAATGCTTAGGCAAAAATGCAAAAATGATAAATTTACGCATAGGTGCTATTCTGTCAGGCAAAGGTGCTCAAATACCTAAGTGCACAACAAAAGATGGAAAAGTGCTATAACGCCTCACATAGGCACTCAAACTCTCACAGGAGTCATTTTAGAGCATAAGTGCTAAAAGATCATGCGATGACACTATAAAAACTTGTAAAATGCACTTCCAATATATACGCGCTATGAGACCATGCAAGAGCGCTAAAAAAATAGAAAAAGTGAAGGCACTATTTCAGGCTACACAAGCACTTGAAGAGGCCGTGTAGGCACCAAAACAATGTGCAAAGGCGCCAAAAATAAGAAAAAAAAAGTGCTTAAAATGTAAATATTAGTGCCTAAATTAAAAAAATCTACCTATTCTGATCAAAATAAAAAAAATAAAGTGGTAAATTGAGACATACTATGGGTCCATAGGTTGCAGGTCATTAGAATTTGCTCCCTCGCTCAAATTGGTGCTCCTGGATCGGAACTTCCATTATTTTAGCCGAGAGAGTAAAAAATATATCAGAGTGAAAATGACAAGGGAGATTGTAAAAATGGATGGTAAAAAGTAACTTTTGAGCACATTTAAACCTATTTTAACCTATGAAAAGGGGCATTTTTAGCAAATTTTATTCCAAATGATCCTTTTTAATCAAATTTTTGGTTGGCGAATCACTCAAATACAATTTTCCTATCGGGAAACAATTGAAATAAGATTTTTCACTAATTTTTTTTAAGATCACAAAAATTTTGAAAATCGTCCAAATGGCTCGAAACCACTTTGATTTATTTCTTGGAGGGACATACGACCATCAAAGCATAAAATCATCATGATTGGGGAAATTTTAAAAATCAAAAACATTGGATGACAAAAATTTTTAAAAAAATCATTGGGGCATTTAAATAAATCAAAATCAGGGATTCATATAGAGGTTCTAACATTAGTAAATCAACATCACATCATTGGATCATCAAAATTTGCATCTTAACATTAGTTCGAACATCAAATTAGGTATTAGATATTAGACATTAGGTATTCTTTGAACCAATGTGCTTCACACATTGATTCAAAGAGGGGCATTTGTATACACCCAAAATTGGTCAAAGAAAGTCAAAGCATAAAATTGATTGAATACAAGCTATTTTGGATTAATTAAATCAGAAAATTAAATGTCTGTGTAATTAAATAAATAAATAAATTATATAGTTTATTTAAAACATTAAATCTGACACATTCAATAATAAATACATGACAAAATAATTAATTCTTTTGAATTAATTACTCCTAAATTCCTCACCAACCACTACATGACGAAAATTAATTCAACCAATAGGAGGAGAGGAAAATGTGCACATGGATTCCTAATAGGCTTTTCTATCTTGACCCTCCATTTTGGACAATCAATATTGTCCCTCCAAATGAGACACCTCAACAAACACAACTCAACCTTGGGCCTAATCATGGTTAACTCAACTCAAATAAAACTCACCCCCTACTCCTTGGGAAATCCTATAAATAGGTTGTATAATTAGAGAAATTTATCCACTTCCATGTAGAGCATCCATACTATAGTTAATTTGTATCCACTATCTTTGGAGGCAAATTGCATTTTAGGAATAGTATAATCATAATGGCAAAATTCATCCATGTTTTAAGTAGATTTGAGCATTTAGAATAGGGCAATTTAGATTAATTTGCATCCATTTGCATCTTAGATCCATTTTTTCATCAAGCTTTGCATAATTATCATATTATAGATTGTCATTTGAGGATTTCTTGTAGTTGAGAGAAATTCTTAAGTCCTTATAATTAGAGGTCCATAGGATGTTCTTGATTAATTACATTCCAAATTTCTTAAATAATATACATCTATTGATTTAATTTGATATTAGTTGAATTAAATTCCAATGAAGGTATTTTACATACACAAGAGCATTTGTCAATTATTATTGTCCATAGAGGGGATCAACACAGTAAAAATTATAACTTTACAGACAACAGAGATCGTGTGTACAAAGAACTCAAATACAAAGTAGAACATAACAAGTTTTACTCAGATGTTAGAATTGATGAAAATGCTCTCAATGATATGCCAAGGAATTCTGATGAAAATGTTTTAACACATTTAAAATAGTGCACATGGAATTTTATTATGATGCAAATGAAGTCATATTTGTGGGTCTAGTCATGGAGAAAGATGAAGGAACATAATTAAAAATAAAACATCAATGGCTTCAAGATCACCTAATACTCAAAGAGAAATAGAATTGATCCATGCATGGGTTAATAACCCTAATACAAATCCAATTTTATTGATCACATGGATAGATATAGGTGCATCTTCTATCAATGAATATATCCCATCATGATTATTGGATATAGTATTTCCAACATTTTTTCTTGATGGTAGATGTGATTGGTTAGAACCAAGAATGAGATGGGTGCATCTACATGAATTTGTGAAGCATCTATTGAGGTATAGGGATCATCACTTTGGTCAACATTCAAGGTTTAGGTATTTCATGATGAACATGATAATGAGACAAAAAAATCCAACAAGGTTTAGGTATCTTATGTTCTTTTCTCTCTAGCATCCTGATGATGGATCATGTAGTATGATCTAAAATGTTGATGACAAAAAAATTCTATGCAATTGAATCTAGAAACTGATACAAACATTAATATGGATTGTGGAAATCTAATAGATCTGAATGATAATGAGACACCATGCACAAAATTTATCTATAGTATTTGTAAAAAGAAGTTTCTAAGACATGATGATCACCATCAATGAGTTGTGTCAACATATTAAAAACATGTCACACAATAATCTTGTCGATAGGTTGATGTGGTTTAGGATGACATTGAGGGGTACAAGATCATATTGGGTTGAATGTCATGTAGAATTAATTGACACACTTCACCAAATTGGCTCTCCTACAATACTCTTCACATTAAGTGTAGTAGATATGTATTAGTCTAATTTGCATGTACTATTGCTAGGAACATCACTAACTACTTAAGCAAAAGCTTAGAATTAGAGAAGACAAAATATTATCGACTATCCTCGTGTAATCACACATTACATGTATTTAAGGCATTTGACATTCAAAAATTAAATCCTAGAAAAAGGAATGAATGTCAAGATTTTTGGTCTAGATATGAGTGGCAACATAGGAGATCATCACATGTGCATGGATTCATATGGATCAATAGAGAACCAAATATGGAGTACATTGACTAGTCAAATGAGGAAGAACAAAGAGGTGTTGAGAGATATTTTCATTCTATTATTCATCCATGGAGTGCTAGAGAAGACCCTCATCAGATAAATATACAAACATGTTTATACCAATTCAATAATATAAATCAATATCAGATAACATATGCAATGTATAGCTTATCATATAATTCATATATTAATTTTTTCATTATCAATTGTAGGCATTCTAGTATTTTAGTCACCATCAATGTCTCAAAAATACAACACAACTAATAGAGATGGATATTGACCATGACTATGAAGAGATACTAAATTGTGTAGAATGACACACAATTTATGAGGAGGGTGCATGCCTATGAAAAAAAAGGGGAAGGATAGTCTTGTTACCAATTTTCACCATACTTGTTCTAATTGGAAGGGTTGTTATCTACCCTAATCTTCCAGTAAAAGAAGTTCATTTTGATTGATTAAATTGCCTATTATAACTTATTACATGCAGTTATCATATTTTTTTTTCAATTGTTGGTTCATTTATGGTTTCATGAAAAAATGTTTTAGAAGTTTTATTTTTGTTGTCCTAACTATCAAAAGAATCAAATTTTTTGTAAAATATAAATGCTTGAGTTCAAACAGAAAGAAAAATATTTGTTCATTTCAGATAATAGAAGTACAACAATGAAATGATCCACACAAGAAGTGGTTGCTCTGAAAATTACAAATTGAAAATGCATTTTTATACACAAAGGCTCTTTTATCAATAAAGAGATATACACTTGTGAAAATGCATTCATTATGCAACCACACAACCCATGGCTTAGACTAATGCAAGCATGAATTTGAATATTAAATGCAAAAATAACAAATATTATACATCTTTGTAAATGAAAGAGAGATAGGAAATAGGAGGATAGGGTTAGGCCCCCCATTGCCTGGTATTTTTGTTGAAGGTTGATATTTGCTTCAATCTGTGTCCCGCATCTGAAATTTTCCTGCAAAAAAAGAAAAGAGAGGGAGATGGGGTCAGTTCATGCAAACTGAGAAATGGAGGAGCTAAACCTACCAATCTATGATATCCACTTCCATACATTTACAAAATGTAAATCAAAATGCAATAAAGAGGATTTGCTGGAAACAATGATCATGATACTTGAACTACTTTATTTTTTAACAATGTTTATGTTATGTGCAGATACAGGTATGAAGATTTGAGATTTTTGAAGGATCATGCATAAATTACAGTCATGAAGCATTTTAGTTGAGTCATGTAGATGGGAAGATTTTGGGGAGACTATTGAGGGAGCATACATAAGTTTCAGGTATGGGACCTTCTAGTTGAACCAAAGTAGCTGATTGAAGATTTGAGGAGATTGGGACATACATTAACTATAGGTATGAAACCTTTCAATCAAATCATGGAGTTGTCAAAGATTGGTTGTTGAAGGGACATGTCATTTCATCATGAAACCTTTCATCCCAATAAAATCAATTATTAATTGCTACAAGAACTTATCGCATCCTACAAGTATCTCAGATTGCTATAGGAGACTATTTGCAGCACAATAATAACAGTTTGTTACAGGAAGCAAAAGTATGTTATTAAGATACAACTAGCATCAAGAGAAAGGTAATGTTGACCACATACCAGCAAAAGAGTTACAATAATAATCATAGGAACAACAATACAAATGTTCTAAATCAAAGGACAGTCAAGGATATGAAGCATTGGTAAAAAAAGTATTTTTCGAAGTCATATAGTTTTCCTTTTTCCAAAGTAAAAGAGCATAATTAGGAATCTAAAGTAACAATAGAGAAGTATTAATATTTCATTTTATCAAAAGACAAAAATGAAATGATAACAAAGGACATGCTGCTACAACAAAAGAAAATTCAAAGATCCAGGGGCATGAGTCCTGATTACAACCAAATAGTTGAGTTCATCTCCAAGTGATGAAAAGTATGGTATCTCAAGCAATAACAATGGAAATATTTAAAGTTTCAAACCTTACTTAAAGAAGCACTAGTAGCTAGCAATAGGGAAGAGATAAATTATGGGAGATAGTGGCTTCTCATTAAGGATGAAGATGTCTGGTTTACGCAAAGCTATTTACATTTCAAAAGAACTACAATGAACATCACTCCTTAGAGATTTTAGAGAATGACCTTAACTTCCAAAGAGGCCCAAGGTAAAAGTTCAAGGAGATGCATTCACAGTTAAAAATGCCAGATTTAATGAAGATACATCAGCTATTGACCCACCTCCAAATGATTTAGACTTTCACTATGGTAATAGAAAAACATTTAACATATAGAGCTCAAAAAAAATGCAGATTGTAAGTTCAAGTGGGATTGACATTTAACTGATGGCTGAAAAGAACCCAGAATACCAACGATTTACTCATTTACCTAAAATTGAGAGACCTTCAAAGAAGCCATAGGGTACATTAGCAACATAGTCCCAGTTCACTATAGAAGAGAAAGCATTTGCATTAATGACACCAATCTTTACATGGTAACAATTATTGTTAATCTTAGCAAAAAGATTAACATGTTATAGTGGTATCAGTCAAAAGCATGAATGATAATATGTGCAGATCGAAGCCACAGTCTGAGCAAGGTAATGAGCATATCAAGTCTTCTTTTCACAGAAGATCAAGTCATCATTACTACAGTGATAAGATGTCATCTTCAACTAGAAATATTAAATGGTGGCATTCAATGTTATGTTACATGAATGTAAGGAGATTCTAACATCAACAAAAATACAAAGAGCAGATATCAGAGTTGTTAATAATACTGAGCATAAATGATCATAGTATGTACAACTTCAACTTTGACGGAATGTGACCCTATTTTTTAAATCTGTGATGAAGAGCTCATATTTTGGAAAAGTATGTACAAAATCATTATTACAACAACATATTTAAAAATGACAGAACAACAACAAATGAGCAACCAATTTTAAATTGAGTTTTATTATACATTTTTGCTAAGAGTTCTATATGTATTTTTCACACAGAATTTCTGGTGTTTAAAAGTCTTCAATTTTTGTTCAAACCTTATAATGTCTTCAATTTTTTATGCCAATATTCAGTTAGAATCTAAATGAGGAACAAATAAGGACCATATTTTGAATATACAAAAGAAGATGCCTAAATGTTTTTTATGTTGTTTGACAAAATGGAATCCACCCCAGCTGCAATAAAAATGTAAAACTTGTACTCAAAAGGTGTGGTCACAAGATCATAAAAAGGTGCTCTGAAAATGAAGAAACTTTTCAAAGCCAGCAAGAGATAACCTTCAATTAAAGAGGTTGTGCATCTAAAGACCTAAAACCATGAACAAAACATGCACAGAGATCGATACAACAAGTAGACTTACCCATGACAAGGAGAGTGCAAAAATTTATATGAAAACAGAGCTTCAAACCCTCACGATGGTGACTGGAAGAGATACTAGCAGCTCCAAATCCTTGAGTAAAATGGTGGCCAAAGAGCTTCATCATATGAAGCACTAAACAACAACAAGTCACCAAACATTCCCAAACCCTGGCGGCGGCATGGCAATAGTAGCAAAAAATCCTTATCAAATAGCTCCAAACCCTAGCAAAGGCGACAGTTAAAGAGGAGCAGAGGGACAACAAGGAAGAGAAAATGAACAAATGATATATTTTTAGGGTTATTACCCTATGTAACCCATGCCTCCGTGTCTATGCTTGGGCCTTTGCTTTAGTTTAGTCTTGGTCATAGCATCCCTTAGGATTAGTATCATGCCTTAGGTTAGATAACTTAAGTCATAAGATAGAATACCATAAACATTAGATTTAAAAATTATAAATTAATGAATATTTTTATGGTATTCATTAATTTATAATTTATAATTCTAATGTTAATGGTATTCTTTAATACAGTTTAGTACAAGAAAAAAAATCATATTATTATTAAAATAATAATAAGTATAACTAAAGGGTACAAAGGGTACTGCCTCGAGGCAGAACTTGCTTTTAAAAAAAAAAAAAACTAAAATAATGAAACATAATTTAAACAATATCATTTTTTAAATGATATTTATTAAATTAAGTATTTCGTTGATTTTAATTATACTTATTATTTTTTAATATGAATATAATTTTATTTTATTTTATTTCTTTTGTGATTCGTTTATTTTATTTATTTAATATTTGAATATGTATCTTAATATACTTAATTTAAAATAGACAGTGTTAACTATTTGTTTTAATAAAAAGTATATTAGGATATGGATTTAAATAATAGGTAAATAAATTGAAGTCTTTTTATTTATTAAGTATTACTTAACTATAGTTTAATATTTATAGTTTTGAACAAGTAAGTTAATTATTTATTTCTAAAATTAAATATATTGAAATATTTTTTTTTTTATCGAAATATATTGAAATATATTTTAGTAATGGTTAATAGATAAATAAAAAAGAGCCTTAAGGGGGTTTTCATTGTTGCATTAATTGTGAATAATATTAATGTTTGTCACTGTTATAAGATAAATATTATTAATTATTCAGGTGCAATTAGGAAGTCTTCTTTAGGAGTTGGCCTTAGGTTATGTCATGTTTTTTTAAGGATGGATCTTTAGTTGGTTGCTCGTATTATGCTCACTCACATGAGAGTTTTTATGTTCATGATCAGTTGTGGGACAGTTCAGGCCTATTTATAGCACTTTAGAGCCTAGTTGGAGGTATTTTGGAGCTATCTATTAGTTGTCGTCAGTTGGGAAGCCATTTTTAGCGGTTTGGTCACAATTTCTTACAGTTATATCCCTATTTCAGTGGGATTTATTTTCATATCCGACCTCCATAATTTATGCATGTTTTAGTGGATCTTGAATAGTTTTGGGGTAGTTTTGAGTGGTTTTTCAGTTGGGCATGGCTTGGTGGAGTTTGTCGATCAGTGAGACTAGAGTTTCTAACAGTTTAGCTCATATTTTTGAGGGGTTTTCTCGTGTATCTAACACTTTTTTATTTTTGGTTCTATTTATTGTATTTTGACCTCATTTTGAGGGGATCATCTTTTTGCTTTGAGTTTTCGCACATTGCAAATTTTTGGAGTGAATTGTATAAGCACTTTGTAGCAAAGATTCTTTTTCAGCATTGATTATATTGATATAGCCGTTCCTTCTCATCGATTTGGATGTAATATTGTAGATTTTTGTGTTTATGTCATGTTATCCTTCATTCAAGCTATATTCCTTGTTGCATATTTGAATCTTGATACTTGTTATTACAGGTCTTTGTTTGTGTCCTTATTCTTTTGTAGAAAATTGGTGAAGCCCAAGTTTCCCTTTTGAACAAAAGATTCTAGGTCCTTGCATAGAATCATTTTTGTAGTCTCATGCTTGTCTAAGTATTGAGAATCATAAGTATTTTTAATAATTCATGTTGATTCAATTGAAGTTGCATACAAATCATTGGTGTATCACCCTATTTAGGTTTTAAGTATTAATATTTCCCTCATCCCTTTCCCCATATACACATTTAGTTTTAGGTGAGCACTATTTAGGAACCGACCTATCTTCTAGAGATTCTTCTCTTATTTTAGGATAACCCACCACCCAAGAGAGTTTCCATATTTCAATAGGATAGCTAGATTTCATATCAAGCTATAGGTGCAATCCTGATTGACAACAAGTCGTAATTATTTCACCAAGTAATATTTGCATATCAATATTATATATCAACTACTTAAACATGTCAATGAAATAAATAACTTTTTGTATTTTTATAGGTATAATGTTCCTTGGCCATTGAATTTGAGTGGATCCAAATTATATGAGGACCTAGAAATAATCGAAAGAAATTTTGAACCAACAAGAAATGATGATAGAGTAAATTCACATAATCACCACATATTGTAGTCATGTAGGGAAAATATATATTGGCAACCTATTCTTTCCAAGCATGTAGTAATAAAATATATTACAAAGTATGCAACAAAAGTTGAGAAAAGATTGGAAATATGTCATCAAATATTGATGCACCTTTCAAACATGGAAAAACTTGGTGATTTAGTTGTATGAGAATATAGAAGACATTTGACATAAACAATTATAGAAAGAGATATTGGAACTCAGGAAATATGTCATATGTTGTTGGAACTTCCATTGATGGAGAGTAACATAAGATTTGTTAATCTAAAAGTGTTACGTGAAGTGTTCAATCATGTAATAGTAAATAATGATGAACAAACAAAATCTTTCATAAATGAATATAAAACAAAACCTCTTTCTATGGAAGGTGTCACATTAATTGATGCAACTAGATCCTGGATATATAATCCTAGAGGAATAGGAGATAAAAAAAATAGTGTCCAAGGCAAAGAGAAACTATCATCAAAGTTTTTCCAAGGTTTCTATCCATGCATCCATGTGATTCAAATAAATGGATTAACTTTTGTTTGTCTAAGTTGTTACTATACAAACTATTTCATGACATTGAAAGAGATATTGGTCCTTATAATGACTCCATAATAGAAAAATGAGAGTCATTCAATTATAATCCTTAGCATGTATAAATAATAAGAACTCCAAAAAATGTTGAATCTAGCAGTGATTCTGAGATTGAATAAAATGGAGCTATTCAGGTAAATATCACAGAGCATGAATGAAAAATTATATCTAGACTTCATCATGGTCAACATATGTGGGTTATTGAAATAGATATGTTGGGGAGAAGAGATATTGATAGAAATGCATATTGGTCTAATAAATATCAAAGTGAAGAGCGCACAGGTGGATAAATAAATTTCATAAAGAATATGAAGGATCATGTATGCCTCATGTATGATGGCATACCATAATGCATCAACTTCACCACCTTCAGTGAGAAGAAACAAATGGAAATCAACAAAATTTTATGACACGATACCATAGAAATAAGATAGGAGTGCCTTTTTTTATGATAATTTAAGGAATAATAGGAACAAGAAAGTCTTATCTAATTGATGCCATTAGTTAACCTCTTCAATATGTAGAAATGTCAAGTCCTTCACCCCTTCTATTACTTGCACCAACAAGAGTACCAAGAAGAGGTTTTGCTCAACTAGAAGGAATACGCCTTACAAGTTTTAAAGAAGACATGACACATATCAAATAGATTTTGATTGATTAAATGAGCTTCATTGGTCTTAACTTACTAGAAAATATATATTCTTGACTTAGACGAGCATTCCCACCAAGTGTAGACATTATCTTCGTGAGTATATCTTTCATTGTTGCTAATGATACCAATCATGTTTTATAATATTTAATATAACTCATATGGACTAGATTGATATAATGTTCAAACATAGCTTGAAAATAATTTTTATTGACTATAGTTCAGGTATATGTATTATTTGGCTAGTGATCTAGGTTAGTTAACTCCAATCAATGATATATCGACATATGATAGAAATAGATGAGAAAAGTTATTGTGGCAAGAAATCAAATTTGTGGTTACTTTAGACAAAATACTAGACAAGATGGAGTAAACATCCAATAACAAATATTTCATCAACTTTTGACAAGTCTAAGAGATGCAAACCCACAAATAGATGACTGGAAGTTGCTTATAATGAGAAACCCTATGATATTAGATGTTGTAACCAATAATGATTTTGACAATATAGCTCATTTATTCTCAAAAAATTGACAATGTTCATAATCAAACATGAGAATGTTATATTCATTATGACATTTTGTTGCACATAGTCTTGCAACAAAAGTAGTAAGTGTTGATACAGTAGAAGATTTCTCAAATGATGAACTTGATCTAGAATTATTAATCAATAAAGATTCAAGGGTGATGTTGACCTCAAATATTTGGATACAAGCAGGTCTTGTGAATGGAGCATTGGGGTATATCTAGAATATTGTTTAAAAACTAGGAAGTGCTCCGCCTAAACCACCAACATATGTCATGGTTGAATTTGAAAATTATTATATAATACCATTTTGAGATCATCATCCAAATTTAGTTCCAATTACACCAATATAGAGGGACACAACACTTTACTTACCTTTAAGATTGGCATAGACGTTAACAATTCATAAATCTCAAGGACCAACTAAATTCAAAAGCCACAATTGAAATAGGCCAAAGAGAAAGACCAAGATTGACATTTGTGACAGTATCTCATGTAAAAATCTCAAGAAGGCCTCATAATAATGACACCATTCACATATGATCATTATAAAAAAATGAAAAATGATAAACAACTTTCTAAGAGAAAAGTAGAGAAATCAGACTCAAGTGTTTAGAAGATAACTGATATATTATAATTTTGTTTAAATTTACTTTGAAATGACTATTGAGTAATACATTATTAGTTTTTGTGATATATTATGTCAACATTTGTTTCAATGATTATTAAATATTAAACAATACAACGACATTCACAAATTATCTTCACTTTTGCGTCTATTAATTGTTTTACCATATTATGGTTAGTTTTTCTTCTTCTTATTAAATATTTTACTAGATTAATTCAAAATGTTTCAATGAGTATTAAGTATTTCATTTTTTTGTTTCATGCATATTTTTAATTCTAAATGTAATTATTCTCTAATATTATTTTAGTTTTAGTTTTATAATTTTATAAATATGAACTTGTACCAACCTAAAAAGTAAGCACTTCATTAGTGTCATTTTGGGACCATTTTTGGCCCACTTTAGTGTGTTCCTCATGGTATAACCTCACATTGCACCTAATTGCATACATACTTTAAATTAAGGTCCTCCTTGCTTAAACTCAAGGTTGGCTCTAACTTCTATGCATAATTTCCCATTTTCCATCCACTGACATAATTCATTTCACACCTAGGTTCTTTGCATACATTTTCAGATCTTGAGATTCACCCTAATCTCCTAGTGGGTTGCAACTTCCAATACCCTATTTTGGCACATCCCCCCGAAACCATTTCAAAATTGGCTTCTTCGAGACTAGGCAAAATTTGGCCTATTCCTAGAAAAGGTCGACCCAAGATAGCCTTGTCCTAGGGCTTTGATATTTGGTGGCTCCAGGCCTAATGTGGGGGTGTTTCCTTTGGGTATTTAATCCAAGTTAGCTTTGTGAATATGAGCCCTGAAATGTGTATAAAAGGAGACCTCTTCCATTTATGTTCACATCCATTACATACCTACATCTCATATCGTCAATCTATCAAGACTTTATGCAAGCATTATCAAGCAAGCTATTGTGCATTCAAGATTCAAGCTAGCAAGCATCCACTAAAGGCATCCATCAAGCATTCAATTTTTTCAAGAATTCAAGTGAAATGAATCCCTTCAAGCATTTATCTTCATTATATTGTGCATACAAGGCATTTCCTTCCATAGATCTAGCTCTTTTCTCCCATTGGAGGCCAAGCCAAGGAGTTTGACATCAAGGAAGAAGATCTACATTCATTCATCAAGTGTTCTTCTTCTCTCTCTTCTTCAATTCAACAATGAGGCAAATTACAACATCTACTACATGAGCTTTTATCTTTCATGATTTCCTTTTAGTTTTTGTATTGAGTCAAAGCTCTGGCATCAACATACTTGATCACATTCTAAGTACAATTGCATCTACATGGAATGATATAATCTATTACTTAGATCTAATCTCTACTACATATTAGCATTCCTTCATTTACATCTATTTCATTTCAAGGTTAATTCCTACATAGGGTCTTGACCAAGGCAAGTCCCTCCCCACAACAATTTCCCCTTCTTTCTTGTGTGCAAGAACAAGTGGCACAATTGTAGATCTAGATTTTTAGGGTTTCAAAACTAGTGGCTGATCCTTTATAGAACTCATTAGTTTTTAACCTTTCAGGACTAGACCAAATTTTTGGGACTGGGTTGACTTGGGTTGACATTGTCCCGAGGGTCTAAAAATTTCACAAGCGAGAGTCGGAGGTCTTAGGGTTCCAGGTCCATGATTGTTCTTGATTCTGACTAGTTTTCAATAATCAGTTCCAGATCTAAAGTTCAATTGTCCTCTCCTGGCCCTCAAGGTGAGTACACCATTCTTATTTTCCTTTAGCATTTACTTTAATAAATTAGATATTAAATTGCATCTAGTTAGTAATCATTTCTTTAACCATAGCCTATATATCTAGCATACTTTTCATAATCATACATTTCTACCTATATAGGGAATACCCAAAATCCTCATTTTTCCCAATCATGCATTAGCAACCCTTCATCCTCTTGGGTTGTGATGATCATAATTGGTTCAAGGGTGGGTTTTGTATTCCAATGTATATAGAATTTGGTGTTCTACCATTGATCACCATTTTCTATATTATAGAACCTTGATGTTTTTTTCATATTCAATAAATAATTAAAAATGTGGATATTTTAGAAAATGAATCGAAAATCGTTGTTCAAATGTAGATGGCTCCGTTAACTCAAATGGTTTTTTTGAAACTCATATTGACAAATGTGAAAGATCTGTTTTAGAGTGTTGTAAAAAAATCCTTGAAGATATAGAAAATACAACCAAACTGATTGATTATGTTTGAGAGCTCAAAATATTGAGAATGGGAAATGTTGCCAAAAAGGTTAAAGAGACATATTCAAAAGTAGCTGCATTTCTAGGTTTTATGAAAGAAGCATATCATGATCATTGTGAAAATAAAGGGTGTAAAACCATTTTCATCAGTGATCAATTTGTAATGTATTTAGATTATTACAATGAAGTATTAGTTATATAATTTTTAGATTGTTGATTCTAAACTTTATTATATCCTTGTACACACCATTTATAAACTTTTATGTTTTGATGTAGCTTGGGCGACATCATCTCCAAGCCTTTTTTATGCTTTTTGATCAAAATTGTAATGGGTTGGGGCCCTTCCCCACTTTTGAATAAAAAATATACACTTTGTTCATATGAATTATCATATATGTGGTTTTTTAAAAGTGGCATTTAATAAATCTCTAAAGGGAATGTGTTTAATTAAACATGTTTTTGAAGTCGATTTATGGCAAATATACATGGCAAACGTATATTAATTTTTTTTATTAAAATAATTTCAAATTTCTACACATTTTATCCACTACTAAATTCAATTTTAAATAATTTCAAAATCATTGTTATAATAATGCCAATGATCCCAAACGTAATCATTTTTTTATAGGTAATAGGTCATGGTCAATATTTTTATTATTATTTTTTTAAAATTTACAAACTCAGTGTGGGCACCAGTAGGAAAGAACCAAGCTAAGAAAACTTCTAGTCTCGCCTATAACTATAAAATTTTGGTGTACATGACTTATCTAGTATATCATTTCTTTAAATTACAGGATAATAAAAATTCAATTAGAGGTGAGGGAATACACATCCTCATTTACATACATGAGGAAATCATAGGGTATTTAAGAGGGGATAAACCTCCTCTTTTACAACACTATTACAATATAATCTAATAATTTTGATACCGTAGTACATCATATAGACTTTCAACCCTTATTACATAAGGGATACCTATACATTACATCTCTCTCATCATTTTTTATATGTAAACATGAAGGATGATCTGAGGAGTTCAAAGTTTGGTCTTTGATAGTACTATAGTCAAATCAATCATGCATTTGAACTAGCCATTTGGTTCTTTAGTCCCTAGGTTATGCCAACTCTTCTGAAGATTGATTAACTACTACTTGTAATAAGACATTCACCATACTTTTCCAAACTTTTCTCCTTGTTAGCTATATATAGATAATAGATAAAGGACTATTTACCTATGCTCTACGTCACCAACCATTAGTCTTCTATAAAGGATAATTCTTATACCAGAAATAATCAAGGCAAACTAGCCAAATAGTTAGCACAATGACTATCTCTATTGAAACTGAATACCTGTATTAGCTCTGGAGATACTAAGTCTATTTGAAAGTGTTTAAGTTCTATATTATAAATTAAATCACCGACCAATACTAAGACTAACTGTTTGTAAGTAATTACCCACAAACCTAAAAAAAACTAAACTTTAACATATAAATACAAAATAACTTCATCTTAGAAACAAAGCAAGCAACTACATGGATAAGGAGTAAGTCGCAAGAACCTTATCACAAAAGATATCATAAGAAAACCCCAACACTGAATACTAGCTAAGAACCATGAAAAAAACTACATAAGCCATACTCCTAGACCATTAATCAGTAATTAAGATACAAATAATAAATGAAAAATGTGACTTAAAGGTAATCTGTCAATCCAACCTAAACAACTCTGATATATTAGCAAAGGAAAGCAAAAATGTCAGTGATACAAATAAACAACCAACATAATAGATTGCCATCATAACAAGCAATTATTACTCCCAAATGTAATCATTTGATGCAATCAAGGATGAAGGATCCAAGAATGGACAGTCCAAACCTTGCAGCTAACACCAACATAGTGGAAATACACATAGACAACAAGATATAAATAAAATTCAACTCTTTATTATCATAAAAAATATATTACATGCAACATGTCGAGCTATAAGGCCTTCTCGGTTACGACCAATTACATAAGTAAATACAACATAGATCTTGCAAGATCCAACAATCGACTAGCTAGCCCAGATCTGTACAACCACATGAACTAGTAGAAACACCAAGGCATATTTAAACTTGTGCTCGCAAGCCACCAAGAAATCTCCTTGCCTCCTAAGCCAAGAACACTTAGCCACTAGCTTTGCTAAACATTCACAAATATATCTCTGCTACTTCCTCTCCCTTATTGACTCGCTAACAACTACCCACACCCTCATTATATACTACTCAAGCACAAGTCGACTTTACAACAATAATTAAATCCTAAATATTAGTCAGCTTCATGAAACAAACTCATGAAACATGTTATTTATTAGTCGGCTTGCAACAAGCATTAAATCCACATCGGAGAAAGCATCAATCCAAATATAGGTCCTCACACACCCAACAATCAATCCACATCACGAGGAACACGACCCAAATTAAATGCACCAATTGTCCAAGGCCCAAAAAATCAAAGAAACTAGTTGGTGAGCCATTTGACCGAGCAACCAACACCACTCGGTGATAGGACACATAGACCCATTCGGTGAAGAACACCACCGAGCAAAAACCAAACACCAAACTCATCCACTGAGTAACTACCAAAACCAGAAACTAAAAACTAACATATTTTGGTGATACATGATTGCCAACTACCCCAGGATGCTCTTGCATCATCATTACATAACAAATAAAACTTCTATTTTTTTATTTTTTTATTTTTTATTGCATGCATTATGTTAATATTTTTCTAAATCATGTCACATAAAATATATTTTAGAAGTGGATGTCTCAATAATATGTATGTGTGTGTGTGTGATAGTTATATATGAAAATTATTTGGCAAATGATTATAAACTTTGACACATTTTATCCAATATTAAACTCAAATACCAACCAAATTGAAAATTGTTTGTAATAATGTTAATACCAATCAAATACATATAGTGCTTGATTTTTTATCTTCTTTCATTACGATAAATTTCCATAATCCAAACTCTAGAATATATCCTTATCCTAACTACAATTGAGACCTTTTTGTAACTATAACATTTATCATAATCCAAACTATGACCATTACTCTAATGCTAATTGTAAGCCAATACTTACTCTAACCCTAATCCAAACTAAAACTATATTCTTGACCCTTAATATAATTATAATTATACTCTAAACTTTAACCCTAATTATAATTATGGTATAATCTCTATCCCTAATCATAATTCTAACCCTGACCCTTAAATTAACCTTAACCATACATTTACTCCTAACCCTATCTCAAAACCTAACCATACCTTTGACTATAATTACTATTGTAAACCTAACCTAAATCCTAACCTTAAACTCCAACCTACAATAACTTTTTTTAAATCTCTAATACTATCTTTAATTCTAATATTAATCCTAATCTACATAAGACTAACCTAATTATATAATGACCGTAAACCTAACTATATCTCTTACAAAAAATCTAATCCTCAGCTAAAACCTATGATATATATTATTTTATCATAGTCATAATCCTAACCTTGACTATAACCCTAAATATGATGTCAACTCTAACCCTAACCTTAATCATACCCTTGACCCTGACCCTGACCCTAACCCTAACCCTAACCCTAATCATAACCTAAACAGTAATCCTAACCTTGACCATAACTTTGACTCTAACCATAAACCTAACTCTAACTCCCACTCTAATTATAACCCTAAGCCTAAGCCTAACCCTAAACAATACATAAGTCAATCCATAATTGTAATCCTAATCATAAATGCTAATCCTAACCATAATGGTAATCATAACTCTAAATCATAAGCATAAGCATAACCCTAACCCTAAACATGATACTGATACAAATTATAGACCCTGCACCCTAATCCTAACCCTAACCCCTAACTCTAATCATAACCCTAACCAGAGAAAACTTTAGTGGTGAATATTCGCCATTTGGCGAATGTCACATGTCAGCAACTTGAGATTTGGAAAATATAATGTGTATATCAGGTAGACCGTGTCGCCCGAACTTTATAAATATTGGGTGGAATTCCCAAGTCCATCGCCCATTGGTTTATGTATTTTTCCCCTTTTCTTTCACAATATCGCCAATCGAATTAATTGTTGGACACTATAAATTGAAAATTTTCGCCTACAATTTCCAAAGCTTATTGTAACTGACAACCATATTCGCCAATATGTGGTCAAAATTTAACGTTAGGGTACGTGTTATGTATATAGATTTGACATGTGTCTCTATTCTGAAGACTTTCAATGAAACATTATG
The DNA here is from genome assembly GCA_027943335.1 of Chamaecyparis obtusa. Taxonomy (NCBI): domain Eukaryota; kingdom Viridiplantae; phylum Streptophyta; class Pinopsida; order Cupressales; family Cupressaceae; genus Chamaecyparis; species Chamaecyparis obtusa. The sequence goes on along the minus strand of BSBK01002298.1, from coordinate 2,470,732 downwards.
TCTTTTAAAACTATGGCCCAAAATTGATTTGACACACATCTCTATTTCAGAGACTTTTGGGGGAATCTTTGTGTCCTTTAAAACCTTGGCCCGAAATAGAATTCCTGCCATTGATCTCGGATCATCAAATGGTTAGGAAAAGTAGGGTTATCTCCTATTAGGAGATAGAAAATTAACTCACAGTACCTTAATAAAATAATAAAAGTTATTTGAGCTTTCAGGGGTGCTGCCCCCCAAAACCCCCGCGGGGGTGCTACCCCTCGACCCCACCCTGCGTTGCCCCTAGACCCCGTCTTGGAGGTGTTGCCCCCAAACCCTTGTCAAATAATGATGATTTCTAGGTATGTGTTCATGTCATCGTGATTTTATTCAATAATTAAAGATTCGCCAATATTTTATAGAATTTTTATATAATTGAAAAAAAATCGCCCGTAAAAATAATATTTTTTACTTTCAAATTAAAAAAATTCGCCAACAATATTATTTTTTTCAACCCAAAATAATGTAGGATTCACCAGGATTTTACACTTTTTCTAGGGAGGGGGTTTCTTAAAGTTTTCCCTGACCCTAACCCTAATTCTAACACTTATCCTAATCCTTACCCTAAACAAGCCCCTAACCCTAACCCTAATCCGATCCTAACCCCAACCCTAAATTTAATCACAATACTGATCCTAACTCTAAACCCTATGCCCTAACATTAATATAATATTATAAAAATATTATACATTTAATAAATATAAATTACTATTCTAAATTAAAAAAATATAAAACAACCTAACCATAATATTATATTATTTATATATTGTAATTAAAATACTAAAACACAACAAGATATAATAATAATAATAATAATAATAATAATAATAAAAATAAAAATAAATATATATAAGCTAGTTATCAATCATTCTTCTTCAAACAAAGGAATAAAACCTAAGAAACTCGGCTCTCCCTCGAGGATGCTAGCCACGTGCATACATCTTTGGTTAGTTTGTGTTCTAATATTTTGTGGGTTAAATTGATGAAGTTAATTCATAGATCGGTGTAGGATCTCTTTCTCATTACAATAACTATTATCTCCTTTATTAAGCATCATGGTGTAGTGTCATGAGTAGCATATCTAGCCCTCTCCAGGAAGTTGAAGACAAATACCCCTCATAATGACATCCATTATAACCATACACAAATCCCAAGGCCTAATGCTACAAAAGCAATAATTGATATTGGAAAAATGGTAAGGTAGGAGTGAACATTCACAACCATATCTAGAGTTAAGTTGTTAAATGACCTATATGTATTCAATTAACATTCTCCTTTGAGAGGTACTCCAAGATGTAAAATAATCCTTATATAATTATAAGGAAACATGAGGAAGTTTGACTACAAGAACTCGCTCTCTAATAAATCAAAGTAGGTAACTCTCTACTATATCTCCATCACATTTCTCCTAATAATTTACAACACATGAATTTCACTTTACAAAATTATATTTTATAGTGATCTACTCTACGCCATGACAAAATCAATTTTAAGGAGATGATCTCAATTCAAAACATTCAATCTCTTAAGGTAACCACGTTCATACATTGTCAAACACATTTTACTATTATACTGATACTATAAATAAAATAGGTACAAATTATATCTTCTAACATTATAGAACTCAAAAATTTTAAAAATAAAATAAAAAAATAATGCGTGAAATGTCTCTAATTTTCTTGTTATAAAACTTTACGTCTTGCCTATTGCTTGAAGCTCTAGAATTATTTCAAAAGTTTGTCACATAAACTAGACATTTAATCATTGTTCCATACAAGTATGCTTGAACTGCATTAAACCATGTTAAGAGTGTATAGTCTTGGGTTTGGCTCATAGCTATCATTGTTGATGATCACATTCTTGGATATAATAGATAATGAAACTACTCAATGTAATTGATTCAACCAATGTTCTCATTCGAGCGATACTCTAAAATACAAAATGATCCATACACAATGATAAGGAAAAATGAGAGAGCTTGATTATAACAACTATGTCTCTAAAAAATGAAGGTATACAACTCTAAGTCCTTATAACCTCACTCCTAAATTATTCTCGTAGCATTAATTCCATTGTCACAAATTTCTCTTTTGCAAAAATCTACTTGCAACCATGACAAAATCAATTATAGTGAGCCAATTTCAAGATTCCAACATACATATCGATCAAAAACATCATCTGCACTCCACTCAAAAATATGAAGACATCAATGTATTGTTGTTCTTTAGGTCTTGAAGACAAATCATATGGATCATAAAACTTCGACAACAATCAGCAACAAATGTATTATACATAACCAATCTATCGAGTTAATGATTTTCACGTGTGGTCGGATAGTTTAATACTGTAAAAATATTATTTCACAACCATGCAACTTAAATTATGTTATATCCATTAACAATATATATCATTAACCAATGCCCTTTTAAGTTAATTTTCTTCTTACATTAGATTAAAATTAAATTTTCAGAGACCATTTAACATAGCATACCTATTCAGAAAAGGTGTTAGATGGAAGCTGGGAAATGGCAGGAAGATTCAGTTCTAGAATGACAATTGGCTGATGGAAAATCCCTTAAATAAAAATCAAGAATGGCTAAATGCCATTCAGGAATGCAAAGAGACAATTAGGGAAATGGTGTCGAACTATTGGATCAATGATGACTGGATAGATCTTAGCCAAAAGGATGAAAAATTTAAAGAAGTGAGTAAACAACTTAACAACTAGTTCATTAGAGAAAATGTGCAAGATGAATTGATTTGGGGCCCATAAAATAATGGTAAATATTTTGTCTCTTCAGCTTTAGCTCTTCTCATTGCCCAGGAAGATCAACCTCTCTGCTCCTAGGTATGGAACAAAAACCTTATCCAAAAAATTAACATGTTTTTTTGGTTGCTTGTCTAGAATAAAATCCTTACCTTAAATAACCTCACAAGAAGGGGTTGTTACTTGCATAATAGATGCTTCCTGTGCTGTGAAGTGATTGAATCTTGTAATCACATGATGATACACTGCTCCTATACTAGAAATGTGTGGGATTCTTTTATCAAAAATATTCATTTGGAGTGGATGAAACCTTAGAGCCTGCAAGATCTTATTCTTCAGTGGCAGTATCCTCTTCCTAGAAAAGATGAGAAAGTTCTTTGGGATCTCATCCTTCCTTACTTCACTTGGAGAATCTGGAAGGATAGAAACAATAGAGTCTTTAAAGATAAGCACACTCCTTATGACAAGACTACTATTCTCATTGGTAGAAGTCTCATGGAGAATTTTAGAAACTCCATTCCTATAAACTCTCAGCTATGGAACAAGTCTCAGAATTTTGAAGATATTCTTTCCTAGGATAGTCATAAAAGAAACAAAGACCCCAACCCCAGAGATAATATCATGTGGACTGCTCCCCCTTTGGGTTGGCTCAAAGGCAACTTTGATGGAGCTGCTAAGGGGAATCCTGGAAGGGCAGGGGTGGGAGGATTAATAAGAGATTGGGCTGATAATTGCCTGGGAGCTGTGGTAGCCCCACTGGGAATACAAACCAATCATGTTGCTGAAGCTGAGGCAACTTTACATGTTGTGTTGCTAGAAAAAGAGCTGGGTTGTGTGGAGTTTTGGCTGGAAGGAGATTCTCTTAATATCATTAACTGCATAAAAGGTAAAAGTGAGACCTCTTGGACTATAGCCCACATAATTGAAAAAATTAAAAAGACTTTACAAACTTTTGAGGAAAGCTTCATAACCGACGTCTACCAGGAAGGAAACAAGCTTGCAGATAGCATAGCTAATGTGGGGGCCCATAATGATGTCACAAAAATTTGGAATGGGGAAGTGAATCTCAATTCCGAGATCTTAAGTCTTATCAACTATGATAAACTTAATCACAAGGAGGGCAACCTAATTAAAATTAATGATGACAAGGACAATTAAATTACCAAGGAAAGCAAGATGCCAAGTAAGGTGTGAGAAAATAATTACGGAGTTAATGACACACAGATTGTGGGTGATTTTAAACAGATTGATTTGTAAGAACTAGACAAACATTGTTTTGTTTTGCTTTGGTATATTGACAAACCTATGTTGTCTTAGCTCTGAGAATATGGGAGGTGGTCTAAGAAGGGAGGAGCCCTTGGATTGTGAGAAATGGAGGTAGGAGAAAAAAGTGTGGAAAAAACTGGAAAGAGGTGGTGTTACCCCGTACATGGAAAAGCCTCATGGATTCGACAAAAAGGTAACTAAAAAATTTGTTGAGGGATGGGTTAATGGAAAAGTTAGTCTGTGGGGTAAATCCTTTCCACTTACTCTGAGTCCGGTCTCTGAGATTACTAGTTTGTCTCTTGAAGGAATGAATTTCTATAGGGATAATAAACGTATAGGGTCTGAAGCTTTTAAACTTTTCCCTAAAAATGTTGATGAAGAAGCTCTGTTGACCAAAGGGCCGGGGGTTTATGTTGAAATTGTGAAGATTAAGAAAATCTAGGCGAAAGCTCTTAGGGTGATGATAGAGTATTTTACTCTAGACGGTCGCTATTCCAAGATTTATAACTTGCATTTCGTTCTGGTTACCCATTTTAGGCATAGTAAGAAAGTTTCCTTTCCTTACTTTCTTTTAAGCTCCCTGAATAATAGCATAACAAAGAACATGAAGAAATCAAGCAACCCTGTACTTCATGAGGGTTTGATTCTACTCATAGCGGACTATGCTAGGGACATGATTCCAGAACCCATTCCTAAAAGGGTTACATGAAAGAGAAAGAAAAACAAAGAAGAAGAGATCAAGGCGGATACCCAAAAGAAGGGTAAGAAAAATAAAAAGATCCCCCATGTTAGCACAGACAAAATTGAAGAACCTCGCCCTTCTTATCAGGAAAGGAACGAGGTCACTATCCTAGACGAAGAAACTGAGGAGGAGCTTGAGAATGAGGAGGGAGCCATGGAAACAAATGACCTTACTTCAGGGGACAATGAGAAGGATGAAGAAAATGAGGAGACAAAGAATGTTGGAGGTGATTAAGAAGAGGATGAAAAGGAGAATGAAGAAGAGAAGGTGGAAGAAGAGGAAGAGAATATGAAAGAAGAAAAATAAGAGGAAAGCAAAGAGGAAGCCAGTGATAAGGAGGAGTCTAAGGGACATTCTAGCCATGGGGGTGGGGAAAGTCATAACGAGGCTACTAGTGGTTTCGACTTGGATGATAGAGTTCTGAAGGAGGTTAAAAGCAAGGATGGCCATGGTATCGACATGGAAAAGAGGATTAACTAGGAGATGCAAGAAATGAAGCGTCACCTGAAGGCAATGGAAGATACTATGGAGCCCCTAAAAGCAAAGTTGGATAAGTTGGAAACAAACTTTCTGATGAAGGTAAAAAGTAATAAAGAGAATGAGGAAAAGACAACAAAAATCAAAGCAATGGTGGACGAGAAGCTGAAGGACTTGATTGAGAAAATCAGCTACAACGAGCATATCATCAATGAAGTTCTTAAGCATAACAATGAGGGCCTTAGTGTTTTAGTGATGAATCTTAAGGCTCTGTACAACCATCTGGAGAATAACATGCTGGATAACACAACTATAATGCTGGATGGTGATGCTGGGAGCTCAGGATCGGGAACTAGAACCAGAAGTGGCCTCAAAAGGAAACTGCTTGATACCCCTAAGGAGCTGAAAGGTCTCAAAGACTCCATTCAGAAGATGGAGGATCTACAGAAATAGGCAGAGAAGGCCATGAAAAAGACAAAGTAGTTTCTGCTAGTTAGTCGCTGGGTGGTTGCTGGTTTTTGTGCCAGTTTTTGTTTTTTGTCGCTGCTTGTTTTGTCTTTTCTATTTTCTTTTTGGGATGGTTGGGGTCCTGCTGTCTGATGTTTAGCAGGCTTTCAAATTATGTAAGGGCTGAATTGAATATATTTTCTCCTATTTTGTAAATGGTTTCGGGTTCCATTCAAAACCTATTTTTACCTTTATAAAAAACATAACATACCTATTCTGTTACTCACAATTTTCTCCCTATCCTTCAACATATTACAGGAACATATCTTCGTACAATGGGCTTGACTTTAATAAGTTCATGCAACTTAAATTATGTTATATCCATTAACAATATATATCATTAACCAATGTCCTTTTAAGTTAATTTTCTTCTTACATTTGATTAAAATTAAATTTTCAAAGTCCATTTAGCATAACATACCTGTTTTACTCACAATTTTCTCCTTGCATTTCAATATATTACTGGAATATATCTTCCTATAACCATAACCTTTCCACCTTGTTGTAATTGCTTAAAAGAATATAAATATTTTTAGAATTTCCCTCTTATATGCATCACATGAAAGCACACTCCTATACACATCACATGGAAGTAATTCACCTTTCACACAAACCATAGGGGCCACATAAATTGGCACAACGGACATAATCGTTTACTTTATGCTTTTGAGAATAGTTGTCCATAGAGAATAGTAACAACAAATCCTCAAATGGATAAAGTTCGGTTTACATACAAATTATCTTATTTCTTGAAAAAGGACACAAAATTTTAATATACTTTTCCTAAGAGTACTTAAAAAAAACAAAGGTGATACCAAATCCTTTTCTTGAAACATAAGTACGTGTTAACTAATCATTTTAAAAACCTTATTAATTAAAGAGAAAAATCTAAATCAACTTAATAATTTATTTAAAAAAATAATGAAAATATTGTCCGGACGCATCTGCACCGTAGATTATTGTACTTAACGGCTATATTCGAAAGGTCGCCAAGTCACTACTGCCCGTCCGATCAATAAAAAGTTTCCTCATATCACGGTTAAATAAACCACATGTCACGCCTCGAGCGATTTAATATTCCCGCATAAATAATCGACGTTTAAGCTCTGCGATTGTTCTTCCGTAGAGCGCACTCTCAAAGGGTTCGTGCCTGTAATTTCTGTAAAGAAATTCGTCACAAGCAGGTACTCGTTCTCTATTCCAAATGATTTGGATTTAAAATCTTAAGCCGTTAAATTGACCTTTTTTTCTGCAATATCCATCATCAAATGATCGCAAAACGGTTCGATGTGTATTTCTGCCCTAGCAATAACGTTTTTATTCATTTAAAATCTGAAGCAGGATGCTTGGTTTTCTGAAAGTGCTCTTTTCACTTTGCCAGAAACCCTATCGTTTGCCCTTGAAATAATGCATTTGTAGTTCATTCTGAAAAATATTGGCTTTAAACTATTTTGTTGTGGAAAAATGTATCCAATACTTGAAAATCCCAGTTGAAAATCATTTATTTGCGTTAAACATGTGTATTTGCAAGCAGAACCGAAGGATGTGATCCTGGAATTATTTTAAGTACGAAATCATGAATAATCCACGGAAAATCCTCTTTGGTGTTCTACAATATGTCCGACAAAGCTGCTGATCAACTATAGCCGCAGATTTGTGAAAGGAGATCAAGTTTATCTTAAAATATGATAGTAAATTTGTCGTGAAATCCTTTTTTGGCGTGGAAAAATGTCTGATTCTCTTTAAACCCTGGCACATTCTCTGTTAAGGAAAATCCGCTTACTGTTAAAATGATGACAACAAATTTGCTCATAAATTGTTACTTGTGTAATCTAAAGTATGACAGAAAAAACGTCTTGAAACTATTTTTATTTTCTTAGGAAAAGGTGCACGAAAAAGCCTGGCAAAGGAATTGGAATTGTAACGGGAAATCAGCTTAATTTTTAACTACGAGAGTAATTTTCTTCTGCTGGGTTTTTGTTTTCTTTGCGGATAAGTAGCAGATGCATGCCAATTCCATGTTCAAACTTTACAATTTACGACAGAAACCATCTAGTTAAGAATTCAGCATGGGCTGCAGCATCATTCACAGTGTGAAATCGTTTATCTTAATAGATGACCCTAGTTTTTTTCTGAAATGATGTCTGACTAATGATAAGGCTTTGCTGGAAGCCTTAATTTAGCCCTACAGACCTTGATCTTGTACTGCATTGTTATCTGACATCATTGTTACACCATTTGCAGTAAAATCAGTTGTTTCACATAGAAAGTGATAACAGATAAAATCTTCTAGAATAATAACTGTGTGGACTATTTTTCAACCAACTTTTCCAAGGGCTGGGAAGGTGTTATTTATGTATATAATAGACAGTTAAGTCAAAAGGCTGAAAATACTTGTCAAAACCCAACAAAAAATATTTTAGAAGCTTCCATATTAATTACATCTACATTTGGTCTGAAGCATATGTCACTGGCTATGTAGAATTATTTACTTATTAAAATGACCCTAATTTATTTCTGAAGTGATTTTCTCAATCAAAATTGATGTTGAATGCATGGGAATTTTTGTGAAATTCCCACGTTGCCTCTAGAATTGATGTAGTGCTGGATTGCACTACATCTGCATTTGATATATCCTTACTGGCATAAACATAATACACCACTGGACTTAATGTTTATGGATTAGCCACACAACCATATTGAAGAAAATTCTAACTCTTATTTCAATATAATTGAGCAAATTTAGAAAGAGAAATGTACAAATATATGGGCCTCTTGGATCCATGAATCAAGGAGATGACAAGTCCAAGAGGTACGAGTTCATTTCCTCATTATTTTCAATCAGGATGGACTCAGCTTAGTCTAATTGAGATGGAGGTGGACGTGACTAAAAAGAGGTGGCACCTAATTAGATCAATCAAGGATAGATGAGGCAATGGGGTGCTTTTGTACCTCAAGTCAAGGACTACATGTCATTATTAGCTACCTAGTTGAGGGGAAATTAAATATTTCTAACATATTAGTAAATATAATTAACTAGGTACAATATTACACTTATGATAATTGCTATCCTATTATAGTATAACATTACACAAAAAACCCCCTTTAAGTGTAATTTAAGAGGCAGTAGAATTGGTTTTAAAAAATGAGGCCATGTTAGGTACTAATGTACAATGATAGAAACCCCACAAAGAAAGAAAAAGAACCCTTGCAAAGAGAGAGAAAATGAACAAGTGAGAGCTAGATAGCCCACCATAGATGCACCTTCAACATTTGTGAAGAAAGAATGATATTATAGCTTGGTGACGATCACTCAGGAAGAAGCAATCCCTAAGGTGCAAGTAGAAGTTCCTCTCAATCCATGAAGGAAAAGGAGGGGATAACACAAGATTAGGAACTCATGTTTGGTCTCCTTGTTCGTGTTGTATATTGCCAATCTTTTTATTGGGCATCTTAAATGCAATTGTAGTAGTGATATCTAAATGAAATGTGTAAGATGAGATAAAACAAGTGCCAAGGGTGATGAAGATGCCTCTATTGGAGCAATGCCATCAAAGACAAAAGATAAGTCCTAAAGTGTGGCCTCTGGATGTGAAAGATGGGACTCAACAAACATATGTGGAAGATCTGTCAAGTAGGTATCCCAAATAATTGTACCTAGAAAACATGAAAGAGCACATTGAGAAGAATCAATGGGAGCCTTTAGAGAGGCAATTCAAATCTTTGTAGAATCAACAAGAGGTTGTGGAATATCAAAGCATGTCTCAAGAACTCTAGTCTATGTGAGATTCAAATTACTGTATTGCTCATCGCAAAATTTACCTAGATTTGTGGTGTATGTAGATTTGTTTAAAGGGCATTAGATGCTGAATGTAAGGCACAAAGCCTTGGCTTGTGATTTGTCTTCTTTATCATAACAATGCCTTGAATTTGAAGTTCTTGAATCACAACGGAATTTGGAGAAAATTGAACACTCTTATCTGTCCCACTATGAATGATCTAATAGATGTATGGGAGAGTAGTGTATGAAGGTACATAGAGGACATCATTAAATGGCCCTTAACCCACACCAAGAGGGCCCTCTCACATAGACATACATTGAAGAGTTGTCACCCATCAAGATTTTTGGTAGGAAAATTGGTTGTAATGTGCAAAACAAATCTTGTACAATGGCCATGTAGAGGGAAATTCTAGAATAAAAAATCCAAGTCCTTGTATTGTTAGCTTCAACTACGAGTGCGTTGTAGGTTCCTATGTGTGTTGTAGCAGAAAATGTAGAAGAATCAATGAAAAAGGAGTCTAGAGTGGAGATATGGTTCCCCTTAAGAAGATTTGTCAACTAGTCAATCTACTTCTTTACACTTTTAGATTCTTTATGTCTAGAATTTTCTAAATAGCCATGTGTAGGCCTCTGTGTTGATTAATCATGAATGGAAGAATTGATCTTTGTAGAGTAAAAAATTTCATACCCCTTTGCAATTTTACCTACACTTTTGTAGCTACTTTAGTGTCCATTTCCCTAGAATTTGTGTAGGCTCATCTTAACCCTTGCACCGTGCATCTCTCTTTCTTTTTATCGTTTTTAGCACTATTTGTCTGGACACTAGTGCATTGTGTAGACATCCCTGTGCTACACATGCATCCTTCAACATTGAAACATTTGAATGTTAGTTTTTGAGCGTTTTGACACTTGTCACCCAACTTGGTTGGTGGAAAAGGCTTGGAATCTTCTAGAACGGCTTGAAAGCCTCTTATATCCTCCTCTTCTCTCTTTTTAAATTTTTCTTTTTATCTCCATTCAATCTCTCTAGCTTGTCTCTTGGTTTTCTCTTGGTTGTGGCCCACAAAATCTCAACACTCTCTTGGCTTTCATAGTTCTCTCTTGTTCTCTCTCTTGCTTGCTACAACACTCTCAAACTTCCACATTAGTCTATGTGTCTCGCTTGTCTTTTTCAAGCCTACTTGGAAATATCTTTCTATCTATATTGATCCTTTTGAGCATAGTGGGTTTTATCACATCCCTTATCTATCAAATCATTTGTTATTTATTTATCTATTTATCCATTTGGCTGCTGTGAAGTTGGAAACACCAAAACATGGACTTGATTGAGGTAAGTCTCCTAATAGCCCCAAACATTTTTCGTCTCTTGTATGTGTGTAGGTTTATTGGAAGCATTCAAACGCATGAGGATTTGCTTATGTTGTTTTTATTTCATTTTTATTCATCTTTGTTATTTAATACCTTTTACTATATTTCTAACTTTTGGGTTTCATAGGTTATTTGAAGAACAAAGTTGTGTTTTTACCAAATGCTGAATCTTCTATGTTTCGGTTTGTATAGGACTACAATGCGTCCCACAAACGTTTGTGCGACGTGTTGCGTCCTTGGTCAAGACACTCAGATTTGGAGCAAGAGCCCCTTGTCGTCCGCACTATCCAATTTTGCAATTAGAATCTTCTCCCTCTTTTTCTATAATTAGATATCTTCGCTGGTTCAACTAGTTGGAGATATCTCAATGTATGTTGTGAAACTAGCTCTCAAAGGAACAATTTCCTTTCTATAGGTTTCAGATTTACTCCACTACAATCTCACGTTCAGCTTTGGAGTTTGAGGAGGATTCATGTTAATTACTAATTAGTTGATGTGTTGCTCTTAGTGGGCTTGCTTTGCTTCTTATCCTTGTCAACATGATCTTTCTTGTTGGCGGTGCTTTGACTCACCACCAAAGCATGTGACCTAGAAGATCTTATGGTGCCCATTTGGATTAGTTTATCTTGCTTTCTCGTTAGGGCATTTGTAAATGCATCAAACGTGGGCATTTTAAAGTCTATTGGCTATTCTAAACACAACGGTGAGCTCATATTTGCTCCATTCACTAGATATGTTAGAAAACTTAAAAATGAACCAACCCTATAACACTTAGTTACCGGGTTCCCCCCTGGACCCCTCCTAACCGGCCCGAGTACAAACTAGTACGTGGTTTGGGTTCGGTTCGCCTGTGCGTCTGGGCAGGGTTCGAAAATCTGGGCCCAGTTTGAACTTCTACCCTGAACGAACGGACTCGAGTGGACTAGCTCACCAGAAAACCAACACATGGCGAACTGCGGCGAACTTCGGGGCACAGACGTCAGTTTAGTGACATTTTTTTGCAAATTTTATAAATTTTTGACATCCGGAACCCTAAAAGGTGGATATGAAAGGATATTTTTTTTTTTGTTCATGGGCGGGAGGATTTATACAAATATAACATTTAAGTATAAGTTTGATTTATTTAATTTCTTATACTTTAAGTTATATTTGTATAATTACATTCCAGGATGTTAGAGATAGGTTTCAGCTTCATAGGAGTTAAGATGCAAATTCTAGATTTTGGGGGTTTTTGAAAAATTCCAGACTTAGCCAAATTTCAGGATTCAGCAAGCCTTCAGCAGGGTTACCTCCCACAATCCATCATGGCTTTCTAAGGTCGAATTGAAGCTGGCAAAATGATTCTCAAAGGGTTTTAACTCGTTTTATCACAAATCAATTAGTTTCGACTTTCGACCCCATCTCTATGACAGACTTAGCTTAGCTCTCGCCCAAATCCCAGACAGACATGACTTTCCAACAGACCAAAATCACTCAAACCTCATTTGCCGGACCTAGGGACTTGAAAACAGCCACCAACAAAGATATAAATGTTAGATATTGGTCCTTTTGTGTTGGATATACATGTTTGATATAACTTATATGAATATCTAACATTTATATCCAACACAAAAGGACCAATACTTAAACACAATACTTTTACATCTTTATGTCTTATATCCCCCCGTCCCCCCATCCCCTAGGGTGGTGTAACTATGACTTGAAGTATATGATGGTATGATCACGATTCATGATGCTATGATTACAAGTTTATGGTGTTTTTGTTGTTTAAATGTTGTTTTTATGATACTATGTGACATTCTTATTTTTACTCATGCTTCTAGGCTTCATAAATATGTGTATATATATATAATTTAAAAATTTTTACATGTATTTTTGAACCCGAACCCAAACCCCTTTTCAAAATTTTGTCGAACTTGCGAACTGGTTCTTCGTACCCGAACTTTGAACCGAACTCGAACCAGTAACTTAGCAGTACAACATTGTGGCTTCAAGGTCATGTTAAATTTTGTGATAAACAAAATACAATATAGGATCTAATGTTGAAAATTTGTGCTATTCTATATTCAATCCAATTTTACAAATTTATAAAGAGATTTTACAAATTTATAGGCCTTTTAAATCCATGCATTAAAGAGATGACACGCCAAGAGGTCTGAGTTTATCCCTCAATCACTCCCAATCAGGAGGCGAGTTATCTCAGTCTAACTGAGACAAAGGTGGCCTTAACTGAAAAGAGGTGTTGTTTAACTGCCATCAATCAAGAATTGATAAGGGAGTGGTGGCACTTTTGTATCTCAAGTTAAGGTGTATGTGTCATTATTAGCTACCTAACTGAGACAAAGGTGGCCTTAACTGAAAAGAGGTGTTGTTTAACTGCCATCAATCAAGAATTGATAAGGGAGTGGTGGCACTTTTGTATCTCAAGTTAAGGTGTATGTGTCATTATTAGCTACCTAGGCGAAGGAATTTAAATATTCCTAATATCTTACACTATAACTTAATAACTAGGTACAAAATCACACTAAATTTTTTTCTTGGGTCAAGTGTAATACACATCAACAGTAATGCTTTACTAGCAGTGGAGAATATATCATATGCTACAATACAACAATTCAGCCTTGAATATGCAGTACTGTATGTTTCTAGCGGTAAATTTTTGTGACTTCATGTTGTGTTCTTTTTGGTATCAATGCAATTATTCTTAATAAAGGTTCTCTGTCTTGATCTTTGAATAGTGTAATAACAAATTTAGTATAAAAAATCAGTTTCTTTTTGCTAATAGCACATGATTTTGAGCAATTTCTATGACCGTTTGAAACTTTCAAATGAACAAATGTTTTTTACAGAAGGATGTAATCAATAAAATTTTATTATTATTTATTTTCTTATTAAAAATTCATCATCCCACCTATTGAAGTTACATCTAGTTAATAAATGTTTAGTAGATGCTTTTTCAAATGCCTGCAGCCCAATATCTTGGTTATCTGTTATTGATTTTGCTAGAATTTTCTTTCAGAATGGGCACTGGATTCTTCTTCGATTGAAGTAGATAGATTGTTCTTAAAAGGTTCCTGTGAAGGTTAAAGGCTGCCCGACTTTGACACAATAAAAAATTTCGGGGTTTGAACGATGACTTCTTTTATAACCAGAATCATCATGTAAGTTATACAGTTTGTGCTGCTGGTCATTTCTCATAAGAAATTGCAAAGCTTTGGTATTTGAATCCTGGCTAACATGTGGGTTGCAGATTAATACTTGGTTATGCATATCCAGCATTCGAGTGCTTTAAAATTGTGGAAAAAAATAAGCCGGAGATAGAGCAACTTATTTTCTGGTGTCAGTATTGGTAATCCATCTGAACTTGCAATTAAGATACATCTAAGTTTGATGTCTATTGTTCTTTTATATTTAGATTGACTTTTTGTAAATCAAGTATTTTGTATATTTAAAATGAGGATTGATTGCCACAAAAATACCATTTCTTTCACAAAGTAGTCATCAGAGAATGGGGCATACATTATGTCACACAAAATTTGGCAGAAAGTAATACAAAAGCTCTGCAAAATGTCTGTCTTCCCCAAGTCCGTGTAATTGTTAATCCTCAAATACCATTTTTTAAACAACAAAACATAGTTTAGAACAGTTGTTCCGGCTATGCAAAAATGACCCACAGTTTGACAATAAAAATCATAAAAGAAAACCACATTTGTCCATCATTATTGAGAAGCATGTGAAATTTTAACACAGTAGTTGAGCTGGAAGAGTCATAATAATACATGATTGCTTAGGACTGCTGATGGACCCAGAAACCAGTTAAAGATGTTACTGAAAATGCTTTATTGGAGAACCCATATGGTCTTTTAGACTGATGTTTGCCTGTTTCCATTGTCATGAAATTAGTGCATTGTGTTTCTTGCAACATGGAACTTAGAGTTAGTTCATCTCATACACGTAGGTTGAGGGCTTCTGCTACATAGCAGAGTTGAGCATCATTATAAGAGTTTTCTACACAGTGATTCGTAATTCCACAAGTCAGGTAATCAACAAATTTTAATGTGAAGGCTTCTAATGCTTAGAGCATATTGTTTAAATTTAGAAGTTTGTTGTTTGTTTTAGTATTACATTCATTGCTTGCTTTACTGTGAGGTTTTATTTTCTCTTGAGCCAGTCGAACTGTTCCTTTCAACATTGAATGCCATTTGTGAGCTTGCACAATGCTCTCCAATGAGAATGAATAACCAATCAGACTTGTTTTACAATGTTTGTCTCCCTCTAGGCTTTTACAGTATACAATATTCCTTCTGCCATTTAGGCTGAGTTTTCCTGCAACATAAATGGGTCCTGGCTTCAAGCAAAATTAAATCTGCTCACAATTCTGTGGCTTTTTCTGAGCTGCTGTTTTGGACAAGCGAGGCATTTTAAAATCTTTTACAGGTGTTGCCAGAAGCGGTTGCTTGACAAATGTTATCCATTCTGAAAGAATGTTGTGATCTCTGAATGGAGCAAGAGGACTTTCTGAGCAATAATTTATCTAATGTTTATCATATTATCTCATAGTGCTGTCATGTCTCCACCAATATGTCCAACGTTAAGCATAAATTTTATGATATGCAATTGGAATTCAAAAATATCATGTGCAAATATATGTAGGATAACATATAATATCCACTTTTACTGATTATGTTTTTCACAAGTAACAAGCAACCTTGAACCCTACTCAAATTACTAATACTATTTGCATTAGAAAGGGATTGTTCTTGGCTTTAGCTTTTGTTGCTTCAAACCCTGTTGGTTCTCGCTGCTGTATGAGTGTTTCTACATTCATGCTTTTATCTGTGAAGGGGTGTCTGTTTCTCTTGTGCCAAAGAACCATGCCAAAAGATAGAAGGCACTCCTGTATTTTCTGTTGTTCTTTTTTTCTGCAGGAAGAATAGAGGAGATTATAATAATTCCTAAAGTTTCAATTAAACTGTATGATATGGGTAAGCTTCACCCATTAATTGGGATATATTGGCTGTTCAGAAGCAGATGCCAATTGTCTTCCTTGTTGTTCAAGCAGAGAGCATCATAGGCAGCAGCCAAAACAGCCCCGTTTTCTAAAATGAATTGTCAAACCCTAGACTGTGATGAGCGATGCAATTTCCTGATTGCAGTCTGTTATGCAATTTTTATCATCAAAGTTTATTTGCCAAATAGAAGATAGATAGTCAAATAGAGATTAAATAGCAGATCTGTTAACTACAGCACAGATCCGAATAGTAAGGGATTGGAAATCACAAATATCAACACTGCTGTAGCTAAATTTGAAGTTTAAATGATCTTATAGCATTGATTCCCTTCAACTTAATCCTTCCCTAGGATTTATAAACACACACAATGTCTGAAGATGGCAGTCTTTTACAGCTAGCTGTGAGCAATGTGGGTTATTGTTTTTTCAATATGAGAACCTGAGTGTGAGCTGCTACCTTTTAAATAAGATCTGATTGTTTGGGATCTTTCCCTCTTCCTGGTCATTGCCTGTGTGAACAAGCATGCTGCTGCTCTGAGCAGGGAAATGATGTTCACTGAGCAGCGTGCTGGAGGTAAGTTGCAGGGATGTGGGTAAGAAGTGCCATGACCTGGAGAAAAAAACAACCTGCTGGTTATGACATAGAAAAGCCTGCAGCTAGGACAGCTGGAGTCTGTGATGTCCCAAAGCTGCCTTGATTTGTGGATGGTTGGTCTGAAATACAACTACACCTCGATGATATGCTGCTGCTTAATGCTCCTGTGTTGGCAATAGGGTGGCCTGTGGCCTGTGGGGATGACTCAAGGTCCACCAACTCAGATCTAACTCAGAGTTGCCACTTCAGGTCTATGGACTCATGTGGAACAGTAATCTGCTCTCCTTGGTAATCATCAGCTATCTCCAAATAAATAACTTACCACACTCAATGCCTGAACCTGTTTGGCAAACTCCAAGCCTTATCCTCATAAAAATTAAGGTTTCTGATTAGCACTTTTGTGATCCTAGTATACGATTGCAAAACTGAGGTGAGGGTTTGCATCCTACCTCAGACAAGCCAATTGAGATAGGCTTCATTCTGGGCAGCTAGTTGCTGGAAATGACAGTTATGCAATAGGAAAAATGATCATTGATGCCAAAATTGAGAAGTGGAATTTGCTTATACACGTTTCATATTTTTTGGGCCTATAGCTTTTATTCTTGGTGACTAGTTTGAAATTTGAAAGTTTATTTTTATTATTATGTTTTTAATTTAAATATGTAATAATTAATATATATTTATATTTATGTGGTGTTAAGAAACACTGTTGCTGGAGGGTGCTGAAAGCTGACTCAAGAAGGAAGGGACATGGCATTAGCTGGAAAATATACAGTCCTTTTAGAAAACGCACAAGAATGTGCCTATGCTAGCCAGCCATTCTTTGACTGTATTGTGTTCCAGCATCCATATCCTTCCCTAAAGGAATCTTGTAAGTCCACTGCAATGTTCAAGTGAACCCTGCATTACCCTGATGGTGGGTTGTGACTGATTTGCATCCGTGTCCAAGCTTTTCTTTTTAAAAAGACTCCAACCTTAATCTGGTGTCCTACATGGTCGTACCTGCTATATCTTCTTGGATAATTTACAACTTCCTTAATGTTTTTCATAGAAGATAGGGTTTGGGAGGATTTATGCATCATTATTATAAGGCTACATTGGCTATAAATTCTGACTTTGATCATGATATTATTGTTAATTAATTGTTAATTGAGTGTTTTCATTCAAACTCCTTACAATTTGTATCTGGTAACAAACTTCTCTGCAAAAGAAGCTTCAAGTTTCAAATAGTATCATAGTATTAGTGTTAGCTATTATTTAATATGCATTCAGGTTTAACCTTACTATCTAAATGTGAAAGTGTTATTGTGACCTGTGATACTATGGAATCTTGATAATATATTTGCTCACGTCTTTGCATTAGTGGCCCATTTTATGTATTAGTTTGAATACATAAATGATTGTGATAAAATATTAGTGTATGTTCAAAGCTGCATTCTTTCATTGGAATTTTTTGGCATTTGCTGAGATGGATTATATTATGTTGCTGTTTGAATGGATAACTCTAGATGCTGAGTCTTTTTGGCTTTTTTGTTTACAGGATCATAATTGCAACACTCACTGTACTTGAAAGAGTTTTAGATACTTTCGTTTCATGGTATGTATATGACTTCTTTTCCTGTTGACTTGGAGAATGTGCCAATGCAGTTTTACACATACAAAATTAAAATTGGATGATTTGTATCTGTAAAAACAAGTGGTTTATAAAATTTAAAGTAATAATTATTTATCCAAAAATTGTCTTTTGCATCAATTAAGGTATGATTAAATATTGTGGGCTGTACTCAATGTTTGGTTTTATTGCAAATAAACACTAATATCATATCTTCAGAGGTAAATACTATTTTATTACTTGTTGAGGAAGTCATAGGTGATACGAGGAAAGTTTGGCATTGTTTAAAAGCTCTGGATCAAGCCAAGGAACTGTGCTCCCTCAAATCAAGTCTTATACATAGGAAGTGCAATACATGCTGCCCAATGTTATCTCCAGTACCTCTTAGTTATGGAAAACAACGGCAAGAAACTAGTATATTTTTATCTACAATATGTGGATCCAATAAAATCTTCTTTTTCTGTGCTCCCTGTTCTTTGTTTTTTTGCCTTATATAGCATTATTTGTGTCCCTGATTTGACATGCTGAAAATCATTCTCCTTGCCTGTTTATGAAAGTTGAAGTACTTTTTGGGTTTCCTGTTTGTCAATTTAATTGTAAATGTAAAATGTGAAGAGAATAAGATCTTCATTATAAATAAATCACATGGATTTATTCATTGGAGTCTTGTTTCTAGAGATCTGCACGTGTTTTAGAACATTAAATTTTGCAAGCCTATAACCCAAGACTTTCTTTTGGGGTTTGAAAATATTTTTGGGATGTTAAAAGGTCAAAATGGCCATATGTTTTAAACATCACTTATTTTTTCAGTTTTATATATTCCCTTTTATTCACACATTTTGGAATAGGTTGAATATCTTGTTTGCCCGTACATGTAACTGGATGCTTAGTACTTAAAATGTTTCTGGGATGTTAAAAGGTCAAAATGGCCATATGTTTTAAACATCACTTATTTTTTCAGTTTTATATATTCCCTTGTATTTACACATTTTGGAATAGGATGGATATCTTGTTTGCCCATACATGTAACTGGATGCTTAATTCTTAAAAGAATTATAAGTATTCTTTAGCTTATATTATTGAGCTCGCCACTAAGTGGTTAGATTGAATTGTTACACATGCAGGTTGCCCATGTATGGTGAAGCTAAAGTTGCATTCATTTTGTATCTGTGGTATCCCAAGACAAAGGTACTCGGTTCTTTTTGCATTCTTTGAAGGATTTCCCTAAATATTGTTGAAGTTTCTACAATTGCAGGGCTTTCCTTATATATTTTCAGAAGGCCTCACTAGATCTTCTGTATTGTACACTTCTGTTTCTAATTCTCACTAATAGCCAACAACTGTTGTTTGTTACTATCTTCAGGGAACAAGCTATGTATATGAAACTTTTGTGAGACCTTTTGTAGCAAAACATGAAGTTGATATTGATAGAAGTTTACATGAATTTAAGACGAGGGCTGGGGATATGGCAGTTCTGTATGGGCGGAAGTCCTCATCTTATGTTCAAGCTAGAATATTTGATGTGCTTCAGTATGTTGCCACACAGTCATCAAAGGCTAGGCCTGTCCAGGTTTTTCAATCATAAACTTAATTTTCCGTTTAGGGACAATTTTTATCTGTATTAAAACTCTTTGTATTTTGTTTTATTTATGCAAAATCTTGTATACAGTTTTCTCTAAAAAGATTTACTTCAATTTGACAATATGAAAATTTTGTTAGGGGTTCATTTTCTATTAGAATTTCATCACAAACATAAGGAACCATAAAGCACCATCAATATCCTTTTATTAACTGTGTAAAAAATATATGTTTTTAATTGTGGATATTTTTGTGCTGTTTTGTTTTGTTTATTTCTTGGAATTTTTTGTGTTTGTTAAGCCATTGAACACTATCAAAATAATCGTTTAGTAATATATTTCGCTTTCTGTGGTTATTTTCTAACCTAAAGTAATAATATTGCAGTTTTTAACTAAATTTATCTCAATGCATTGTAATAGGGAATCAGGGAAAACCATAGAGAAACATGAACCAGAAAGGACAAGAAATGAAGGATAAGAATTTTTTTTAAAGAAGAACAATCAAAATGAGCCATTATGTAATTTTTACTTAGTTCCTCTTCACAATGCAACAGGTGGCAGAATTGTCATTAAGATCAGTATTTGATTTCTAAAATAGATATAACTTCATTTGCAGATGATTTATAACATGTTTGAGATAAAGGAGAGTATTGAATTATATTATAAACACATGCTTTATTTATCCTCATTGTTTGCAATTTCTTACTAAATAATTAATAAGAATTTAATATATTCACAATTATTGTGCTTCAATCTTTGTCACTATTATTTGATGTAGTCACCATTCTCTTGAACCATGTTAATATTCTGTTGAAAAGCGCTGTCCGCTTTTCATAAGGTATCATGACCGTATTATTTCATATGCAAGGAGACTGAGATCTACCTGATGCTGTAGAATGTTAATGCCGCTAAATGGCTAGTGACATGTGCACCTCAACAACCATCGTTCTGGTATGAAGGTGTCAGATACTGTTACACGTGACAAATTTAATCTCATGCGTGACACATATTTTGTGTATTGCATCAGTTATAAATGCCAACAAATGGTCATTAACTAGTGTTAAATAATTTAAGCAAAGTTATTTCCTTAAAAGTCGATTGAAATCTTATGGTCATTGTGTTGTATCGTTGATTAGTAACATATATTTATCCAGTGAGGTGATATTGAATGATCTTCAGAAGCGCCACACTACAGTCAGCTTTTCATTACTGCCAAATCAAATTTTTGTTTGATGGTCAAATCAATTAGTCGTGTCAGATTGTTTACTCTAAAGTAACCTTGTGGATTAATTCCAATTAAAACTGGCCCATGCAAAGCTTTGAAATTCAATATTATTCATAAATATTTTGTGATTCTTTAGAATTTTAAATTTCATTAACTGATTGAAGCTAACTCCTTCAGTCCGCAAAAATATCAAGCAAATTATTTTTAATTATATAATTTGGTTGACTGTACTTATAAGGAAGTACACTTGTTATGGAAATCTGCCATTGAAAATTTCATCACAAAATAATACAGTTCAATTGATGGGCATTAATAATATGAACATGACAGGATCTAGGCCTTTCAAAACAATGTATTTCTGTGAGAATCAGTGTATTTTTTATGGGATATTAATATGGGAATTTTTGTAAATCAGCTAATTGCTCACAAAATTTACCAACGTATTTGTCTTTATTTTTTGGGTTTGCAGTTAAGCTTACTTAAATTTATTAAAATTGGTAAAATTTTCAGGCATTAATAGTAAATCATATGTTTCCCTCAAGATTGGTCAAAACCTACAAGTTTTCATATTTATCAATGCTCTTTTGTTCCTTATGAACTTTTTTCATAAGTTTCTATATGATTTGCATCTAGGCGAGTCACAAGATTTCACAACTCAATAAGTGGTTGAGTTTTAGTTATGATTCATCAAAATTTCAAATCATTCTATTAATAGGCAGTACTTAGTATGTCATGCCCCCACCAAAATTCAACAGATCACAGCATATTAAAATCATATTAAAATAGAAACCATATCATAAAACCCGATACAACTAATAATATGATAAAGTAGTTCTAGCAATTTTCATAAGGTAGCGCTAGCAAAATAATTTAATTAATTGTTTTACAAGGGCAGCGATTGAATGAGAGGTATAAATGAGAAATCATCTAATTAAGTAAAAGGTATCATATTGTGAGTTAAAATCACGTGACTTTGCAAATAACAAGAAGCCAGCCAAAGGTAAAGTAGCAATTCCATTTAAGGGAGATCAAGGCCAAAGGGATTTATTTTGTATAATAGCGATTCGAAATAAGGGCCAACCAGGGTTAAAGAAAATATAATTAATTAATTTTTAAAGGATGCATCCCTAGCAAAGTGAAGGGGTTTGCCTCCTGACTATAAGATATAAAAACGGGATCAAATCATTGGGAGAGGCATCAACTCAGAAAATAAATTCAGAACAGCAGGACAGAAATCAACCAATGATCACATCAAGCGTCAATCTATAATTCAATTCATCAATTGAAAGCGGAATTCCAGAAATGCACTCAGCAATACATATAATTTGAATTTCAGAAATTCATTCAAGAATTATTCCTAAGATCAAGGGCATAGAAATTAAAAATTAAAATTATATATTAATAAGTACCTTGCTGCATTGAATGGAAGGTCGTTGTAGAAGAAAAAATCTCCAAGTGCTAGTTTTGCTTTGTCATGCATCTCCTTATTCCAATTCATGCCCTCAAGCGATGGTTGTGCACCAGGAGTTGTGTGTGGAGCAAAGATGGAATCAAGTGTGGATGGTTTCTTACGAACCCGACCCCCAATGCTCACACTCGTAGATGCAGAAGTAGTACTAGTAGTACTAGTGCCAATAGGAGTCCTAGCATGTGTCCTTGAAGAGCCCTGTGTAGCTAAGGCTGCCATTTCTTCTGCTTGTTTCTTCTGTAATTCTTTCTTCTCTTCAGCTGCCTCTAAAATAGCTATCATCTTGCGTTTGACATCTTCGGGAACCAGTAAACATGCTTTGGCATCCCGCTTTGATATATGTGCAAGATGATATTTCAGCCTATTAATGCCCCCCCCATTATATGTTACCTTACAATGCCAACATGTAACAACTCCTTTTTTATGGCCAGGGATGGCATGTAACCAAGCCTCATCCCTTGCTACGGCACGAGGGTCTGCATCCGGGTTTGTTTTAGGCATACTTCCACTTCCACTACCCTCAGTCTGAGACATGATGACTGGTGGCAGCTGCAATATATCATAAATAAAACAAAATAAGCATCTACAAGACTACAATATATATTATAGAAACTGAAAATCAATTTTACGGTTTACCAACACTAGAAATGTAAAATTGTAATTTGTAAATACTAAATACTAAACAAAATGGAAACAAAAAAAGATTCATGAATGCAAAAAAAAATACAAAACAACAAAAAGAAAGTAACATACCTCTTGGAATTTGCTCTAGAAATGGAAATGCAAATCAACTTTGTAGAAGCCTCCTCCAAATGTGTCTTTCAACTCCTCTCAATGCTTACATGCAAGCTACAAAGTGCAACAAAGTTGAACAAACAATCAGCAATTCTTCAATGAGAGCCAACCGGTTTTCTTCCTAAAACCCCAATCCTCTTCTCTCAAGCCTTTTTTCTCTTTTCTTTCCTTATGCAAGTGATAGAATGACCTTTTTAGGTCAAAGACATATTATAACAAGCATAACAAACAAAAAAAACAAAACAAAATAATAAAAAAGTCCTTTTTTAAAGCGCTGAAAGCGCTCACTGCCGGCAGAGTCCAGGCATCGGGACTTGCCGAGTCTGGTGAGTCCATGGACTCTGCAGGACTCGGCGAGTCCATGCCTGACTCGGCCGAGTCCGAGTCCAGAGGCAGCCAGACTCAGCTGGCCTGACTCTGGCTCGGACTCGCTGAGTCAGGCATGGACTCGGCGAGTCCTGGAACGCTGTTTTGTATAATAGCGATTCGAAATAAGGGCCAACCAGGGTTAAAGAAAATATAATTAATTAATTTTTAAAGGATGCATCCCTAGCAAAGTGAAGGGGTTTGCCTTCTGACTATAAGATATAAAAACGGGATCAAATCATTGGGAGAGGCATCAACTCAGAAAATAAATTCAGAACAGCAGGACAGAAATCAACCAATGATCACATCAAGCGTCAATCTATTACTCAATTCATCAATTGAAGGCGGAATTCCAGAAATGCACTCAGCAATAAATATAATTTGAATTTCAGAAATTCATTCAAGAATTATTCCTAAGAACATTCAAATATTATTCAAGGGATTTATTGTGAATCCATCAAGAAATATTATTCAGCAATAGTCTAGCAAATATCCCAAGTCATCAGGGTCCAGGTCCACTGGGTGGGCTAAAGCCTAAACGTTTGGATCTGGGTACTATTTTCACCAGACAGGGCTTGGGCTCATGGGGTGAGCTAAGGTTTGGAAGGATGAGGTTTTCTTTTCCTACCTTTGACAAACTAGGGACGAGGTCCTTGTTTTCATCATTGTTGAGTTAGGGATGGGGTCTTTTAGCTCAGCAGCTTTGCAATGTATTTATGGGGAATTCATGATTTGATCAACTTGGGTATTGTGCTCTGATGTATTGACTTGAATATTTTTATATAGATTGTAATCCTTGATAAAACTATTGTTATATCTTGAGTGAATTCTATTATTTTAAAGAATATCCCAAAAAGGGGACATTATATCTTTAGGATTATGACAAGTTACTTAGGCATCAGCAATCCATTTTGCAACAGTTTATTTGGAAGACTTTGATTTCAGGTCAATAAAATACATCTTGAACATAAGCCTTTTTGCTTTGAAGTTAACCTAAGTTGCCGGTTCGGGTTCAAAGAACTGGTTTGCCGGTATGGCAAAACTTTAAAATGGGGTTTGGGTTTGTTAGTACAAAAACATGTAAAGATTATATATATATATATATGCATGCAACCTAGAAGCATGAATTAAGATTAGAATCATATAAACAACAGAAACACCATGACTTGTAATCATAGCATCATGTCAACATCAAAATATTAAAATAATAATATTGAGTTCAAGTATCATTGTTTCAACTTTCAATAATTGGAACTTTATATAAGTTTTAATCATCTAATGGATTATCTACATCTTCTTCATCAATGGCATTTGCCGATTCACAAACAGTGCCAATGCCAATGGGGTCAGGTGCACCAATAACATTCTCGCTTTCCAAGTGCTCAGATGCTTGTTACTTTTTCACCGTACGGAGAGCTTGTTTGCTTGTAATTAAAAATGTTAAAAAAATAGCTTGCAACTCCCTTCACCTATTGAAGAAATTGTTTCATGTTTAAAATATACTTTATCACTGTAGAGAGCTTGCAATTAATTGGACAGGGGTCATTATGAGCAATTGGAAACTCCCTTCACCTATTGAAGAAATTGTTTCATGTTTAAAATATACTTTATCACTGTAGAGAGCTTGCAATTAATTGGATGGGTCATTATGAGCAATTGGATAGAAAAATTTCACAGGAGGAAATCTTGAGGGCTAGTTTAATTTGATGTTATAAATATCTGAACTTTGGCAAATTTTATTTTGCAATGTTAAAGACCTTATTCAAATTCTGTAATAATTGTTTCCTGCACTAAATTATAGAATGTCTCTCAGTGGAAATGTACTTAGTCAAGAATGTTCTCGAGGCCAAAGACTAATTTTCATAATTGACTTGTAGTTTTAAATTGATACTAATCAAACACACACTGACATGTTAGCAAAAGGTGCCCCGTATGTTGCATATGGGCAGAGGTAATAAAAGATTGAAATCTCATCTCCCATTCGTTCTTTACCATGACTAGTAGAAAGTAGAAACCATCAGCTGGGGCCTATGATGGGGATTTATTACAGTTTGACCAGAATTAAGTCTCAATTATTTTGCAAAAAGAAAAAAGGATAGATTGGCACTTTATTCTCCCTGGTCTGCCCTGATTCGACCTGGGTTAGGCCCAGACGGACCAGCCTGCTTGGGAATGGACCCTGTCCGAACTCATAGGCAGACCTGGACCTAGACCCAGTTCATACCAGACTGGTACTAGGGTCCCAAGCAGGCGAACCAGACTTCCTAGAAGTTAACTATGGACAATTAGTAAATACTATAGCAAGTACCTTCGGTAGCGAATCATTTTGTGTACTTATTTTGGGAGCTGAATGCACATTCAATTACAATAGAGTATCAGGGTAAAACAACCATCAGCTTTGAAATTCACTAAAGACTAAGCTAAAACAAAAAGAACAAGTGAGGGTAAGCCAAAAACGGTTAAACCCTTTATTGAAGCACAAAGCAGATAAATATTAGAGAGGGATACCATGAATTGAAGCCAATGTTGTTGAATGTCTATGTTGATTGTTTGATCTAGAGTAATGAATGACATTATTGTTTATCACCATGAATGCACTGAAGTAGGACTTGTTACTGTTAATGACAGAATGTCTAGTGCCAATGGGGCCATGAGAAACCAAGGTACTCCCCAGTTGAACAATGCCTGTCATCCAAGGGGCTAGTCTGTTCATGATGCTGAATTAGGTCCACGATGCCTAGTAATAGTGTAAATGGGTAGGTGCTCCTCAGCGGTTGTTTACATATATGAATGTTGTATTGCTGATCTGCCCCCCTGTATATGAAAATTGATGACACCCGAAGTGTACTTTGTGTACCCAGCCTCTGTGACAATGGGCTGAATGGAGAAAGCAACCCAAATTTTAAGAACATTTTCCCAAAAGCTTTGTTTCAACATTTCATTAACTGTGAAAATTTTATATCTTTAACTATTTTCATTTTTTTGGTTCTTCATAGGCACCCCCCTCCCCCCCCCCCTCAATTTGAGCTTTGTGAAGCTTCTCCACTTGGTTTTATGTGAGATGTAATTATTGGAGAGAAAATAATTTCCCCTTAACTTCAAGTATCAGCAAATCTTTCTAACATGTCAGAGTTTGAGATTAAGGAGCACACTATTTGGATTCTGGGCCCAAGTAAAAGAGAGGTCTCTCTGGCCCAAATAAATTTGACTGGCAAAAGTGGGTGAAAACATAAATATTAACCTTAAATATTCACCCTCCTTTTCTTGAATTTTCTGTATAATGACATTACGTCCAAATTTGATTCTTAGTATATCTAAGTCAATGTAAATAACTTAGCCCAGGACTTCCTTCCAGCATTGTAAATATGCATTTATTTATACCGATAAGGTGCATAACATAAATACAAAAGAATATTTTATTGATGTTCTTATAGAATGATTCATAGATAAGCACAATGAGTGAGCCAACACAATGAAATTGGCTGGTGGTTAGAATTGCTAAACAGGAATTTGCTACTTTGAAGAATACATATTACCTACCATACAATTTGCAGCGATTAGCAAATTAATTTTAATGTGGCAATGCTTAAATAAAATGTATGTTTTTGCTAGTATCTGTTTGATAGAATTAAGATGTTTTGATAATTTTCTTTTTGCTTGGCTTGTAGGATTGGAACCTGCAAACCTATTTGTTCTAAGAATATAATATTTCTACGTTGGCCTTCCTCTCATAGAATATATTTGAACTGGCCAGTTTTATCAATTTGGATTATACTTTATAATCTATTCTGGAGTGTCCAGTTTCGGATTCTCGTGGTGCTTGTTGCAATTGTGTATCAACAGATTCTGCAATTTTGTGAGAAGCATGATAATTTTACACTTTATGCAGGTTGTTCAGCCTTCCCGACCAGCTATGCCTGCTGTGCCATCTGCACCACCTATGCCAGCTGCAGGTTCTCGACAGGTTGTAGCAGCTGCAAATTCTCGACAGGTTGGACCTGTTGCAGGTTCTCAACAGGCTGGATCAGCTGCAGCTCCTCGTCAATCTCAACCATCTAAAGTCAATCGCCAGCCTATTCCAGCGGTAAGTTCCCAATCAACACAAGATACAGTTTCACAATCCCCTCAGCCTGTGCCACCAGCCCCTGCCGACTCAGTAGTAAGTGTATCTTCTTCAATCAGTGAGAGTACAGAGGAGATGGAAGTTGATCTGGAAGAAGTCAAGAAAGAACAGGTTCCTCCACTAGAACAAACCATCCGCATGACTAGAAACAGGCTGAGACAAACTCGACCACAGAGTAATACAAAAATTGATTGAATGCTTTAAAGTCTTGAATTTGCCCCAATGTTATGTGTTTACAGCATTCATCAATCAGTTGCTGTATGGTTTCGTGGAACTGCTATCAGGGCTCTTTTGTTGATTTCTTTTGTGGATGGAACTGTTGTCATCCTTTGAAGTGTTTGATTGGGTGGATCCTTGCAAATTGCAGGAATATAATTGTTGTAGATAATATGCACTTGGCTTCCCTCACGTGTCAGGAATCTGTAAGAAAGGCATATACCTTACAGTTCTCTTGCTGCTAATTGGCTGTAATGGCAATTTTTCTAAATCAGTCTGGAACTGAAGTTCTGAGAATGTATATGTATATTTGGTTTTCAAATACTATTATTTTATTACATTACAGACATTTCTTGCCAATTTTATAGTTTTTGTTTGGCTTGGGCATTGTTGGTGTGCTCCATGAAAACTTCAATATTTTTTATTCCTTTGAGGACTTTCATACCTCTCTTTATGAGGCTTTTCCTGCCCATTTTCTTGTTTACTGATTACTGTTCCTATTGATCTCTCCCATTTATGTATTCTGTACGTCTGAAAATGTCTGCAATTGTATTCTACCATAATTTTTTTGAACATAATTTTGGTAGTAAGTTGAAATGTTTGGTTATTTTCAAACTTAATTTAAAATAGGAATAGTCATATCATTTTTATCCAAATTGCATGGAAATATCACTCTACATATATTTTTTTGTTATTTCTTTTATGATTTCAATATCTATTAAATAGTATGTATTTGGCTGGGCATTCTAGTTGGTGATGTAAATATTTTATTAAAATTAATATAAACTACTGCAACTTTGGTTGCACCTTATCTAGCCAAAAGAAATAAAATCATTTAATATTTATTCGTTACTTGACGGACTTAGATCTAGGAACTTTGTTCTCAATCATAACTCTTAGTTACATTAGCTGTTATACTTTGCTTTAAAATTGTGATGAAATTAAAAGACTATTGTGCTTAGATTGGTGTTCTTGTCAAAGGATCATGTGTCTCGACAGTCTATATGTCACACTCCACAGATAATGAGGATCTGAAGAATGTGTAATTTTTGTGTTATACGATGCTCTTAAATCCTGATGAGATACATAGGCTAGATTGCTATCCATTTTTTGGTAGGATTGCTGGTCTAGTCAAAATATCACGTGTCTCTGTAGACCACATCTCACACTTGACAGATAATGAGGAGATAATGAGGACCTGAAGACTCTTGACCTGACCCTTTGCCCTCTGAATCCGAACATTATTTTGAACTGCGATGTTACCTTAATGCTAAATGTAATGATAACATTTTGGTGCTTAGTGGCTGATGTGGGAAAAGTGAAATACTTTTTTCATTAGAATGGTATGAATAATTTTCTCATAGGATTGCGTTGGCTGGACTATTTCTTATGGAAGTTTCCAAAGCGTCAGGTTTTCTTAGTGTTCAATCTCTAGATGGAAATTTCTGTAACTTTTGTGAAGGGGAAAACAAAAAAGCATTGTATCTGATAAGTGATAACAGATTCAATTGACTGGATTAGGGCTTTGTTCAGTAGGGAAGGGTTCAGGACTGTTGGATCATTTAAAATATTGTCAAAATGAGTTTGAGGGTTGAATAGAGTCCGCGGTGTTACCCTCATTGCTTCCATTTATAAATACTCAACAGGTTCACGTGCATAAGCATTGCGGATCAGCCATTTCTATTTTGATTATGTGGTTTTAGCCTTGTAGGCATATCTTTTGAGCTGTGGACCACCATATACTTCAAAATATGTAAGACTTCTGTAAGGGATGTCACCCTATTGATTTCAGTCTTAGAACACGGAAAAGATGGTAGGGCATATTAGAGAAGCAACAAGATTTCTACAACATTGCACTCTTAGTTGTGAGCTGTTTATATGCCTTGGACCTTTAGCCACCATTGCTGGTTGGAAGATTGTTTAAGTCATTGTTTTTAAAGCTTTCAAAGTGTTCAGAATTTGAGAAGCAAAACATCCTTTGAGGGGGACAGTTTCCAGTCCATGGCTGCCTTGCCCTTTCTCATATATCAACTCAATGTAGGCTTTTTGCAGCCAAATCCTTTATCTTTGTACTGAAAAGGTCATCTTGCACATGTTATTTTGGGATGAATGTGCGATTATTTGATTCTTTTCCTTTGTGCTTGGGAAGTTGTAGTCCTGCCTGAGCCATTTGAGGTCACCAGCATTAACGCAATTGGTCCAAATCTGCAAGCTTCGCTATAAATCTTTCTATAACAAGAGAGTTACCCCATTTTCTACAAACATATTTTTAAAAAAAATTCTTTGATAACTCGTCAACTTTCTATAGAGAAGATACATAATGTTAGGGAATAAAAACAACTCATATTTAGTGCCAGTGACAAATGTATTCAAGTTTGGGAGGAAAAATGACAAATAACCTGTACTTAAAACGAAGAGCCAGAACCATTTCTGACTAAGACCATATATATATATATAATTTGACAAATATTTTATGCAAATATAAATTAATTTTAAAGAAAATGTATATAGAAAAAAGATACTCGCAGTTGTAAGCATCCTTAATATTTGGTAAATTAGTGGGCGGATTGTAAATTTTTCTGGGATATCAATTTATGTGGTTTTTAATTGTCTTTAAAATTTGTATCAGTGATTTTTTTTTTCACTTATACAGAATAGTTAGAGGCAAAGGGGCTAATTTATTTTTCAGATACATTAAATTTACACAGTCCAGTTGAATTTGTGTGTTATTTCTGGATTAAATTGTGTTAGATTCTCTTGCGTTGGATGCAAAAAAGAGTCTCACACTTGAATTTAGGAAAAAACACATAAACTAGTCTATCTTTGTTAGTAAAGAAGAATGACAAACATCCTTGTCTTTACTATTATTTTGTTAACCAACTTTTATAGTATATAATATCTTACAAGTCTGATTTTTAAACATAATATAATACTTTTATTAGTATAAATTTTGTGGAAAAATCATTTCAAGTGGTGAATGCATTAATTTTTGTGTATCTTATTAATTAATGGTTGAACGTGATGGCCAGCTAATTGGTTCCTTTGTGTGTAATTAACATATAAAAGAAATGTAATTAGTCTATAACAATTATTAATAGAGTTTATTTTAAAGATTACAAAAACTATCGAATTAAATTTACAAAAGGTAGAAATATTATTTAAAAATATTGTAGCTTCTCGTTAATCTTTTATTTTGAAGAATTGTGAGATATTAATAAGTTAACTATATAAAAATATAATAATTAGACATATGGGTCAAATTTTACAAAATATTATTAAAATCACATTGATCGAATTTCATTTTGTTTTCTTCAAATTGTGAATTACAGAAGCAGAGGAGAGAACATGCTCAATGACATTCCCTTATTTGAAATGCTTTCTTTACCAGTATAATTGGTGATATCGCTTTTTCAAGACTAGTGATAAAGGAGTTTTCGTGAGTATTTTGTGAATGCCGATCAAAGCAGTTCAAGGTATTCGATACCATAAAGGAAGCAGAATATTGACAGAATTTAAATATGAAATCTGCGACTGTTGATAGTCTTATAAGGCCTTTGGGATTAATGTGGGGCATGATTTATAAGTTGGAGAAAAAATTAATTATTTCTCCTAACTATTGGAGCTCTGTTTTATTATATCTTCAAAGCATTATAATTTGTTAATAAAAACACATGATGACTGCGGAAAGGTTAAAAAAAGAGAGGTGAAAAGATTTTCAAGATTCAGTTATGAAACTGAACGGTGATAGGTTTTTGTGATTATTTTTTATTGTAGTATCTTTCTAGAAAGGGGAAGGGAAAACCACACGGTAGGAGGGGCAGAAATATTTTATGCAAAAGAATGGGAGCCTGTGAACTCTCTATTTTCATTGATGAATAAAGGAGATTTTGTAACCTTTGTGTTTGATTACCTCTTCTTTCCTTTGTTAATTTCCTGTGTGAATCTATCAAATCTTCATCTGTGCATTTCCTCTGTTACAGTAGGTTATAAATAATGTCAAATGTGGGATCTGAGAGTCCTCATTAATTCAACGTTACTTGAAAGAGTTATTTTCTTCCTTCTTCATTATGGTTTGTGAGTGCAAGTAAATGGTGTGTATCATTTATGTTTGTTCTTTTATTATAAAATTATCATCAAATTTGCCTCAGTATTATGTGCAAATGTTAATTCTTTCTTTATTGCTTTCTGATTAAAAGCATATTCAGAAATCTAGATTGTATCATACAAGGTAACTACGCCTTCCAAAATAAGCAGAGAGTCGGTATAGGAAGTCATTATACCTTACTCAATTGTTGGTTTCCGTGTTGTCTTATAATTTGGGGCATTAGAGTCATTTCTGAAATTAGTTTACAAAGACAAAATCTGTTAACCAACACTTTTATAAAAAAATATTAAGATAATCTTAAAATTGAATAATACACAAATTAATAGATATAAATAATAACATGAAAGATTCCTAATTCCGGTGACCTTGGAATTTACTGTATGTTTCAGAATTTGAATCTTTGACTAACGTTTGGTATCTCTAAATGGTCTTGGCTGAATTCTGATTTCTTTGCTTTTTATTTGTGTTTTTCTAGTTTTTGAAGTTTTTTGAAAATAAAACAATTGTATAACAAATGGAAAATAAATAGCATTTAAGAAATGTAAATCCTACTGCAATTCTTATTATTGCTGAATTATGAAATAGTACATACCCGAATCATTTAGGAATTTGATATATTAGCTTCAAGAAAAGATCAAAACAAACATACAATATTGTCCATCACAGAAATAAATGCCAGCTGCATGGGAATGCTTGATGTGTGCCCCAAATCTGAAGAAGATGTTGTAAGTAATCCACCAAAGCGTCAATGAATGCTAAACCACCCAGTAATGAGTAAAGGGCTTTCTCTAAACCCCACATGAGCTGCTAGAATGAAACTCCTGCAGCAATAAGCTGACCACCAAGCTAAAAGTAATTCTCTTCCCCCAATTGCAATGCCAATACCAAATCAATCACTTCCTCTGTCAATCCGAATGCAATGAAATACCAATCCAATCACCAGAGACTTGCTAGGTTTGCATCCCAATAGTCCAGACTTGAGGATTTCGTCCCAAGCCACAAATCGGTCTCCAGAGCAATTTCACAATTCAAGAGTTTCCAAAATGTCAAAAAGGTGATGAACAATTAGGTCTTCATCTCCTTATAATTCCTCCCAAGTGCAAATCGAACCCTAAATGAGAATTACACTTTGCACTTTATAATAAAATAACATTTTCCAAATAAAAGCGTCTAGGCTATAGGAAAAACATTACTTTATTAAAATGTCATAACTCAAGGCACCAAAAAGTCTCCAGATAGTGAAAATAGTTTATAATAATTCGAGACCTTTCCAACGAGCTATAACACAAGGGCACACCTAACCAAATGAAGTCATATTCCCCTTATTACTCCGAAATGGTTATATAAATAGCCTTATTATAAATTATTTAATTGCTAACTTAGGAAATATTTAAATATATTAAAATGTTTCCTTTTTACCTTTGATAGCCCAAACCAACCAAATAAACATGAGTCTGACCATGTCACTTGTCTATGATTGATGTCGAACGAGATGGGTTAACTGGCAGTCCCATCCTTAAAATCTAGGGATGCTCCTAGAAGTTAGGAAACCAATCATGTTGCACTGAAACTGACACCAATTGAAGGGTCATGAATAACCTCACGACTGGCAACTATCACAACCTCCTAAAATTTAGGGATATCCCCTAAAATCTAAGAACTACTCCAAACTACTTGTAAAGCCAAAATCCGGTCACTGTATGCATTGAATGAGTCCATATCCATCTCTGCTAGCCTACGAGACTCCAATGATAGGCCAATCCTCCGTCTCTGATGTCCACTCTAGAAAGGGGACATGACAATCCTGCCTTCCCAGAGATTGCTTGTCCATAAGCAATGCAACACTATATCAAGTGCCATCACAAAACCACTACCTGGATCCCATGGAAAACTGTAAGCCATGCCCCTAGCGCAAAGTGCAGGCTCCTGTAGCATCCCCTGAAAAACAAACGAGATGAATCTGTAAAAAGATCCATAACAACCACTCACCCACACTCCCGTACTGAATCTGTCTTTGCTCGAATCCCAAGACAAATAGATCTCAGGACCATCAAAAACCAAGATGTATGGGTGACTTAGATCACATACACCCTAAACTCCCCCTGCACACCCAACTTACCTATACTGAGTGAGTAGACCATCTGCACAATAGTGATGAATACCCCTAAACAAAGCTGTACCAGGACCCAGATATCCACACACTATATAATCTCTGCAGTCACCATAACTCTGCAAGTCACCTACTACTTACTTGCAGCCAAAACTCCCATCAACTATTGATGGCGAGAACCCATCCCATAACAGATGATAAGGGCTAGGAGGCAACCCACGTCTATGTGCCATCAACTCATCAACATGTGGGTCAAAGGAAAAATAATGAGCACTCCTCACTGTGTAACGATGATAAACGGCTCCGATCTCTGTCAGAGGCTCATCATCCACCAGTCGCAAACCCAAAGATGGCTCCAATCTCGAACTCTGCACAATTGGTTGGATAGGGTCCTGGGTGACCCTCTCAGCAAACCCAACCTCGAAATCTCTGTGAGTGAGTATCGTAGTCAAGGTACCTACAATCTCTCACCAAACACCGAATCGCACTAGTACCCCGGATGAGAACACCCTCAGAAGCTCGGTAAGATTCCTCCTGAAAGTCTGAACTCTCAAGAAGGTGATCCAAGAATTTATAGGTAGTAGCATCCATCTCCCCTCCTCGAATCCATAACTGGTCATCGTGTAACTGGGACGTAGCCAACTGCCTATCATCACCAACTATGCAATCACTAACAACCAACTCAGGTGATACCATGTCTCCCTGCTGAACAATCAAAGGATTAGTGTCATGAGTTGAAACACTGATCACTGACGGGTCAACTACACTACCCACAACATCTTGTACTATATCACATGATGTAATGCTACCAACTGTGTATCCATCCCAACTGGAATATCCATCCCAATGTCAGGCACACTGCAACCCTCTATTGAAGTGCGTAACTCAACTGTACATGTATCCAATGGAAGTGAACTTGTGCCTCCAACACTAGAATCAAGGGTGGATGTATCCCTAACTCCATCACATCCAACAACCCCAACTATGGATAGCACCAAATCACTAGACACCACAATATGTAACTGCACTGGATCTGGTGTTGGTGTAGACTGAAGCTACACCAATTCCACAGTCACCTCTGCTAACTGAACCTGTGACTCTTGGAGGGCCAATTGATTGCTCTCTAAAACTTTAGAATTCTTCGTGAGCTCCCGAGTAAGCTCACTCACCTCATCCTCTCTATCCAAGAGTGCCTCATATGTTATACTTCCCCACTCTACTAGGTGATCTCGGTCAGCTACCAACCGAAAATAATCCCATCTCAAAATTTTGACAACCTCTTGTAAGGCATGAATCTCTGTCAGGGTCAGGTAACAACTACCATGGTCATCATCCATAGGAGCACTCCATCCATGAATAGCTAGCAGCTGCTGAGAAACATCAAAATGCTCGAATGTGGTAACAATATCATACTCGCTGACTCTCAAGTGACTAGACACATGATGACTCTGAATAATAGGCCTCCTATGCATCACCCTTGGCACACTGTCTGTATTGTGAATAGAAGTGGTACCCAACATAATCCTCTCAGAAACACTATCCCCCAGTGTGCTGTCATATGAGCTTTGAGAACTAACAATTGAACTCACATCCTCAAATGAAGTACTACCAGTTGACACATCTCCATCAAACTCCCTTGTACTCGAGGAAGCTGCTACAGAATCTACCCCCTCAACACTCTCATCTGCCTCGTCCTCTGTAACCTCTGAATAATACAGATCTTGGGACCGATTTGCACTCTCCAGCAACTAGGAGTCCTCTCCTAGGGTCTGATACAGATATGACTCACCACTAATGGGGTCATCCTCATAGGTCACATAGGAAGTACTGGTAGCAAGCCAAGATGCTAACAAGGGCTCTACCTCCTCTGGTGACCCGAACTGAACCTCATCTGATTCCCTACTAACAAATGAATCCAAGTCATTCTGGCATGATTCTGTGTCTACTATCTCAAATTCAATACTGGTATCATCACATGCAGACTCCATGCTCAAATCATCAACACAAGAGAATACTGGCATCTCCTGCAGTAACCCCATCTCGAGACTGCCGCTATCCAAATCTGTACTATCTGACTCCATCTCCTCAAGGCAATCCTCAAAAGTGGTATCCTCCTCCTCTAGCGATCCAGAGTCCACCATCATATCCTCCAACACTACAACACTCCCACTATCAACAACTCCCTCAACATCGACCATAGGACTATCCTCCCGATAAATTGAACTAGAGTCACTGGCTGTCTCTGTAATGCAATCCGGTATAGAACGAACATCAACTGTAGGTGTTAACTCCCGCTGTATCACCAGACCATCAACTGAGTCTTGAGTCTCCATGCATCTGTCGCCTGGTGTAACTGTCATGTGCTCATCCACTGAGATAGGTAATGACCCTACAATAAAAGTGTGGGGTAACTCAACTGGAGAGGCACTGATCTCTGGAACTGATATGCTCAAGAGTGAAACCATGTATATATGCTCAAGAGTGAAACCATGTCTCTCCTAACCTCCCTCACCGTGTCAACTTGTCTCATTTCTTATGTCCTGCGAGAAGAAGATATGCTCAAGAGTGAAACCATGTATCTAGCCACCTTGTCAATGGTAGCCGGATCTGATAACTATTCACTAAACTTGTTTTGAATATCCCGACTACAATCCAACTGTGTATCCAAGGCATCAGTTTGCCTTTTAAATTTAGAAAAACTATCTGATGGTTTCTTCTATCTACTGCTATACGGTTTCACCTGTCTACTATTATAAGTTCCCTTGCACCTATTCATTCAATTTCAACAGAGTGTTGATCACTCACCCAAATTTTTACAAATTCCCATAGGCTAGCAAGAAGAAGGCTCTGATACTACTGAAAGATCCCCAATTCCGGTGACCTTGGAATTTAGTGTATGTTTCAGAATTTAAATCTCTGACTAACGTTTGGTATCTCTGAATGGTCTTGGCTGAATTCTGATTTCTTTTCTTTTTACTTGTGTTTTTCTAGTTTTTGGAGTTTTTCAAAAATAAAACAATTGCATAACAAATGGAAAATAAATAGCATTTAAAAAATGTAAATCCTTATGCAATTCTTATTATTGCTGAATTCTAAAATAGTACATACCTGAATCATTTAGGAATCTGATATATTAGCTTCAAGAAAAGATCAAAACAAACATACAATATTGTCCATCACATGAATAAATGCCAGCTACATGGGAATGTTTGATGTGTGCCCCAAATTTGAGGAAGATGCTGTAAGTAATCCACCAAAGTGTCAATGAATGCTAAACTTCCCAGTAATGAGTAAAGGGCTTTTTCTCTAAACCCCACATGAGCTGCTGGAATGAAACACCTACATGCAATAAGCTGGCTGCCAAGCTGAAAGTAATTCTCTTCCCCCAATTGCAATGCCAATACCAAATCAATCACTTCCTTTGTCAATCCGAATGCAATGAAATACTAATCCAATCACCAGAGACTTGCTGAGGTTTGCGTCCCAACAGTCTAGACTTGAGGATTTCATCCCAAGCCACAAATCAGTCCCCAGAGCAATTTCACAATTCGATAGTTTCCAAAATGTCAAAAAGGTGATGAACAACTAGGTCTTTATCTCCTTATAACTCCTCCCAAGTGCAAATCGAACCCTAAATGAGAATTACACTTTGCACTTTATAATAAAATAACATTTCCAAATAAAAGCATCCAAGCTATAGGAAAAATATTACTTTATTAAAATGTCATAACTCAAGGCACCAAAAAGTCTCCGGATAGTGAAAATAGTTTATAATAATTTGAGACCTTTCCAACGAGCTATAACACAAGGGCACACCTAACCAAATGAAGCCATATTCCCCTTATTACTCTGAAATGGCTATATAAATAGCCTTATTATAAATTATTTAATCCCTAACTTAGGAAATATTTAAATATATTAAAATGTTTCCTTTTTGCCTCTGATAGCCCAAACCAACCAAATAAACATGAGTATGACCATGTCACTTGTCTATGACTGATGTCGAACGAGATGAGTCAACTGGCAGTCCCATCCCTAAAATCTAGGGATGCTCCTAGAAGTTAGGAACCAATCTTGTTGCACTGAAACTGACACCAAATGAAGGGTCATGAATAACCTCACAACTGGCAACTGTCACAACCTCCTAAAATATAGGGATATCCCCTAAAATCTACGAATTGCTCCAAACTGCTTGTAAAGCCAAAATCCAGTCACTGTATGCATTGAATGAGTCCCTATCCATCTTTGCTAGCCTACGAGACTCCAATGATAGGCCAACTCCTCGGTCTCTGATGTCCACTCTAGAAAGGGGACATGACATAACAACAATAATTATTTAAAATGACTAAAAGAAAAAAAATGACAAAAAATAAAATTTCAATTAAAAACACTTTTAAAAAGAATAGTGAAGAGTCTTTTAATTTAAGATAAAAATGTACACAAGCTCAAATATTTGTTTAAAAATAGTGAAGATAGCTTTTTATCTAGGTTTGCGAAATATTTTTGATATTAATCAGCAGCAAAACTAGTGTGCCAACCCTTATAAGACTATTGCATGAGGGTGTATATACACAACACAATAACAATAGAAAAACATCAAAGGCTTCTTAGAATAGAGCTAATAAAGTAAGTAAATATAGGTCGTATCCAAGTAGCTTATAACCTTTGAGATTTCCATCACAATACAAAGTAGTACCATTCGTAACATAAAAAACCAAAAATTCTACTATAGCCAAAGCCATAGAACAACAAAGAAGAGTCTAGTAAGCTAAGCGGGCTAATAAGAAAAATATTCATGAAAACCCCAGAGCGGTAGGGGGTTTTCATGAATATTTTTCTTATTAGCCCCTGACCAACTAGAGATTAACCATTATGGGAGAGTCTGATATCACAACTCGACTAGTGCAACACATCTGTCCAATCTTTAGTAAGGAATTTGAACAAATCCTTATAATTGCCTTTGTCATGTCCATTTTCATCGAGCATCTTACATTGCAGCAAGCACAAAGAAGTTGTCAAGTTGTGCATTACCCAGAGGTTGAACTTGGAAATGCTTCCCAATTTTCTTTCCACCTCACTCAATCTATTCTTCAGATTGTCCACCTTAGTTTGTAGGTTAGCCAAATTCGATGTAGAAGTTGCATTGAAGTTGGACATTATTGGATTCTCCTCATTTGGCAGCATGTCAATACCAGGATCAATAGGCCCCTCCTTTCCCCTATTATAAGTGTGGGGCAAGTTGTTGGAGGTAGACTTATTGAAGTGACC
The DNA here is from genome assembly GCA_027943335.1 of Chamaecyparis obtusa. Classification (NCBI taxonomy): domain Eukaryota; kingdom Viridiplantae; phylum Streptophyta; class Pinopsida; order Cupressales; family Cupressaceae; genus Chamaecyparis; species Chamaecyparis obtusa. Next base: position 2,431,314 of record BSBK01002298.1, on the reverse strand, counting down.
AATAGCATTAGCTTCCAAATCTTCACACTCTGTAGTCTTGGTCTTCTCACTTTTCTTTTCAAATTTATGATTCCCAAGCTTAGTGTTTTCCTCTGAGTTATAGTGAACCATTACAATTTTCCTTTTTTTTCAGATCTAGTGGCCAATATGTTGGATCTACAAGGGGTGATATGCTCCTCATCCCTTTCATCCCCATCTTCATTATTTACTTCCTGAACAAAGAATTTAGTTTTCTTGGTTTTGGGGGGGGGGGGGGGGGGGTGGGATTTTTTCCTTTCCTCTTGGAGGTGGACACAACATAATCTTTACCTTTCAAGAAAGCCTCAGGAGAGGGTGTATTAGAATTCAATATGTTTGGAGTGCCAGGATGGGAGGCAATTTTAAGGGCCCCTAATTGCCTAATACCCTTCTTTTTTCTTTGACCTAGCTTATCAATAATGCTAGAAGGCGATGGAGGGAGGGATTGTGAAATAGGGACCTGATAGACAACAATGGGTTTGGGAAGGCAAAGGGTCAAGTGGAAGTGGTGTAACCTAAAAATAACACCTTGATGCAAAGGGATTGGTTTTTTACCTTGGGAAAAAACACTTTCCTTAGAATCAAACACAAAATTCTCAAGAGAATTCAATAAGAAAAAAAGGAAACAAGATGATTTCATGATTTTAGAAGTGGTTAAGAAGGGGCAGATGGTAAACTAAGAAAATTTAAAGTGCTCTTCTAGTGTAAAATACTTTATGTGCATTAGAAAAACATAGTCCTAAGGTGGCAGAACCTGGGCTCTATCGTATCCTCCCTGCATTTTGACCAAAGCCTCATTTCCTTTAAAGAACATATTCACACTGTCATTATCAACTACCTAGCTGGTCTTCTTCCATTTCCTTCCATTAGTAGATAACCCAATAGTGTTGGCAATGACCTCTTCACTAATCTTAAAGGAAATACCCCCAACTAAAACTCTCCTATTATTCTAGGAGCTAGCAAACCGTACAAAAAAATCCTCATCGAATCTATTAATGGATTCAATAAAGTTAGCAACCCCCCTTCCTTGCAAACATGCTACACCATGGGGTCATTCTTCAAATCGTCCAACTTCCCAAGCTCAATGCGGACCCAGTCCCCCATCATTGTAGCATAATACACAAAGTAATCAAATCTGAGGAGAAAAATGTAACCCTTAATATGGTTAGGGAAAATTGCCGTTATCATAGAGTGATTTAAAGGAAAGAAAAATCTTGTTCGTTTTGTTGGACGATATCATTAAACCATTCCCCCAAGAAATTAGGCTCATGCGAGCTAAAGCTTCCCACAAACGGGTGTCTTTTCCATACAATGGACAAATGATACACCATTAAGAGGGTGGAAATGATAAATGCTAATGTGACCATCTATGACCCCCGTATAATGCCATCTCATCATTTTAGGGTACTCTTTTAGGTTATTGTAATTTTCATGATTACCTAGGTGCTAACTAGGTGAAGTACTACACCATAGATGTTAATTAATGTCCAATTGGATGAGGCCTTTCTATAATCTGACACCATCATACCATGTCATCACCCCTTATTCTAATTCAAAATATTTTTGCTAGTCCCACACTCCCGTTTGGTACATAATAGAATAGGGTTATGGAATACCCAACACCGTATGGTACAAAGGAGGCACCACCTCCAATACAAGCTTTTACATGTCATCCCCATTGAAAGTTGAACACTCTCTATACAAGAGAGTTTGAATGTTAGCTAAGAGAGAGTGGAGGTTCTACCAACACCTTAGCCCCTCTAGATCATAAACATTAACAACAAGAGAGCTCACTACCACAAATCTCTCCCTATAAACATGGTTAATAACAAAGGAGTCAAATCCTTGCAAGACCATATGAACATCTCCTAAAATACCCTCAATTGACCAGTTGGTCTTAAAAAACCTTTACATCATCAATGATGAGCTTGGAATCCCCTTCAAAAGAAAGGATTTTAATGCCAATGGAGAGTGCAACCTCGAGTCCCCAAAGAAGGCCCATTCCCTCAACTTGATTATTCATGTGTTTGGGCAATGAACCACTATAGGAAACAAAATTTTTCCCAATGTTCATTCTTATTACCCCTCCAACAACAACCAACCCTTGAGAGTGCTTCATAGTACCATCAAATTTAAGCTTGGACCAACCAGACATAGGAAGGGTCCATTTTGTGCTTTTTTGTGTTAGCTATTTAGAGAAATATAACTTCCCAAAGGAGTATGGTAGTCACTAATCCCTTTCAATTTGGTGATCAAAAGGAGAGGGAGGGATGGGGTGCAAGGCCACCTAGTACAAATCAAGTTTTCTAACAACATTGTATGGAAAATATGGAAAACAACATCACGTGGGAATTCCTCACCTTGAAAAATCCTATTATTTCTCTCCTTCTAAATTGCCAAACTTAGGTTTTTAGGAAATTGCCACCAAATTTTTCTGTAAAGGGATTGAAAGATGTCCATTCCTAGTTAAAGGCAACTTTTTGAACATCTTTATTAATAACCCAATCGGTTTGAAGCAAGTACAAAATTTTTTGCCACAGTTTGCATGTGAATATGCAGTGTATGAGTAGATGAACAACATAATCATTCTATTTTCAAAAGACACAAAAGTTTGGCAGCTGAAATCCACACTTGGTGAGATTGTCCTGTGTAATGATTTTTTTATGCATGACCATCTACTAGGAATAGGTTAACCTTAGGTATAAGTTGGGAGTTAGAGATTTTTTTCCATAGTTTTCCACAATTACCCTCACGAATAAGTAGGAGATAGAAAAACTTCATTGTGAATTCATCACTGGCATTCCTTTTCCAGAAAAAGATATCATCTCTAGGAAACATTATTATTCTCAAATCCTTGAGTCTTCTTTGTAAATTTAATGCTACATGTATTAGTTGTCGAAGACCTTGACAACAAAGTGGAATGTTTTTCCAAGATCTTGATTGATCAATGTAGCCCTCCACTCAAACAACAAAGAACCATTTAGAAATCTCATTGAGATTTCAATAGGTTGGTAGAGAGGATAGAGGTGTCTCATCTAGTCATCTATCCTTAGAGAAATGAATCATACGATCATCACCAACATGTCATTTCAAGCCTTGCAAAATAATTTTTTTTCAATTAAGGATACTATTCCATATCCTGGACCCGCTAGGGAGCCCTTGATTATTGAGGAAGCGGTAGAACCTTTCCTTATTCAGGTATTTTTCAAACACGATGTCACACCAATTGGCTTTGTGCCTAGTAAGGCTCCAACCAACCTTTGCAAGAAGAGATTTGTTAAGGACAAATTTCTCTAATGCACACTAGTCCTCCCATTGTATTTGGATTGAAAATAGAGTCTCATTTGATCAAATCCATCCTCTTCTTTTCCTCCAAACCTGACCAAAGGAATTTTATTTGGATTCTTTCAAGTTTCTTAACAAAAAAGTTAGAGATTTGAAAGAGAGAAAGTAGACGGGGATCCCTTGTAGGGAATGCTATAATAGTTGTAATTTACTAGCATTACTTAGAAGTTTACCCTTCCATCCATCCAACTTGCGTCGCATTCTCTTGAGTATCAAGTTCCAAAAGGAATTTGAAACCTCTTTGAACGTGAGTGGAAGCCCAAGATAAGTATCAAGAAAATTGGCACATTGACATCCAAGAATATTTCTGATTTTGTTCAGGATACTATTAAGGGTGTTGAAAAATAGATTTTTCTTGACATAATTTATGTTTTTTCCTGAAACAAAATCATATTGAGTAAGGAAGCATTTCCAAGCTCTTGCTTCAAGCAGTATAGTAGTACCAAAAAGAATTGTGTTGTCAAGAAACAACTGTCAGACAACAATGGGGCAAGGTGGAAGGACACATCCCAATGAGTTTATTCTCATTTATCATTTGCAAACAAATTCTCCCCAAGACATCTGCCAACATAATAAACATGTATAGGGATAGGGGATCACCCTACCTAATACCTCTAGCTGCACCAAAAAAACCCTTGGGAACACCATTGACTAGGACAACATAACAAATAGCGATCACACATTCCTTGATCAAGGCAATCACCCTCATGTCAAAGCCAAACACTTTGAAAAGGAAATCCTATTTAACTTGGTCATATGCTTTGGACATGTCTAGTTTGAATGACATCCTCAACAACCTGCATTTCTCCATGGAGGGAAAGAATTCATGGGTAGTAATGACTGCATCAAGGATTTTCCTCCTAGGGACAAAACCATTTTGGTTGCAGTTGATAAAATTGTCCAGCTTGCACTTAATTCTGTTAACTAAGAATTGAGAAAATGTTTTATAGATTGTATTAAAAATACTTCTTGACCTAAAATCATGAAGAGAGAGTGGCTCTTGAATTTTGGGGCTTAGGGAAATGAAAAAGCAATTTGATTCTTCAACGCATTTTTCTATTATGAAGAAATCTTTAGTAGTAGAAATCACATCCAGTCCAACTATATCCAAGAATTCCTAAAATAAAGTCAAAGGGAAACTATCTAGACTTGGGGCCTTGAAAACACCCATAGAGAAGGTAGTGATCCTCACTTCCTCCACAGTAATTGGGGCCATGAACTACACATTGTTAGCCCCAGTAAGAACCCTAGAGGAAGTCCAATAGTTGGGCTTCCAAAGCACAATCCACATCACATCTATCATCTTTGAAGGCCTTGTAGAAGTGATTTGAGGCTAGGAGACCCAACTTCACATCCTCCCTTATGACCTCATTATGTTCATCTTTGAGGCTAAGAATGATGTTCCTTTTATTATGTGTGTTAATTGAACGATGAAAGAAAGCTGGGTTTCTATCCCCTTCTTTCAACCATTTGACTCTTAAAAGTTCCTCTTTTGCATGTGTTGTCACTGAAAGGTCACCCATGACCATTTGTTCCTAAATAGAGGTAATCTTTGTATGATTTGTTTTTGCTAAAAAATGTCCTCAAATGTGAACTTGTTCCATCTCTTCACATTCCTTCTTACAATGCTTAATTCTTGATCCACATGAGACATTGGAGCCCCACCACTTCGTAATGTGAGAATGAAAGTCAAGATGAGTGTTCCACATGATTTCATAGCGAAATGGGCTATGTCCCTTCTATAGTCTATTCTTCCATTCCCACAAGAGAGGACTATGATCTGACACTGTTCGAGGGACAAAAACCAGGAATGAGTTGAATCTTATGTCCTAGTTACCAGGGAAAAGGAATCTATCTAGTTTAACCTGAATGAGGTCCATACCTTTCCTATGGTTTGACTAGGTAAATAATTGTCCTATTATATCAATGTCAACTAGCCTCGTAACATTAATGAAATCATATAAGTCAATCATACTATCAGTGAAGTCCTCAAGACCACCCATCTTTTCTAAGGGGAAAAGTGGTGAGTTGAATTTTCTAGTAAGGAGCTAGCATAAGGTTCTAAATTATTGAATAAGGGATGAGATCTCATTCCAAACCTTTTTCCTGCTAGTGTGAGATTGCACACACATACATTAGCTATGAACCAAACATGGTCATTAGAGCTGAGTTTGGTAATCAATACATTTTGATTAGAGAAGCTCAAAACCCCATCAAGCTTTTGTGGATTCCACATGGTGGAAATACCACCAGAAGCACCATTAGCTTCATTCATGAAAAAGTGTGATCTCGACCACAAAACCATCAAAAGAGCACTAAAGGAGTGTTCTATAATCTTTATTTATTGAAGGAGAAGAATATCAATACCATTTTCTAGAATATGATTCTTTAAAGAAAATTATTTTTGGGAGCCATTCAGCCCCCTCATGTTCCACGAGAGGAACCTCATTTCTTCATCTTGGTTGTAGAGTCTAGGGTCCTCTACCTGCCATGGTGATTTCCCTTGTAACTTCTCTTTTCCTTGTGACATGCTGCAATGACCGAGCTATCTTAGTGCTAGTTCTAACATCAACCTTATTATTTTTCTTTTTCTTTTTCTCAATCATCCATCCATCATCACGCATTAGGGTAATAGTAGATGCTCTTGGTGATGAGAAGGTTTTTCTTATAGGGGGTTTGAATAGTGGTTTGGATGAAGTGTCAACACCACTTTCTCTAGGAGGGGCCAAGATAACCCCCAACCAGGGTATGGTAGGTGGTATTTCCCCTTCCTCTAGAGTAGTAGTCTAGTCAAAAGTACCAATTGGATCCTTCTCTTGGTCTTGGTCAACTTTCTTAGGAGTTTCCAATAGCTTCAACAACTCATCCATGAAGGGATATTCATCATTATCAGAATTAGAACCACAACCTCTAGAGCCGCAATGACCCTTAGAGGAGAGGTAGAGATTCCCTTTAGTTTTTTATGCTCCTTGAGAGCTTTGCAATAAAATATCAGATGACTTGATTTGTTGCACTTTTTACATAAGACAGTAATGTTTTCATATACTAGTGCTTGTGTCCACTTCTCTAGTTTAGCTTGCAAGGTAATACAATTGGGGAGAGTTTTCAAATAGCCACAGTAACACATAAATATGAAAATACTAACCTAGATTTTTCCTTAGTGACTTCATATGTGGAAATGTAGTTTCTAAATGTGTTTCCAATCCAACGAAAAGTCTGTTCATCCCAGTATTCGAGCGAGAGCCCTGACCTAAAAACCTACACAAGGGCTTTCTGACTTAGATCAACAACATGGTCAAATCTTGACTTCCATCTGTGGAGGGAAAGAAGGTTTTTCATGTAAGTCCATGAGCTAGACAAAATAGTAGTCATGTTCTCTAATGCCATAAATTTGAAAAGAAATAAGGTACTAGGTGTTGCACTAGTTCAACACTTCTCTTAATTTTCCATCTTTGAGAGACACACTTCCTGACCATATGAACAATTAGTCTAAATGGAAAGAAGTGACTGGCCAAATTATTGTTCATCAAGGAGACAATTTGATAAAAAAAAATGTCAAGAACCTTGAAAGCCTTTCCCTCCTCCATTTGTGTGCACTTTGGAACAAACTCATCTTCCCCCTCTCTTTGGCATTCACCTACCAGGATATGTTTCAACCCTTCAGAAAAAGCATTTATTTGGCTCTTTGCCTAAACCAACTTGTTATAAACCACATCTAGGACGCTAGAGCCATTCTTAGCCTTAGTATTTTTGGCTTCCAGTGTTGTGATCTTTATAGTAATATGTTCTCATGTTGTGGGACCACTGGTCCCCTCTTGCAATGGATCTAAAATTGATGTTGGAGGCTCCCCACAAGGAATGTGCCCCCCATCACTAATGTCCACCATGAAAATGAAGAAGTTCAAACTTTACAAAATAGGAAAAAATGCATAATGGGAATTTGGTTAATGAAATGTTTTGATTAAATTAAATTATTTTATTTATACATTTTAAAACAAAAACAATATAGAGGGAAGTTTAGTCATAAATAAATAAAATTTAAATTAAAAAATGTAAATAGTCAAAGTGTTGGTGTTTAGATTTGGGAAGAGTCTTCGTTTCTAGTAAGCATCATTTTCTTATGGAGTAAGTCCATAAACCTTTAATACCACATCATATGAGTTTTCCTTTATTGATGGGATTATAAGGGAGTCTTCCCTTAATGGAGGAGAAAAAGGAGAACTTATCATTAAGTAGATTTAGAGGCTGTGTTAAGATCCCAATTCAACTTGAATTTAGGAATGTTCTAAATGTTTAGCATTTGATTGCGAAAACAAATGTACTTGCAAAGAATGGTCTTCTAGATAGACAAAAATCGTAGGGCAATTTGCCAAGATTGCACTAAGATTTTGTTCTCAAAATTTTCCCACAATTTATAGGCATCCTAAATAGTTGGTTCCATGTTAACCCGTATATTTTGTTAAAGGACTCTCTAATAAATGAAGGATAATGTGCTAGAAATTAATGTTCACTTAGGTGAGGAATATTAGGATGCAAAAAATAATAAGTTGATAAATTTTTTTAGTATATTAATTATCTTATTATAATAGTAGTATGAATGTGTTGAGTTGTTAAAACAATTCATACTATTCAAGAATATTCTTCTCTAAATAATTAGATATGAAAAATTCTATAAATAGATAATGTATTTGAACAAGAAGAAGATGAAGAAGCACCACATTAAATCCAGTCTAATATTATTTACTTCTATTAACAATGTCCCATATTTAATTATATGATATGAGAGAAGGTTATAAAGGAAGTGGTAGAGAAAAGTGAGCTATAATAAAGGCTTATACATTGTTGAGAATATCATGATAGTGAATTTATCTTTGTAGATAATATATCTCCAAACAAGCAACCTAAATAGATTAGTTGTCTTGGAAGCATATCCTCAGAATTATATATGCATTTTCTCCCTATTTTTGAGCAAGCATAATGTCAATTGGGATGTGATTTTTATTTTGATCAAGAAATCTAACAATATAGCTTGTGTTGGGATTGAGATGGTCCTTGAGTTATAGTAGCCATGTCAAAATCTATAGGACCATTCTTTCATGGATATATGAGTTGCTATAGTTTATAGCTTCCCAAAAATTGGCACAACTTATCTGCCTAGCCTCGTTGTCACTAGTCTTTCATCCTATGTGATTCACACTTCTGATCGAGCTACCCATGATCTTGATATTTTCCATTGATGACTTTGTGAGTTGACTTCCCATGTTGGAGTTGAGGTCTATGCTTGTCACATTCTCCCATGTCACTCTCATCGGTCTCTCTGCTCATTGAGAGTAGTGTTTACAAATAATTCAAGGTGTACCTTTCAGGCCAGCCTTAAACATCACACAATAAGGAAAAAATTAGTTTTGGAAAAAGTAAGACAAATTTGACTATTGTATTGCATAAAAATGTAATAAAGAACAAACTTAAATAAACTAAGTTTATCCTAACATATTCATGCAAACCTCAAAATACTATGGAAATAAGCATGTAAACATGAAGAGATAAAATAATAAACTAGTTTAACCTACTCAATACAAATGCAAACCTCCAAAATGACTAAGTGTTGATTGATTTGATGAAGAGGGTATGTGGTTGCTCAAATCCTGCAGTATGACAATGCATAAAAAGGCTTGTTAAATGAGGAGAAAAGCTCTCAATTTATAGGCTTTTTAGGGAAATAGATGGTTTGGATTCAAAGTTGGATGAAGGGCTAGGATTCTTCAAGATCAATGAGGTGGCCATGAGGTGGATGCCAAGTAGATGCCATGTAGGTGACATGTGGATTAGGGTTTGACCATTCAAAGGGGGAAAGATTCTCACACATGTGTGAGAAACTTTTGAAAGTGACATATCCATGACAAATTGTAAGAGAGTGTAAGAGGGTGTAATAAAGTGTAAGAAGGATAAAGTTGCTCACACATGTGTGAGAAACTTGAGAAAATGATGGCTCAATGACAAAGGTCAAGGGTTGTAAGAGGATGGGAGAACCAAGGATGCTCACACATGTGTGAGCAACTTTGGAAAATGACATGTCAATGACATGGGTCAAAAGGTGGAAGAGAAAGAGAGAACCAAGGTTTTGGAAAATGACATGTCAATGACATGTGGGAGACAAGTGTGTAAGAGTGTGTAAGAGTCACATGTGACTTGGGTTTGGGTTAGGATTTCTTAATCCTTAGATTAAGGTTGTGCAAATGATTAGGATGAGATTAGGTGGGAGATTAGGATTAATTAGAGGGAAAGTGGGTTGACTTGGGTTAGAAAGATGGGTTAGGTTAGGGAAGTGAGGTTAGGTGAGGGTTAAAGTTAGGAGCCATGTGCTTCAAATAGAATTAAATGCAATATTTAATTCCAAGTGGGTTAAGGAGGATTAATTAAGTAAACACGATCATTTACTTCATTAAATGGAGGATTAGGATGAGGGGACACGGGATAGAATTAAATAAATGTAAATTTATTTAATCAAGGATAAGGGATAAAGAGGATTGTAATTAAATAAATGTAAATTTATTTAATTAAGGTAGAATAATGATAAAATTAAATAAATAATAAATATCTATTTAATTGGCTAGGATAAGGGTAATTGTTAGGACAATTTTAGGTATCTACATTTTGCTCCTCTTTGATGTAGCATCACGAAGTGATGTTAGATCAAAGAAGATTAAAATATAGTGGATAAAAGAGATACGACCGGTAGCATAATGCCCTAGACACGAAAGGATGAGGAAGGATGATGAGGAGGGCTTGGTATGCCCCCTCGAGAGGACATGTGGGTTTGGAGAACATGTGTGTGCTCTCGAAAAGAATAGGAGTATGGAAGGAAGGAGAAAAGGTTATGGAGGACGAATGAAGCATAGAGAAAGTTACGTTGCAATGGTGTGAGCAACCTAAGTTTTATGTTGTATTTGAAACTATGCACCAAGGTATGAGGAACCAAGATGATAATGTGTCAAGTACATGATAAAAAAGGGGGTCAAATGCAACCATATGCCTATGACACCATGATATGGAAGATAGTGATGCCATTATGCCAATAGGATGCAAAGACCATGATAAATGCAAAAAATAATAATACAAACAAGCAACAAGTAAGCATGCACAATAAACCGAATGAAAACCAACAGTTTTCCCTTAGTCAAGATGAAAACCAATTGATGGATTGATTGATGATGATTGATTGAAGATGGCAAAGTTAACGATAAGAACAATGCAAATCCAAAGGATTTGGGAAGGATACATCCCATGATGATGATTTGACTGAAAGAGTTCAATAGATTATCAGCTGAGTCAGGTCAAGATGATGGGTTGATTAAGGATCAATGTACAAGATTACAAGATTGGATTGATTGGATTAGTATTGATTGCACTTGATTGGACTAGTTTGGGATTTTTTTTGTGATTTTACGGATTTTTTAATTTATTGACGAGTGGATTAGATAGTGAAGGGAAAGATGATTTGGATTGGATTGGAAGATGTGGACAAGATAATAGGAGTAGAAATGAATTGGATTGAAGATGATAGGAAGGAGGGAAACTGAGATTATTAGAAGATAAATAGATTAGAAAGGATTGGATTGGAGGAGAAATGAATTAGATAGAAGAATATAGGAAGAAGGGAAATTGAGAGGAGAAGATGAGGGTAGAGGAATTCGGGTGAATGGATGGGAAGAAGGGAAATTGATTAGATTTGAAGATATATGAATTTGATTTAGTGGAATTAGAAGATAAAGGAATTGGATAGGAAGAATTAGAAGATAAAGGAAGTGGATGGAATAAAAGAAAGAGAAATGGATTAGACATGAGAGGGAAAGGATAAATGGATGTGATGTGGAGAATTTGGAAGATGGATAAGATGATTGAATGGATCGAGACCAATGACAAGGGAAAACCAAGGAATGATAGAGGAAATAGGGAACATATGTAGTTTATGGATGGAAGGTAGATGGAGGGAATGCATAGTGATAGGATATGGGGGACTAAAAGGTGGGGAAAAGAGGGATGGGGATCCAAGGATGATGTGAATGCCCCATAGAAGAGGTAGGAGAAGGAATAGAAAGATGGTGGGTAAATGATATATGAAATGAATGGGATGGGTATGAGTATGCATGTAGGGAATGAAGGAAGGGATGTACCAAAGCATGCATGGATATCATTATGGTTTGTGTGTGATTTGGTGTGTCTAGGTTTATGAAGGAAAATGGATGAAAGCGGGAGGTGGATGGATAAGGGGTATGAATAAGATAGAGGATAATGATAAGGATGATATAGATGGAAACTGACAATGTATAATGTAGGGAGAATGTGGATAGAAGCATACAATGGGATTGAGGGAATACATGGGATAATCAAGATCAAAGGCATGGAAAGGAGGATGGAGCTTTATAAGTGAATAGGGGTAAAAAGGAATCACTCCTATTCAAATGTGTATGATGTATAAATGTATGGGGGAAATATGAGATCCACTCCTAAATCCAAATTCCCAAAGGAGAGATCCAATTTGATCAACCAAAAGGTTAATGCACAATCGAATCAATCTATAGAGAATATGAAAAAGAGAGAAAAACCCTATATTTCCCTTATGGTGGAATTGAAGTGTTTGGAATTTGAAATAATTGAAATACAAGTACTAACCTCAAATTAGGGAAAATCTAGAAAATGCCAATTTATGATGTTTGTGTGTACCTTCGGGGAAATCTGCAACTTATTTTAGACTGGAAATGCCGAGACGAAGAAAACCCAAAAATCTTTTGTCTTTTCGATGGCAGGTAGTCTTTGACCCTCATAAAAGGTCAAAGGCTACATTCTTTGTTTGAAGGTCGATTCTGACTTTGTTCGTAGATCTAAAAAGTTCACCGAAAAAGGTATCCGAATATGCTCTCAGATCCAAAGTTCCGCACCTGTACCTGCAAGAAAATGGGGGTTTTTGTTTGTATGGGGGGGTTTGCCTTGGTCAAACCCCAATTTAGGAATTAACCTTGAAATTGAATTGAAATGTAGTGTGCATAAACAAAGCAATTGAAATAATTCACCTCGCTTATGTTGAAGTCCTTGTAGAGGATTCAAATCCTCAAATCCACAAATAGGAATGCTTCAATGGATGTAGGATGTCTCAAATCAATGACATTTGATCTTCAACACCAATCTTGAATTGATCTTTGCATATGAGGAGGCTTGGATGAATGTGGAAGGATGGATCTTCAAGGGGGCTCCAAAGAGATTGAATCCTTCAATGGATAACAATGGATCTCCTTGATGGATGAATGCTTGAACACTTGAATGCTTGAAGGCTTGCTTGAATGCTTGAATTCACTTGCTTTCACTTGAGAGCTTTCTCATGAAATTGCTTGAAGATGAGATGTTCTCACAAAACTTGATTGAGAAAATGAGAGAGGAAGGCCTCCTTTTATAGTGATCTAGGGCACAATCCTCTAGAGGGGCCACCTTGGAGAATTAAATCCCAATTAGGTCCTAACCTTTAGAAAATATACCTAGATTAAATGCAATTAGAGGATTTACCATTCTGAAACCCAGAATGGCCAACCCGGAGGCGGGAAACAAATATCCCCGAAAACTCGACACCCAGAAATCAAGGAATCTTGAAATTTTTCTAGGGGGTCAAGGATGAGGTTATAACTGACTAGGTTAGGATTGAGGTCGATCCTGACCAGGTCAGGATAGAGGTCGACTTTGATCTCAAAAGGTCGACTTTGACCTTTTGGTTAAAAACCTCAGGATCCTATCCCAAAATGTTATGAAATGCAGATATGAAGTGAAAAATGGGTCCAAAAGGAAGCAAAATAGGGGGGAAAAACTAGATACATGCAAAGACCTAATCAAGGAACTTAACATGACCCTATACCACTTACTCAGAGGGCTAAACACTCTTATCATGGAAGTGCTTCCATTTTAAGATGATACGTTAAGCCCCCACTTTAGCAAGAGTATGGACTCGATGCAAACTCTTGGTAAAGGAGATCAGAATGAAAAGATAATCTTATCATAATCCAAGGGACAAAGAGAAACCTTAAGCCCCCAGGGACTCAAGTCTTCGTCAACTCCTAGATCACAATAAGAGAGACATCTCTAGAGAGAGAAAGAAAGGGTGTGATTACCTTGCCCAATGAGAACTTATATCCCATTGTGAACCACACAAGGAAATGACGCAACTGGAAAGATGGAATTGAACTGCCTAGTGAATGTGGCTACTCACTAGTCAACCCATCAAGGATTCACCCTTAGGAATATTCTATTCCATAAGAATAAAACCAAAAACAAAAAGAGATCCAGTCTTAAGGACACCTCCGACCTTAAGGGATCAAAATATATGTATATTTGAAACTGGAGGGATCAAGAGATCCTAAAATATAAATTCATGCTTTAAGGATTAGTTACTAATCCAAAAAGGTAGAAAAATATTTTGAAAAAATATGTACGTATCAAAGAGTGCGTGTGTGCAATAAGTGAGCAGAGCGTATGCCCCCATGTTAAAGTCATTGCTGACACTTTAACAAGAGCAATGGCTTTAACGAAAAAATAAACAACTCCACTAATTACGTTTCCACGTTGAGATGCCCCCAGATGAAGACAAATCAAGGGAAATATCACAGAAACATACAAAGAACACAGAAGGGATTTACCTACTGTGGGGTCAGTATGATCATAAGATAATATATATATGATATATTTGCAAATGAATTAACATCATTCCCCAAAGATAGTAGAACTACGATCACAAAGGAGGAAAGATTACATAAGATATACAAAGGAGAATCTTTTCGGACCATGACATGGAGACCATAAAGAATCAGTGCTACCATATCTCAAATCCAAGTAGATTACACAAGGAAACATTTACGAACAATAACACAATTACAAGATAACATGAAACAACACATAGAAGAATAGAGATATATATAGAGGAATTTGAACAACAGTTTCGATTCCTTCATCACCTTGTACCAACTAAGTAACAAGGATCGTATAAAAGAATCTAACAAAATTTAGCAAGCACATTACGGGAGAAGCACCGTACATCAGGAAAACACACAACAAAGCTACCATGAAGGACAAGCCAATCAAGCATGCCGCCTACTCTCCCCATCTCATTGTATATCATTTAGGGAAGGTGGGTAACTCGTAAGAGGGACTATATCCAACATAGTAGGAATGATAGCCAGTTCCAAACAAGGATCCTCTTGAGAATCACAATGTTTGATACTAGGTGTAAGAGTTAATTGTGATGAAAGCATATTAGGTAAATCAATGTCAATGTCAATACTCTCATATTCATCATTAACATCATCAGTATCATCAAGAGTATCTTCTTCATCCAAATTAATCAAAATAGGATCTAAGATATGAATAGAATCATCATAATCATGCATATGAACATCATTATTAGTAACAACTTCTTCTAACATATCATGCATAGGTTTATCTGAAGAAGATAGAGATCTTTGAAGAACAAAATTATGAGCTTTAGCATGAGCACAACGTTATTTATGACATTCATTAGCAGATTGATTACGTTTTGATTTATTTGAAATAGGTTGAGAACTAGGAGGAACAATCATAGGATCCTTCATAGGTTCTTTAGGAAGATCAATAGGATTATCAACAATAGGAGGAACAATCACAAGATCTTTGATAGGTTCTTTAGAAGGAACTTGATTAATAGAACTAGAAGTCATAGTTAAAGGAGGTATAGAAGGTATAGGAAAAAGACCGTGATTAAGATCCATGGGAGGAATGCTTAATTCAAGAATCTTACAATGTTTATAAGCTTTATATGAATGAAAAAGATTATCAATTTGAGGAGGACATGAATTAGGTAATGAAGGCCAAAAGAAATCAAGAGCAGCACAATCTCTGGGCCTAGAAGGTTGATATAAACTATGATTAATTGTCTTCACTTCTTCATCATGAATGAACTTAAGACACTTATGGATAGGTGAAGCAACAACATGCATGGCATTCAACCAAGGCAAACCTAGCTTAACTTGAAATTGATCAGAAGTAGGAACAACAACAAAGGAAGTGCTCACAATTTTTCCATAGAGTTCAACTGGTAAAGTAATAGAACCAAATGATGGATAAAGAAAACCATTACAAGTTTGAATCCACACATCTGATGTATCATATAAGAATCACATTGTAAGCTTTTCATAAAAAGATTTTCTTCAGTGATAACATTGACTAAGGATGTAGGATCAACAAGACAACCACGAGTAGGTATTTGAGAAACCCTAGCAGCAATGTAAAGGGGACCATCAGGATCCTTAATAGTCTCAGAGTCATCAAAGGTAATCAAAATTTCTCGAGGTCTTTTATTCTTAGGTTGTTGTCGAGCTTTAGGTTGAGTTTTTAGTTTAGGCTTAGGTTTTGGTCGAGGTTGAGATTGAACTTGAGATTGAATTTGAGGTTGACGTGGAGATATAGATTGACCAACATGCTCCGCTTAATTAACAACATGATTGAGATCATCCATCTTAGAATCATACACAATTTCCACAACAAATGGTTGGGCAATTGTATTAGTATCATGCATAGGTAAAGGATTCTTATAAATTTGAAGGTTTTGATTAGGAGGAGAGATAGATTTGTTCCCACTACCATCAAGAATATCAACAGATAAGGCATTAGAGTCAATTAAGTCTTGAACCTTATGTTTTAAAAAATAACATTTCTTAGTATCATGACCATTCTGACGATGATATTGACAAAAAGCATTTTGATCAAAAGATTTAGAGGCAATCATAACAGGTAAAAGAGGTTGAATATGAGGTAAAGTAATCATATTAGCAGCTAACAACCTATTCATAATAGCATGTAATGGTTCAGAAAGAGGAGTAAACGTATGATTTAATCGAAAAGCAGTGGATGAAAAAGTGGCATTGTGAGATGCAACAGCAACTGCATTCGCTTGTTTTCTTATCTTGACATAGTTATTGAATTTTTGAAATTTGTTTGGATTAGGAGCAGCATCACTCTTATCAACTGTAACATGAGCCATTGGATTTGTGCTCTCAAATTGACTCACTTGTAATTGATAATGATGAAGCATTGCGCAAAGTTGTTGAAAAGAGGTAAATTTAGTAAGCAGAATCTTATCTATAATATCCTTTTGCAAATTTGAAATAAACATACGTTGAATATCAATATCAGGAACATGATAGGAAATTTGAGCATACAAATGGTTAAATCTACCAATAAATTCAGTTAATTTTTCTTTAGCACTTTGTTTACAATGGATCAAATCAGTCAAAGACACTTGCGGGCCAATGTTGTTTTGAAATTGTTGAATAAAGGCATTCACAAGTTGTGGAAATGAATCAATGGAATAAGGAGGCAAGGAACAATACCATTGTAAGGCCTTGTCACGGAAAGTTCTAGCAAATAGTTTGGCTAAAATCTTATGGTCATGAGCATAATCACTACAAAGGATTTGGAATGTTTTAACATGATGAACATGATCTCCTTTTCCGTTATAATTCTCAAGATGAGGCATCTCACCTTGCTGAGGAACATGAGTACAAATAATATCCAAGGACAAAGGACTTCCCATGTCACATGTAGGGATACTAAACTTGCTTTGAGTTAAGTAAGCAAGTTGTTGTTGTAAGGATGATACAGTTTGAGCCAAACTAATGATTGTTGAATCATTAGAGGAAATAGGAGGAGTAGCAACATTAGACACACTAGGTAAAGTGTAAGAAGCTGTAGGGATAGAAGACACAACTGAAGGAACACTAGGAACTAAAGTTGGAAGCGGATTGGAATAAGTAAAAGGAACATTATGATATGAAGGTTGTGACGTAGGAAGGGACACAGGAGGACACTCATAGGAATAGAGGGAACTGTCACAGTCACCAAAGAAGGAGTATAGGTAGGAATACTAGGTAAAGGATTAGAAGGAGGTTCAACACTAGTGATAGGAGGAATCAACCCTAAATCTTGAACTTCTTGAGCTAAAGGTTTAACATTTGAATGCACAAGGTGAGTAATACCATGCAAGAGGTTAACACCTTGATCACTATCATAGAGAACTTTCTTAAGAGCCTCTATAGCTTGAATATAATCTTGATTATGGTTCTCTTGAATAAGCCAATTACCCATTTTATCAAGTTCAGTTGAAATTTTTTGAACTTGTTCAGGAGAAACTCTTAAAGCGTCATCCTCATCATGAGATGAGTGAGAAGAGTTTTGCTCCGTAGTAGGATTGGAATCATGAAGAATCAAATTATCATTCGGGACCCTAAGGAAAGGAGAGGAAGATTCAAGATCAAAGGCACCCATGAGTCTACGACTTCTTCTAACCGGAATATTATAAGTAGGACTAGTGGTAGTAAAGCTCATAAACTAATGTAATGCAAATGAACTAAACTAAGAACACATAAAGCATGAATATTTTTGTATTTTTGAAATCTAATTAGCAACACAAAGGAGAAATATAATACTAACAAGATAAAATGAAGTATAAGAGAAAGGGATATCTAATACCAAAAGAGAAAGAGAGTAGGTATGTCGGGTTCACCAAAATGAATAGGGGTAAAATAAAATCACT
Organism: Chamaecyparis obtusa; assembly: GCA_027943335.1. Taxonomy (NCBI): domain Eukaryota; kingdom Viridiplantae; phylum Streptophyta; class Pinopsida; order Cupressales; family Cupressaceae; genus Chamaecyparis; species Chamaecyparis obtusa. The sequence continues at coordinate 2,413,346 of BSBK01002298.1, read as the reverse complement.
CCTATTCAAATGTGTATGATGTATAAATGTATGGGGGAAATATGAGATCCACTCCTAAATCCAAATTCCCAAAGGAGAGATCCAATTTGATCAACCAAAAGGTTAATGCACAATTGAATCAATCTATGGAGAATATCAGAAAGAGAGAAAAATCCTATATTTCCCTTATGGTGGAATTGAAGTGTTTGGAATTTGAAATAATTGAAATACAAGTACTAACCTCAAATTAAGGCAAATCTGGAAAATGCCAATTTCTGATGTCTGTGTGTACCTTCGGGCAAATCTGCATCCTGTTTCAGACTGGAAATGCCGAGAGGAAGAAAACCCATAAATCTTTTGTCTTTTCGATGGCAGGTAGTCTTTGACCCTCATAAAAGGTCAAAGGCTACATTCTTTATTTGAAGGTTGATTCTGACTTTGTTCGCAGATCTAGAAAGTTCACCGAAAAGGGTATCTGAATCCGCTCTCAGATTTGAAGTTCCGCACCTGTACCTGCAAGAAAATGGGGGTTTTTATTTGTATGGGGGGTTTGCCTTGGTCAAACCCCAATTTAGGAATTAACCTTGAAATTGAATTGAAATGTAGTGTGCATAAACAAAGCAATTGAAACAATTCACCTCGCTTATGTTGAAATCCTTGTAGAGGATTCGAATCCTCAAATCCACAAATAGGAATGCTTCAATGGATGTAGGATGTCTCAAATCAATGGCATTTGATCTTCAACACCAATTTTGAATTGATCTTTGCATATGAGGAGGCTTGGATGAATGTGGAAGGATGGATCTTCAAGGGGGCTCCAAAGAGATTGAATCCTTCAATGGCTAACAATGGATCTCCTTGATGGATGAATGCTTAAACACTTGAATGCTTGAATTCACTTGCTTGCACTTGAGAGCTCACTCATGAAATTGCTTGAAGATGAGATGTTCTCACAAAACTTGATTGAGAAAATGAGAGAGGAAGGCCTCCTTTTATAGTGATCTAGGGCACAATCCTCTAGAGGGGCCACCTTGGAGAATTAAATCCCAATTAGGTCCTAACCTTTATAAAATATACCTAGAATAAATGCAATTAGAGGATTTACCATTCTGAAACCCGAAATGGCCGACCCGGAGGCGGGAAACAAATATCCCCAAAAACCCAACACCCGAAAATCAAGGAATTTGAAATTTTGCCAGGGGGTCAAGGATGAGGTTGTAACTAACTAGGTCAGGATTGAGGTCGATCCTAACCAGGTTAGGATAGAGGTTGACTTTGACCTTTTGGTCAAAAACCTTAGGATCTTGTCCTAGAATGTTATGAAATGCAGATATGAAGTAAAAAATTGGTCCAGAAGGAAGCAGAACAGGGGGGGAAAAGGCAAATACATGCAAAGACCTGATCAAGGTGCTTAACATGACCCCATACCACTTACTCAGAGGATAAATGCTCTTATCATGGAAGTGCTTCCATTTTAAGATGATACAATAGGATTATGGATGGAGGATGGAGGAAGTGAATATGACAAGGATTATGAGATGGAGGATATGGATAGGATGTCAAGATCAAATACATACAAGTTGATGGACGTATTTAGGATAATGAAGAGGAGATGTATAACAAGTAAGGAAAATGGATGGCGTATATTGATGGATGGAATACATAGGATAGTCAAGATCAAAGATAAGAAAGGATGAGGATGACCTTAGATAGGAGGATGGATGGTGGATATGAAAGATGGAAGACATATATGGTAGCATAATATGGATGGAGCTTTCCCCCAAGTGTACAGTACAAGGGGATGAGGATAAGTGAATGGATGTAAGAGGTAAACTTTAGAAGATAATAGATATGTGATAGGGAGATGGAGGGAAGGACTCAAGCATCGAGTGTCATGATATTACACTGTATGTTTTGTATCAAGTCATTTTTTATATGTTCTCATAGATGTTGGTAAGATGGGTAGGTGGTAGAGGAAATGGATTGGGGAAGGAGAATGAGGGTGCATGAAAAATATTAGACTAAAGGGGTGGATGAGTATGGAAGGTTTGGGGAATAATGGATGGTAGGATGGAAGACTTGTACATAAATGGATGGGAGAGATGACAAGATCACCATTGGCACACATCTTGAAGGGTGGTGGAGAGGTGGAGAAGGATATTTTGGAGGAGATGGAGAAAAATAAGTGGATTTGGGATATAAGGACCCAAAATAGATGAAGGAGGTAATGGAGTTGGAAAGTAGAGGATTTTTAGAGGGATCATTTAGGAGGAAGCTTTTAGATTAGCAAGGTTGGATGCCAATTTGGATTTTGAATTGAGATGCATTTTGGCATTGAGTAGCTTTGGAATCCACATGATTTTTCATTTTTCATTTTGAGGCCTTTGTGGCCTTTTGAACTTTTCATCCTTTTGGATCATATTTTTCTTTTCTTGAACATGTCTTTTAGATGGGACATGTTGATCCTTCTATTTTTGTGTGGATTTTTGGTTTGATGCATCTTTGTTTATTTATGTTTTTTTTTCTTGGACATCCAACTTGCTTCCATTAGCCATGGTATCGTGGCATGAGGATGAATGGTTTAAAGAGTGGATGGATGGAATTACAAAAGATGAATGTTGGAAGGAATTCAAGGATGTGTGCCTTTGTGGATCTTTCTTAGGGATATGAGGTTAACTTGGATATGGAAGATGGATGTATGTAAGGACCTAAAATGGATGGAAGGGAGGAAGTATTATGTTTGGGAACATAAGGACCCAAAATGGATGTGTTTGAGGAAGGGAGGGAACTTGGGACATAGGGGCTCAAAATGGATTTGGAAAGTGGGGGGAATGGAGGTTTGGATATAAGGGCCCAAAATGGACTTAGAATATGAGTGATGGGAATATGGAAGTTTAGATTTAGATGGAGAAATTTGGGATTTAGAAGGAGTAGATGGGGTACCAACATCTTGAGACATTATTTCTTCAATGTGATACTTAGTATTTGCAACACAAGATGCGAGTCCAGGTGTATGGGGTTCATGAATGGATTGGATTGGTGAGATAGGATTTTGTGGAGGATTAGGATCATGAGGGGGATTAGGGGAGATAATAGGATTGTGAGATGGTTTATGAGGGATAAGAGGATCGTGAGATGGTAGAGGAGCATGACAGGGAGATAACGGGGTACTTTGATCTTGACTTTGAAGAGGATTAGGTGGCGGATTAGAAGGGATAATGGGATCTTGAGAGGGAAGCAGATCATATAATGGAATGGAGGGGAGGGAATCATGAGATGGAGTAATTTGATCTTGACATGGAGGGGGATTATTGGATGGGAGAGAAGGAATATCTTCATGAAGTGGAGGATAAGTGGATGTTAAGGCTTGAGATGGAAGGGGATCATTGGATGGGGTAGAGGGGATGGGTTCATGAGATGAAGGGGAGTCATTAACAGATGGGGTAATAGGGATGTCTTGATCTTGATTAGGAATTGGATCATGAAGTGGATTAAGAGGGATAAATGGATCTTGAGATGGATTAGAAGTATGGGATGGAGAGATGCTAAGATCTAGAGGAGGAGAAGAATCCATAGTAGCATGCTTTGGAACAAGGTCTTGACATGTTTGGACTTGGGAGAGTGATGGGATGGAGGAAGTGGAGGCTTAAACTCGAGTGAGTGGAGGGGTGAAAGAATCATGAGACTTAGAAGATTTAGGTGTGTGGTGACTTGGAGGGAATGATGGTGAGTGTAGGGCTTGTGGAGATTGGGTAGCTTGATTTAGAGGTGGGGATGTACACTGCAATGTTATCTCATCGATCCATGCAAAGAAAAGCATGGTTTTGGATGAGAGATGGGGATGATGGATTTGGGTAAATGTGGAAGGATGAGATGGATTTCCCTTGTCAAAGGTAGAGGGAGCAGAAGAAATGTGAGATGTATTGAGATTGGATATGACATGTTGAGATGGAATAGATGGGGATATGGGATTGTATCGGTAAGTGGGAGTTGCATTGTTTTGGGGAGTGTGTGAGTTGGATGAATGTGAGATTGGATTTGTGCGAAGCCCATATTTATCCATGATGTTGGAATCAAGTTTTGGATGTGGATTAGAATAAGATGTGGATGAAGATTTGAATTAGGAGTAGATGAAGTGAGATATTTGAAATATGAACTTAGGACTTAGGAGCAAGTTTGGACTTTGTTTTTGATTTGAGAGGGTAGGGCCTCAAGGACTTTGATTTGATTGATTAAGATGGCATGGACTCAAGGATTAGATTTGATTCTGAGGGAAGGGCCTCAAGGATTTGATTGATTTGATTTGAATTTATTAAGAGGACAGGGCCTCAAGGATGAGATTGATTGGATTTGATTTGATTTTGGATCTGAAGGTTTGAGACAAACCTAGGTGGAACAAGACCCTATGATGGTGCAAACAAAGGATTGATTTGGATGATGATCTTCTTCTACTTGGATATGGACTTGTGATCCCTAGCAAAATAGGATAGGATTAATGGAATTAGTTACTTGAGATGAACTGCTATTCTCAAAGAAATAATTCCATTAGACGTGTTTGTTAATGAGGAGGGTCTATGTAACACTTTTGATTAAAATATATCAACCTAAGATTGATTAAGGAATGAAAGATGAGATTTGATTTGACTAGTCTTGATTATGCTTGGATATGGGTCAATCAAGGAAAGATTTGATTAAAGTCCAAATGAGGATTTTGCTCCTAAGTTCAAAGTAGAAGATTTTATGAAAATTTGGATGAGAAGATGATGTGGATATAGAATGGAATTAAGAATGAAAGAAATTTAGAAGATAAATGAAGGATATTTGGAGGAATTTAAATGGATTGAATGAGGATTAGATTGGAATGATAGAAGATTGACAAGTGGATTATATTAGATAGGTAATGACGTGATTAGATTAGAAGGAAAATGAATAATAAAATTGGATGAAGAAAGTAGATGTGATTTGTGAAGGATTACCAACATGAATATTATGACCTTGATTGAATGATTAGGAAGAGGATAAAGATGACGTAGAAGAAGGATTAGATTAAAAGAATGATTAAGAAGAATGATAAAGATGACTTATAATAAGTGAATGATTAGAATGATTAAGAAGAATGAGTGATTGAGATTATTATAAGAAGTGATTAGGATGATTAGAATGATTAAGAAGGAAGATGCTTAAGATGATTAAGAGATGAAGAGGAAGAATGATTAGGATATGGAGGAATGTTTAAGGATGTAGATGAATGATTAAGGATGATTGAATTGGATTAAGAAGATGACTAAGGATGTTATGGATGATTAGGATATGATGGCTAGGATGATTAGAATAGAGGAATGAATAGGATGATTAAGAGAGATTACGATTGGAGGAATGAGTTAGAATGATTAAGAAGTTGATTAGGATAAGAAGTATGAAAAAGGTGATGAAGTTGATAGATGGAAGAAGTGATGTGGAGATGATGTGGAAAGCTTGACTAAAGACAACTAACTTAACAAAATATTTTTTGTTGTTTTTGGAGTGATTTTGATTTTTTTGAGTTTTTTAATGTTTTTGGGTTTTTTAACTTTATATTTTATTTTGGATTTTGAAGTTTTTGATGTTTTTGGATTTTAAAAGTTTATGCTTTTTTGGATTTTTTTGAAATGTTATGACTCTTTTTTTTTGGATTTTGATTTTAAAATGTAAAGCAAATAAATGAAATTATATACAAACACAATTTCTAAGAATTAATTTGGATGGCGTGTCCCCTTTTGGCTGCAAGTGGGGAGGGTTTTAAAAATTCAAGCACATCAAACACACCAAAAATCCTATTGAGGCTTCAACTAAAATATACAAGCTCAACTAGGGAATGTCCTCGATATACGCAAGGTACGTGAGACCCAAATCCGTAGATGAAAGAGAGTAATGCCACACAGTTGGGAGGAGACGGTAACTAAAATCTCCACCTTCACTTGCCAAAGGTATAAAGTTATTTGGGGCTTAGCCAAGAGTGACAAGATTCTACTTCCAAGAGAGGTGTCTTTGGATTCACCTCCCACTATTTATACTCCGTCGAAACACAGGAGTTGAGGTCGTCCCTTGAGGTGATCAAATCCCCAAGAAAGCCTCCTAAAAAGAAAACAAGACCCCGTATTTCTTTTGCACTCAAGATCACCTGAAGGTGCGAGAGGAGATAATAGGTACGTGGCCTTGGGGTTTAAAAGACACTTGTTCTTTTTAATTCCAAATCCAAATGTGTAAGGTTTATTTTAAGCCCAATTTGCAAATGTGTGGAAAACAATTCAGATAGAATGTCAAAGGTTAAAAATTATTGCAAAATCATATTCCTTGCATTTTTCAAATAATTGTTTTTAAAAAAATCACTTTCATATGCAAGAGTTGTGATCATTTTAAGATTACAAAACAAGGCTAACTTTGAACACATGCACCTAATTTTTTATAAGAAATATGATCAAATGATTTGCAGATCTGGATAGAGGACTGAATCAACTTTTTGGCACTTTTTGAATCGTCAAAATTGGAGCTTGTATGCAAAAGTTATAGCCGTTTTAGTGAAGGTGTCTCTTTATGGATTTTCAAAGATGAAAGGGCCAAATTGAGCCCCTGGCGGCCAGCCCTTGGGTCCCACGTGACCATAGGCTACAAGAAGGGTGCTGGAAGTTTCAGCAAAGCCCTTGGTTGCCCATATGACTAGGGGCTAGATCCTTGCAAAAAAAATTGAACATGAAAATGAAAAAACAATTATTAAAGAAATGATAATGCGAATTTCAAAAATTATTGAAAACAAAATTAATTTTTTGAAAAAAATAATAAAAAGGGCAGATTTTACGTTAGTTTGTTTTGACTTTTTTTTTTTGTTTGGTGTGGGAACACAACCACGGGACTGTGTTCACATAGTCCACAGGCTGTGTAAAACACAGTCCATGCAGTCAGTCCCGTGGACTGTGTGAGCACACTCTCACGCGCGGGGGTGGGGGGTGTTCATTTTATTTTATTTTTATTTTTAATTTTTTTAATATTGATTTTTACTTTGATTTCATTTTTTAAATTTTTATTTTTTTATATTGATTTTTTTGTTTGTTAATATATATTATATATATAAGTATATATATTATATATATAAGTATATATATGTGTTTTTTTTATTTTTATTTTTAAAATATATATATATATATATATATATATATAATTAATGTATATATATATATATATATATATATATATATATATATATATATATATATATATATATATATATATTCAAAAACAAAAAGCAATAAAATGAAAGATTATATAAACAAAAGAGATTTCTATATTATTATTATTTTTTTATTTTTTTTATAATATAGAAATGTAAAGAAAATAGGAAGTTTGGGATATATACACAATGAAAATACTTCCTATAAATGAAAATAGAAAAATGAAGATTAATATAGAGATTTATATGCCAAAAAAATTCTCTTGAGTGCTTTAAGCACAATGATGAGGTTCTTGGTTTGATTTGAGGCTCCTTGTGAAATTTGATCTCCAAATGTTCTTTTAACCTACTAGCTTCAAAATCTCTAAAAAAAAAACTCAAGAACACATTAGATGATTAGTATAGAACCCATGAAGTGGGTCCCACCGGGCGTGCCAAAATGTATTGCATAAAAATGTAATAAAGAACAAACTTAAATAAACTAAGTTTATCCTAACATATTCATGCAAACCTCAAAATACTATGGAAATAAGCATGTAAACATGAAGAGATGAACTAATAAACTAGTTTAACCTACTCAATACAAATGAAAACTTCCAAAATGACTAAGTGTTGATTGATTTGTTGAAGAGGGTATGTGGTTGCTCAAATCCTGCAACATGACAATGCATAAAAAATGCTTGTTGAATGAGGAGAAAAGCTCTCAATTTATAAGCTTTTTAGGGAAATGGACAGTTTGGATTCAAAGTTGGATGAAGGGCTAGGATTCTTCAAGATCAATGAGGTGGCCATGAGGTGGAGGTCAAGTAGATGCCATGTAGGTGACATGTAGATTAGGGTTTGACCATTCAAAGGGGGAAATATTCTCACATGTGTGAGAAACCTTTGAAAGTGACATATCCAAGAAAAATTGTAAGAGAGTGTAAGAGGGTGTAAGAAGGTGTAAGAGGGATAAAGTTGCTCACACATGTGTGAGAAACTTGAGAAAATGATGGCTCAATGACAAAGGTCAAGGGTTGTAAGAGGATGAGAGAACCAAGGTTGCTCACACATGTGTGAGCAACTTTGGAAAATGACATGTCAATGGCATGGGTCAAAAGGTGGAAGAGAAAGAGAGAACCAAGGTTTTGGAAAGTGACATGTCAATGACATGTGGGAGACAAGTGTGTAAGAGTGTGTAAGAGTCACATGTGACTTGGGTTTGGGTTAGGATTTCTTAATCCTTAGATTAAGGTTGTGCAAATGATTAGGATGGGATTAGGTGGGAGATTAGGATTAAAAAGTGGGAAAGTGGGTTGACTTGGGTTAGAAGGATGGGTTAGGTTAGGGAAGTGAGGTTAGGTGAGGGTTAAAGTTAGGAGCCATGTGCTTAAATACAATTAAATGCAATATTTAATTCCAAGTGGGTTAAGGGGGGATTAATTAAGTAAACAAGATAATTTACTTCATTAAATGGAGGATTAGGATGAGGGGAAATGGGATAGAATTAAATAAATGTAAATTTATTTAATCAAGGATAAGGGATAAAGATAAGTGTAATTAAATAAATGTGAATTTATTTAATTAAGGTAGAATAATGATAAAATTAAATAAATAATAAATATCTATTTAATTGGCTAGGATAAGGGTAATTGTTAGGACAATTTTAGGTATCTACAACTATTTAATAATTTTAGCCTAGGAGTAAATCTTTAGTGTGCGATGTCTACAGTCAAGGTACCTTTTAGTTTAGAATGTGTGTCAAGTTTGATTTGGGATTTTTTTGGTATGTGGTAATAGTATGTTTTAGAACATGGTCTAGTATGTCAAAATCATGTGGTAATAGTATGTTTCAGTTTAAAATGTGTGTCAAAATCATGAGGTAATAGTATGTTTTAGAACATGGTCTTTTTTCTTGATTTTGATTGTTGTGTTCCTTTTAGATTATAGGTGGAGTCAAATAGTTTTTCTTTAAATGGAGGAAAATAATATATTAATACAAAAATTTGAAGGATCAAAATTCCACACATATCAAATCAAATTACAATTGATTCTTATTGAAAAGGATTTGTTGAATATAGTAATTAGAGAAACAACAAGGTCAATTGATCCTGATGAAAATACAAAGTGGACTCTAAAGGATTGACAAGAAATAACTTTGATTGGTCTTGTAGTTTTAGATGCATACCTCTTCCACATTGACTTATTGAATACCTTAAAGGAAGTGTGAGAGAAATTGAATGCTTTGTTTGGATCAAAAACATCAAGTGCAAAAATGGGGCCAAAGCATAAATTTCTTGGGTTAAAAATGATGGAGGCTGACAATATTGTTCAACATATCAGTAAGTATCACTTTCCTCTAATGCGACATAGGTTCGTACTTTTACCCTTGAATCAATCAACATATCAGTAAGTTAGGATTGCAACAATACAAGAGGTAAAGCTTGAAGAAGTAAGCATACCTGTGAATGTTTTGACATTAGGCATGAAATATATTTTTGAAGATGTGGATGAGAATGAGTTTCATGATCAATTGATTGAATCTAATGGACAAGTTGAACAAGTTAATAAGTGTCTTGTTGTTGAGGATATTCATATTGTTGACATAATTAAGGTTGGGAATGAGATTCCTTTGGATGAATCTGATAACCTAGTTGGGTTAGTTGAAGAGTATAATGCCATTGAGGTTAGCAATAAGGGTATTGATGCTAATGAATTTTTTGAGAGTGTCTTGGGTAGGGTTTTCATTTGTGATGATCAAGTTGCCAATGGAAAGTTGCAGATTGAGATGTTTCAGTTAGATTCTAACTTGTTGTAGAGATAACCTAGGGGGTGTGAAAGAGAAGACATGTGTTTCTTGGTTAATGTTGGTACTAATAAAATTGATTATGTGAAAGAGGATGATATTGCATGTGTTGCAGTATAGGTATGGAAAGAGGGGCAATATTCCTTTGACAATAACTAGTATTTGAGTAAGAGGATGGATATACCAAGAGTGAAGATGAAGACTGAATTAGAGAAAAAGGTAATGATGATGAAGGAAGAGGTGTGGTTGAAGGATGTAGGTGGTGGAATGAGTGAAGTTCATGACATCATTATTACAGGTGGATTGTTGGCTAAGATTGATCATATATGTGATGACGAGGATAATTGGTTGAAGTTGTGAAGAGAGTTTATGAAGATGAGTACATATTTTATGTGAGGTTTTAATGGTGAGTTTTTTATTTGGCTTTGTTTTGTGAAGAGGATGAAGATACCAGATTGTTTTTTTGTGTAGGTTCATATTCTTAACCATAAGGGTTGAGAAACCAAAGGTCAAAATGAAGTTTGGTGATTAGATGTGGATTTCTTCTGGCAACATCAAAGTGAGAGGCTCACTTTTCAATAAATCTGAGTGTTTGATGTAGGAGCATCTTTGGTTTCATCACAATCTGGCATCACCCAAAAATATTTTCCTTTCAGTTGTTCATGTTAGTCAGTTTCCGTGTTTTGTGTGGCGTTCCTCCTAGTTAGATCTTTATCTCATGAAAACCTAATGGTTTGTTCTAGACACAATGTGGAATCTTTGTTTGGGTTCGCATCTTGATTTGTTCTATCTTGGTGGAGATCTCTTGGGTTTTTGGTTTAGACCTTTATGTTCTTCATGTTAGCAGTTAATTTGAGTTTTTGGATCTTGTAAAGCTTTCATGTGGCTTGTGGATCTAATTGGCCCATTGTTCGATGATATTATGCTCGTGGATGACCTCCTTGTGTGTTCTCACTTCATTCCATATCAATCTGGAGGTGTTCTTTTATGACTTGGGTCCTAACCTATTTGTTTTAATATATTTTCTTCATCTTTGGAGAATGTGATCTCCTTGACTGGCTTGTGGCTTGCGAACTTGTATATATTATAGCATTTGTTCCATTGTTAGGTAGCTTAGGATCAGCTCAAAGATAACTCTTAGTAGTTAGGTTTTCACCCAACATGGATTTGGATTTGGGTTTGTAATCAAGCATGTATGCCTTAAGTGTAAGCCAACATGTTGCTGGATAATCTAATGTAAATACTTGAATCTAAGACAATGTGAAGGATTGGATGGACATATTTTTCTATTCATTGTTGTTGTTTCAATTGATTGTTTCCATTGTGTTGAATCAAGCTACATGGTTGGACTATATACTTTGGGGAAACTCCTTCCATAAGTGCATCACTTACCTTTGTCCAACTATTCAGATGAGGTTTCATTTTGACTTACCAGTTCCTTTTTATCTTCCTCCTAGATTTTTCTATGAGAGTATTCATTGGTTTCACATCCAAGCCCTTTCTCATCTTTCGGTGATCTCTGAGCACTCAAGATCTCATCTAATTTCTCCAAGCTGATTTTCTTTTTTTCTTTGCTTGGTTTGATTTCATTTGAGAGAAAGAATTTCTAGTTCAATATTTTTGTTTTCATCAGATTTACACTTGATTATGTTGTTTAAAAGATTTTTGGTTTGTTAACCTTCTTCAACTTGGGTTTTCAAATCGGTGATAGTCTCATTTTCCATTTTGAGCACGTTGCTTACTTTTTTGCATCTTGATTTGAACTTTCAGATCTGCTCCTTCAATCTTCAAATACAATCATTTTCCATATGAATATTTTTAGAGAGAGATTTATTTTCATCTTTAACCGATTTCAAATCTTCATATCCTGATAAGAATTCATTTTCATCCATAGTGGATGTTGGTGTTAAGGGTTCAACCTCATGGATCTCCTTTGAGCGGTTAGACTCTTCCAAAGGAACTAGCTCTGATACCAATTGTTGAACACCTAGTATACTGAGAGGGGAGGGGTGAACCAGTATACCCTTGAAAAACTTAAAGCACTTGACTATTCTACCATAAAACATTTTTTAACTTTTCTGAAAAGGAAATAATAAAAAGTAAACATAACAACACATAACACCAGTATTTTTTGTGTGGAAACCTAGAAAGGGAAAAGCCACGTAAGAGGGTTAACTCTCAAGTATTATGTAACTAGTTATACAATACATAGGGTGGCTCACTGTTGTTTGGAGTCACTGTCCAGATACAAAATTAGCACTGTAATTACCAAAAATTGGACATGATCATTTAAGTGAGAAATCAATGCAATTAAATCAAATCAAGTCAAAATCAAAGATAAATTGCAATTGAACCTTAATCCAAATTTAATTGAAAATCAAAAGCCATTAAATCAATTTAAAACTAATGACTCATGATTAATCAATAAATTGTACAATTAATCTAATTAATTGTATAGTTCAAATTAAATCAAATCAACCCATTTAAGGGGTATACATGGCTAAACAAATTAAATAAATTCAATTAATTAATTCATATTTTCTCTCAGCCACCAAATGGGAGGAAAATTCATCAACCAATAGGAATTGAGGACCAAGCTCACATAGATCAAGCCTAAATCGAATCTCAATCACTCACTTGGAGAATGCATCTTGTCCACTCATTTTGTCCTCTTGTCCCAAGCTTTGAGGACAAAATATTTAAATGGTCTCCAAAGGTGGAACCATTGAATCAAATCTCACCTAACCTTGATCAACTCAACTACACCCCCTACCCTTGCCAAAATCTATAAAAGAAAGACATAATTCACTCATTAATCATCCACAAATCTGAGAATAGCATCAAACCTCTTGCAAATTAGAGCTAGAAAGGCAAATTTAGAGTTAACTAGGCTTAATTTCACTTTGGAATTGAACTAGTAGCTTTGTTTATCATTCATTCCCATTTTAGGACTATCACTAATGGAGGCTTGCTAAGAGCTTTGCATTAGCATCCCTAAATAGAGATCCATAGAGGGCTTAATTGTTCTTTATTTGTTAAAATAGCTTATTCTTTGTGGTAATTTAGTTATTTTATTCATTTATTTGCAATACTAACCTTATGAAGGTACTTTTTGTAGTACACAAAATGGTGCCCATCCAAAATAAAAAACAAGGGTGCATTACATTAGTTCATGAACATTTGTTAGATCCATGTTATCTTGCATTCATTTAGGGCTTTCCACCATAAAAGTACAATTAGATTCTTTGCATTAGTTTGCATTCATTTTAATCTAAGTTCATTACATATAACTTGCATCAAATCTTACATAAAGTTAATTTCATTAGTTTGCATTCATTTTAAACTTCAAATTCAAAAAATTTAATTGCATTAGTTTGCATTCATTTTAAAAATCCATCTCATTTAGGTTGCATTCATTTTAAAGATTCATATCATTTAGTATGCATTCTTTAAAAAATAATTCATATTAAATCCATTAAGTGCATTTACCATTGCATTCATTAGTTAATGTTCATTGCATCCATTATATCATTTCATTCAAATAGCCATAAATTCATCATTAGGTGCATATCATTTCGTTCATTCAAAAAACATTGCACATTGCATTATTCATTTAAATCCATTTTTATCCTACATTGTTTATCATTGCACTATCATTACATATTGCATCATTCATCTATATATAGCATTTAGAATCATTAATCATTAAATATCCATAATCATTATTCATTACATCATATAGGTCCATCACATTTTACATCACATTTGCATATCATAAATCATTCTATTCAGATCCATTACATACATCCATATATCCATAAACGTCATTACATCGCATGATTCATTACCTCATCATCTAACACATTTATATATCATTTGCATCAAATATCATAAATCATTAAATTCAATTTATATTGCATCCATTCACATATTTTATGTCATACATAAGACAACCATTTAAGCATAAATAGAACATGTGCATCCATATCATAAAAACTACATTCTGAAAACCATAAAATAAAGCATATAGGAGATAGAATCATATATACATCCATATCATAGTAAATCACCTAAAAAATGAGGTCCAACACATAATGACATCACATAAAGTAAATCTATCAAACTGAGAATCAAAGTCTATGGTATCATCATCATAAATCAACTGAGTATCAAAGTCTATGATATCATCATGAAACATTAGGTAATCAAAGTCCATCAAAGTATCAACAAGTATCAATGCATAAACATAAAAACATCAACTGATCAAAAGGATACAATAGAGTCCAATGTCTTGATATAAAAAATGAGATCATGTACATCAATAAATAAAATAATATGTGTCAAATTAGTATCAATCAACTGGCTGAGTCACCAGCACCATCAACACCATCAGGACCAGGATCAGTATCAGGAGGTCTGCTCAAACTTTCCTGTAGCCCATGTTGACTCATAGCAACCATAAAAGCTTGCATCATACCGCTAAGCTAGCTAACTTGTTGTCTAATCTCAGACACATCTAACTATAAGGCTCGAACATTTGATGCAACCACTAGAGCCTCTAAACTAGGAGCCTGTTCCAGAGGAGTCTGTGGTGGAGGCATGGAAGACAATGGAACAGATAAAGATGGAATGAAAGAAGAAGAAGATGGATGAGATGAAGATGGCATCATAGAGGAAGAAAGAGCCTGTACTGGAGGAGCCTGTGGGATAACCTGTGGAGGATCCTGTGCTCATTTTCCCTGTGCCTAATCTAAAAACATCTGTGCGGCCTGAGCATCAATATCAACAGCTACCTACACATCCACTTATCTCTGACGTCTATCCCTATGAGGACCCTATCTGGCTGAAGGATCCATGACAACCCGATGTAAAAATCTATCCACACCTCGACCCCCAGCAGGACCACCCCTCATCTAAACACCACCACCACCCCTAGGAGGAATGGGAGCAACAACAATAATTGGTATCAAAACTTTGCTTGTTCTAGCTGCTCGACAACCCAGTCATCCTTAATGAGCCCATCTCCTACAACCCCTACCACCATCTCCATCCCCACTATCATCATACGACTCCTCCTTGATCCCAGGTATCCACTCTACTGGATTAGTGAACCTTGGAAAAGGGTTTTGAGAAAACCAATCTCCATACTCATCAGTCATGCCTGCATCTATCACACGATCCCTCATCTCCCATGGTAGGTGACCAAGTTGCTCTATCTCTTGGCACGCTGTCCTATAATTGACATGCGGCCCCCATAGTGATCGCTTAGCCTGAACACATGCATACATAGCTATACCTTGTGACATGCCCTGTGTATGCCCATACTATTGTAGCACTCACTGAAAACAAAATCTCTCAATAATGTGCAGAGACTGCCCTATCATCCATCATGGGCAGCACATAAAAGGAAGCTCTAAAGCATCCTCGGGCCATGCCTCACATCCAAAGTATGGTCACTAGATGACCTGATCCATGTCATCTTTCATGTGGTGCCAATAATCTAACTTGCCCAGATGGGCCTGCACCACCATGCCCTCGTACATCCAGGCAAATGGCCACCCATGATCATGGTGATGAACTACAATCAACTTAGTTACTGGGATATGCTCCCATGTCCATAACTATAACAAAATGACTCCGACAAATAGATTCGCAGAACGCTGATAAACAACTGAATGCAGCTCATGGTATAGCTACGCTAAAACACAAGAACCCCAATCAAACTATCGGGGCTGAGCCATCAGGTCCTTAAGAATATGACCCCAACCAACTGTGAATCCATGCCCTCGACGATTAGGCATGAGGAAGCCTCCAATAAAAGAACCCAAAACAATTGGAAGAACCGGGAATGAAGGGAACTAAGCCCACTGAATGTGGTCATCACCAATCACCGGGTCTTGGAACACCCACCGACAAGCTGTACCATCGTAAACCTGATCATAGTATACAAGCTCTCCACGGGTAGGAATGCGCAGGATGTAGTACACATCCTCGGGAGTGATGGTCATCTCTCCCATGGGCAAGTGAAAAGTGTTATGGTCAGAGTGCCACCTCTCTGCCATAGCTGTGATAAATCCTCAATTCACTCAGAATAGAGGTAGGACAAGCAAGAAAGACAAACCACATCTGCCAATATGTCGGCGGTCTAGAGCGCTCAGATCATTGATCATGCTCAAGGGAAGAGGATATGGACCTCAAATGACCAGTGACTTAAGCACGACCTGCAAAAAGTAAGTTAAATCACATCAGTTTTGAAATCAGTTATCTTTTGAATCATCCTAAGTCAATCAAACATTTACAAAAAATCAAACCACTATCAATTTTCCTGATTCTATTCAGAGAAGACATAAAATATATCATCACCCATCATCTAAATCTAGATTGATAATAAAAAATTCAAACTAAATTGATTCAAACTGACATCCTACGACTTTCTACCAAATCAGGTTTATTACCTAAGTCAATCAATTGATGGATGACACTGAACAATTCAAAAAATTGACTAAGTCATTTGCATTTTTTTCCTAACATGGTAAAAGTGCTATTTTAATGGTTAAACGTGCTAAAAGGCAAAAGTGCAACTCAAATTATTAAAAGCGCTAGTAAATTTGGTGAAAGTGTTGTTCTAAGGTGAAAGTGCTAAAAGGTTTCAAAAGTGCTAAAAGAAATGTTGAATGCGCTAATTAAAACATCAAAAGCATAATTGCATTTAAACGCACTAGAGAAAATGGTGCATGTGAAAAGAGCCCTAAACTAGATGTGTATACGCACTATTACAAATCATGGAAGTGCAATTTAAAAGCGCGAAAGTGCAAAAAGAATTGTAAAAGTGCTAGAGAAATGATTAAAAGCACTATTTAAATTAAAAAAATGAAAAAAATGAGGGTTTTAACATGAAAAATTCAATTTTTTTGAATTTAAATGCAGTAAATTGACAAAGTAAGTTAATCGGGTACTTACCGGAGGTCCATAGGTTGGTGGCCATAGGTATCAGCACCCACGCTCAAATTTGCGCTCTTGAATCGAGATAACCATTGCAATCAGCTCAAAGGAGTTAGAGAAAAAAGTCAAAATAGAAAAGTGAAAATGAATAGTAAAATTGACTTTTTACCCCTATATATAGGCCATTTTGACCTAAAAAGGGCATCTTTGACCAGAAAATGACCAGGGACCCAAATTTTTCACCAAATCGGCCAAATCAGGGGCATTTGTCATCAAACAAACATAGAATCATTATCAGAAATAAAATCAAAATTCATTATAATTTGACCTAATCAACGTGAAATGACCTAAACCGTCAACTTTTTTAAACAATGATCAAATTTCATTTCATTTTTGAGGGGGCATATACTTGGATAATCAGGAGAGGCATCAGTATCATCAAATTAGGGGCATGACCATCAAATCAGACCGTAATCTTTTATCAAATTTTTTTCGTTATCAATCGAAAGGGGCATTAAACATCAAATCAGATCGAACCAGGTACCATATCAACAAACTATCATCAAATTGACCACCAAGACATCAAATTCAATCAAAAATTCATCAAAATATGCATCCTATACTAAACATCAAAACCGACCATCAATGAATCAGGACTTTACATCGACGAATCGGGACATTCTTTGAATTGACATGCTTCGCATGTCAACTCAAAGAGGGGCATTTGTAATCACCAAAAATTGGATAGGATCATTTAAGTGAGAAATCAATGCAATTAAATCAAATCAAGTCAAAATCAAAGATAAATTACAATTGAACCTTAATCCAAATTTAATTGAAAATCAAAATCCATTAAATCAATTTAAAACTAATGAATCATGATTAATTAATACATTGTACAAATAATCTAATTAATTGTATAGTTCAAATTAAATCAAATCAACCCATTTAAGGGGTACACATGGCTAAACAAATTAAATAAATTCAATTAATTAATTCCTATTTTCTCTCAACCACCAAATGGGAGGAAAATTCATCAACCAATAGGAATTGAGGACCAAGCTCACATGGATCAAGCCTAAATCAAATCTCAATCACTCACTTGGAGAATGCATCTTGTCCACTCATTTTGTCCTCTTGTCCCAAGCTTTGAGGACAAAATATTTAAATGATCTCCAAAGGTGGAACCATGGACTCAACTCTCACCTAACCTTGATCAACTCAACTACACCCCCTACCCTTGCCAAAATCTATAAAAGAAAGGCATAATTCACTCATTAATCATCCACAAATATGAGAATCGCATCAAACCTCTTGTAAATTAGAGATAGAAAGGAAAATTTAGAGTTAACTAGGCTTACTTTCACTTTGGAATGGAACTATTAGCTTTGTTTATCATTCATTCTCATTTTAGGACTGTCACTAATGGAGGCTTGCTGAGAGCTTTGCATTAGCATCCCTAAATAGAGATCCATAGAGTGCTTAATTTTTCTTTATTTGTTAAAATAGCTTATTCTTTGTGGTAATTTAGTTATTTTATTCATTTATTTGTAATACTAACCCTATGAAGGTACTTTTTCTAGTACACAAGCACTGATGGCTAGATATACAAAAATTGAACTGGTATACATGCATCAACATATGCACATGATATAGTTCACATTGTAATACTACTATTCTTCCTTTCATCGATACAAATATTATATACATAGTTCGCTAATAACAGTTCACACATACATAGCATTATAATATTACAAAGGTTGCATCATCCTAAAATATATAGTCCACTTATGGTTATATACCAATCATTGATATAAACATCTTTTGTGTTGGGCAAACACCAAGCATGAAGATATATCTTCAATTTAGATCTGTTGTTGGTTGAACAAAAAAATTGATCTAGGGTAAGCATGTTGTTTACCAAGATGATCCTGAAATCATGCCGATAATCCCATTAAACACAATTGTTGTGATAATCATTGATGAAAGCTATTGGTGATCACAAACACTGATACCGAAAGAAGTAACAATATAATCAATACCAACGGATCCTAATCGATACCGATAACTCCAGAATAATGACATCAATAACAACAAAAAATGGGAAGGTTGACATAATGTATTTAAATGAAAAGGAGGTGAAGAATCACCACATTATATCCTTTGTAATCTTATTTTCTTCTGTTAACTCTATCCCATATTTTTTTATACAATGCTCATCATGTGGCTAAACATTTCAATACACTATATTTTAATTTGCATACTTTCGAGAAGTCCACTAAGTTACAAGAGCCCTTGGATATTGTGGTTAAATATTTATTGAAATTTAATTTGATTACTCTTCCATTCATCTCTATTTATGTATGTGTGTGCATGTTTAAACACACACACATCTTAATGATGAGAGATATAATTAAATCTATCCCCTCTATAAATATCTAAAGATATTAAATAATCCATTTCAAAATTATGCTAATAACACGTTGTCTCTCTAGAATAGGATTCCCATATTATTGATCATAGGCACGATGGTGGTGATACTATGCATAAGTGTTATGTTGATTCTTATGAATAATTACTTATAGATGCTTTTGTGAGCATCATACAATTTATATCTACACAATTTTTCTACTTCTTGTTCTACTTCATTGATTATTTTCTAACGAAGAGATCCCACAAAATAATTGTTATTATGAATTGTGAAATAAATGACAATCTTATTGGTGACGTGTCCATATATCATACAAATTGATTTAATATATGTACTGATTGCTTTGCGGATGATACTTACATAGTCAAAGTTTTATGCATAATCAATGGTAATTTTGAAAATGGTTATAAGTATATTGTTTAACATTTTGTATTGGGTCCTCTTGACTCTTAGAGTGGGTCCTAAAGAGACATTTTCACCTTAGATAGTACTTCACCCTATGTGTAATATTAGACCTAGTTATTAAGTTCACATAGTATATATATATATATATATATATATATATATATATATATATATATATATATATCCTATTTATAGATATAATAAAGGCACATGTTACTCTTAATTTGAGTTTAAGTGACACTACTTCATCACGAATAAGTTCTTGATTCATACAAGTCAAATGTCACTGAGCTATTTAATCAAGGACACTTAGCAGTTCTGATCGAGTGAGGTGACTCATCCCTTGATAAGGATTGACTGGTAGTTAACTCATGACTTTTTGGACATATGTCATCTTGACTCCGTCATCCAAGAGGCCTAGATATTTGCAGTTTAACATACATGCCATTTTAATAGTCCATGTAAATGATGGTCAAAATTGATGTAAGTTTACTGATTGAAAATTTTGTGCATGGATTTATTTTTGGTTGTAGTATGATAGTTTTGGATCACTTTAAAACACTTATGCTCTTTACTACTAAATTATGATTTCTACAAATACATTTGAGGAGTTTTCTAAGAAGGGGGACTTATCCTTGGTCAAGCTACTAGGGTCCTAATTAATAACTTTTATAAATGGTGAGTGACAATATGCAAATATACATAGATGTCCAATATCGATGTAAGCAAATAATTGCTCAAAATTAAGTATTCATATGTTGGACTAGATTCATAGGTACAATATCAAATCAAATGAGACGAACACTTTAAATGAACTATTATTATTATGAAAACCTTCATCCTTCGAGTAGACACATATGGGTTAAATAAAAAGAGATAAATTTGTACCGATTTTAAATTTAGATTTTGAAATTTTAAAAATCATTTCTACAAATGACAAAAATAAATTAGATCATTTACATAAATTTCAAATTATAAAACTAATCTCTCTAAATAAATTAGATGAAAATGTGTAATTCAAATTATATACTAACATCCAATAAAAACTACACCAATTATATCCTTGTAGATATTTGATCAAAATAAATCCAAAACAAATTATGATGTGAATAAATACATGGTGAATATTTCCATCAAGTCAAGTGGCATAAATCGACCCATATAATGTTTGGAGAAGATAAAAGAGAGGAATGAGATATTCAAAACATTGCTTAAGATTTTGAATTATTTGTTGTTTTTGTTATGAGAAATGTGATCTTTTAAATCAAATGAATGTTTTAGTTTCTGCATTAGTTATTTGTTTAGTTATGGGTGAATCTAATGTTTGTTTTATAGATCGTTGAATATAGATTTAGCTTGTGTTTGGCACTATTTAAATTGAGAACTTTTATTCCATATAAAAAAAAAATTAAACAAGATTTTATGTTTCAAATAAATCTTGCTGAAGAAAACTAAATCTCTATTGAATTTCTATATATTATGTCTCCCATTACACTATCCTCTGATACCTAAGGTAGAAAATAGATAGGGGGACGAGGGGGCGACATGAGGGGTTTTCACGACGGAGGGAAAAAGGGTCTCAATTTGGGGATGACTAGGGGATGGTAGTAAAATAGCAAATTTCCAAATACCAAATACTAAATACTTGAACATTGAACCAATGCACAATGAACATTGAATATCAAATTATTAATTAGTATTAGAAATTAGAATACTAAATAAAAATTTTGAATTGACAAATGGAAGATTTCTATTATATAAAAAATATCATAAAGATGATTACAATGAGTAGCATGATATCAAAACACTTATAAAATGTCAAAATGTAGTGAAGGGAGGCCTCTAATCACCCCTCAAGGCAAACTCCTCATTGTTGGTACTCACTAAAATGGGTATAAAAATATCAACTTGATTCGACGCAATTTCCCCATCAATTTCTTCTGTTATTTTTAAATTTGAAAGTAGGGGTTTAGGGGTGGCAATCCCCAGTGAGGTCAAGGGTCAACGCATTTGGATTCTTCATTTTTGAAGCATTTTACTCCTAATAGAAATTTTAAAACATTTTTTTTAAAGTCACTTTTTAATCTGTCCATTGATGAGGGACATGTAAACATCCTCAAGATGGCTGGGGGATCCCAACCATCCCGCCCCTACATCTCGATAGAAGATGGATGAAAAAATGGAGGTAGGAGTGGGGGAATGATTCATCCTCATCCCCTTGTCTCTGAGACGTCCCTATACCAAAAATTCAGAGGTTGGGGGGGACACATCCCCATGTTTCACTAGAAAATAGTGATTATGTATGAGGTTTGCTTTTCAATTGTAGATTTTAAATACAAGTTAAATCTATATTCAACAATCTGTACCAAAAGGGAAAAAAAGTGTTTGCATACTTGTTAGAGAAAAAAACATGGATTTTCAGATTGTGTTTGTGGACATGGTTGCAAAAGAGCATAAAAATACAAAGTTTCTGATCTTGCAAGCAAGACCTCATTCATATATTATCATTTTATTTGATTTCTAAGTTACAAAAGAGAATTGGAGAAAAGAATCATGTTTATTGTAACTTTCATGTGCATATGTAGCCATTTGGAAAAGTTCTTGTGATCCATGGTGGAGATCTCATTCTATTAGGTAATCATATTTTTCTGCATATGTTTAAAGCATCATGTGAGTTTGGTTGTGACATGTTATGTTTAATGTTTATTTTCATAACTTATGTGGGTGGTGTAGATAATCACTTTACATGTGATACCCTTATTGTATATGTTCAAAAATTTATTTTCAATGCATCTTCCATGTCATATATTTCCACTCTATTTGGCTAGTGTATATGGTATTTCACTAGTGTGTGTCTACACACACACACACACATGTACATATGTGTGTGTGTGTGTGTGTGTGTGGTATTTTTCTAGTGTGTGTTTATATAATATATATGTATACATATATATAGTGTGTGCCTATGTAATTATAATGGCTTAAATTTTACACCCCTATGTAAAAGGTCATTTTCACATTTCTGTACCTTAGCCTAAGACTCGAATTCCATGCTAGCCCTGTCATCCACCACCATCAACCAACTCACTGCCCACTCTAAGAATCTTTCCATGCAACCTCAATAGTTTTGGACAAGTGCACACTGCAGAGATGTCCGCGTGGTGTGCTAACATCTACAAATCTATAGACATGCAAGTTGTCGTTGGAGCATTAAAAAATGTCAACCTATGTTCATAACACCCCAATGATGGGCTCTCCTATGTGGGATTTCATCCAAATGTATTTTAAACCCTTCACTTAGCCCTCATTTGGTCTTCTTGAGCTTGGTCATTCACACTCTCTACACTTCTTATTTATCTATCTATCTATTCTCTTTGGCATGCCATATTTGCAGGTTTCTCCATTGTTGAAGTTCTCAAGTTCACACATTTGGTTCCATCCCTCTCACTTGGGATCCTACCTCATTTAGGGGAGTATTATCACCTCTTACTTGAGTATTAATAGCATATCATCTATCTCATCTCTTTCCTTTACTTGCATTATTATTTCTTTATCATATCCATTCAGTTATCTATCACCAATTTATCGTGTCAATTAGGCTATTGTAGAGGTGGAAACACCAAAATAGGGACTTTACTAAGTCAAGTATCTAAATAACCACCCAACCCATTTATTTTCTTCTTTGTGTGCATGTTTTTTGTGGAAACATGGACTTCAAAAGGGATCGCATTATCAACCTTTGAAATTGGGTCTTATCTCACCCTTGCCCCTTGTCTTTTGTATTTGATATAATTCATTTAGTATCTCATTATCCTTTATATTTTATTTTTAAATTACAAGCACATCATTAAGTTATTTTATTTATGTTTTATGTCTTTAAACAGTTATATGTCATTTTAGTTTTTTATTATGTCTTTTCCATTTGTACGCTATCTATACGAGACGCCAATGCGTCATAGTGGTGTCTGACTTCCACATTGTAGTCCTAGACTCACGTTGTTGTCTGGGACAGTGAGCTTACAGAGTTCAACATTTGTTCCTTATAACTAGCTCTTTTGTTTCTCGTAATCAAAACATCTTTAGTTGTTCATTTTCTTTAATTATAATCATCTATTTTACATTTAGTTAATTAACCTCTATCTAAATTCTCAGACTTAAATACCTTGAAGCAACCTAGAAAACTACTTATTGTGTCTTATCTCCCTAGCACTCCTAGCTAGCAAAGTGAGGTGACACAAGGAGATAGTCCATCCATTGAGACTTTAACCAGTCTCTAGGTTGGTGCACGTTTTCCTTCTCCACAATTATATATATATATATATATATATATATATATATATATATATATATATATATATATATATATATATATATATATATATATAACATGTACACACACATTATATAGACACACACTAGCGAAATACCATGTGTGTGTGATTTGAGTAGTGTAGATCTGAATCTTTGTGCTTTCTTATGTATATATCAGAGTTTCAATTGGATATGTGTAGAGTCAAGGGCTATCATAAGGAACTATGTAAGAAATATGTAGGACATGCTACTTGTCTTCTAGGCAAGACTTTGGAGGAGATAGCATTGGTTGAAAAATGGCTTGAAGTTGAAGGGAAAAAAATTTGTCCTCGTGCTTTTGCATTAGTTTATCAATTGGTCTTTTCCCCAAGGATTACTGTTCCTTAGGAAAACACATTCATTAAAAGAAGTGTCCAAAAGTTGGTTGAAGTATTAGATGTATATGAAAATAGGTTGTCATAGAGAAAGTAATTGGAAAGGGAATATTACAACCTTTCTGACCTATCATATCTTCCATATAATGAGTATATGGTGAATGCCACTGATAAGGGTTATTTGATTAAGAATAGGAAACATGTGAATGTGCGATGAGAGACTATTTATTCCTGGCTTGTATGGAAGAAGGTTTTGACAAGCATTGAATAGTTGAGCTTTCAAAATTGACAAATCCTCTTTCTATATTTTTGTAGATTTTTGAAATAAGAGGAGTTTGTGCTTTGTTTCTATAAAATAATGAAAACACAATTTCTATTTTTGATAATTGTACAAGTGATTTAGTATTTGATAATATTATATTCAATGTTTTGTTTTTATGGAACAATGAAAACATAATTCCTTTTTTATAAATGTACAAGTGATTTGGAACTGAATATACTTTTTTTCTATAATTTTTTAGATTTTTAAAATAAGAGTATACTATATTTTATTTTCTTAGTGGTCTAGTAGTTCATGGAGATGATTAAATTTAAGTGAGACTTTACTAGTTTGTAAGTAAATCTACATAAGAAAATTAGAGAAAACCACAACTATAGAATATGATGAAAAATATTTGTCAACAAGAGTGCAATTAAATATAGTAACATTTTTGTCTTTCCATATGTTGGAAAAAATTTCCACCTTGAAAGTATGTCATATCTGAGTGAACTTGTGAGGTAGGTGGGCCAATCTCCAAGTAGAATCATGTGCCACAAGAAGGAATTGGGTCTAAAGGGCCTAAAATATCCGCAAATCCAATTCTAGGCTTCTTGAGGAGGTCGAAATAACCAAAAGAGATGCTTGATTGACTCAAGTTGGCCATAGAAAAGAAAATTCAGAGTGAAAATATTCATGTGGGTGAGACAAGTCTCTATAGATAGACCTTAATACAATGAGCACCAAGCAAAGTGAGAAAAAATTGGATCAAGAATAACATCCTACACTCCTTGAAATCTTTTTTTACAAACCTCATGAGAGGATTGTAACTGCCAGTGGGAATTAAATTGGTCCACCACATGAAAATGAGATGAGAGCCAAAAGTACCCCTGAGCAGCTGGTTTGTAACTTTTAAAGGGAGTGTCCAAATTCCATTTCTATTCTTTCCACAAAAGTTTGACACAATTCACTCCCAATTTGTGAAATAGGATGGGATGATAGAATCCAAAAACACTAGTTAATATTTCAATAATATTATTCCTTGCACATAACCCAAAATGTAGTTGACATTGAATCAGTTATCTAATGCCATAGGGTAGATATTTCAACAACATCATTAGAGGCACAAATATTAATTACTACAAAGGAATGATTACTAAAATGGAAGAGAGCTCATACCATTCCATTAGTGGGGTCACATTCATGATAAACCAAAGCTAATGCCACCTAAGTTATAGGAAGGGGTTAACTCCATTGTGGTTTGTACATAGAGCAAGACTGGAAGACCAAATCCCATGGCAAGTAGTCAAAAAAAACAAAAAAAACTAGACATTTGACATCTTAAAGGCAAAGAATGTCTAATTTTGGAGAGTAAACTTAGATATCATAAAAAAAGTTTTGTCCTAGGGAGTTTTGTGAGACCTCTCACATTCTAGGAAAAATAATTAATTTAAAATTAAGGGGTACTTCCTCGTTATCCAATCCATTAAGGGCGGAGTAACTATTTTGAGCCATAGTTTTGGAAGTAGCATAACTACTAATTTGGACATGGAGTTGGCCTAATTGTCTATCTAGGGACATACTTGACATCCTCTAGATGCCTCAACAATCTACATTATCTCCTTTGACCTACCACTAGTGGTGACATGTGATGAATTAGACCTCCCTGGTGTTGAGAAGAAACTATGATTTTCATGGGGGTGTCGATTGAATATGAAATGTAGGCAACTAATTTTATCTCTATATATGTAAGTATATGTATTCTTATGTATATATATACACATATACATATATACATGTGTATATATATACAAATAATAATGATACATACAAATATACATATATGTGTATATGTGTTTTTGATTAAATTCAACATCATAACAAGGGTGCTGAACCTTACACAACCACAACCCAAAGGTAGAAAAGGTGTTCCACAACACACTAACAGTAAATGTGTTGGCAAATAAAAAATATAAAAAATAAACAACACACTAGCATAAAGGCTAGTGGCCCCCTCCTTAAGAGTGGGAGGGAAACTCACTCACTACACGTGGAGAAGAATGCAAGTTTGAAGTAGTATTTTTCCCGCCCTGTCAGACAATTGTCTAGGCAATATTGTCCTTAGGATTTCCCCCACAATGGGGAGCATCTTCTGAAACTCTATTTGGGAAACTGTTAGTACAAGGTGCAAAGTGCTGAGAAAGATATACATTATCAATCGAAGATTGGATCAGAGTAGAAGAAACACGAGAAGAAGGATCATCACGGCCAGTGGGGGCCACACCAAAAGGAGTATGAGTGTTCACATGGATAACCCAACTTACATGAGCATCGCCCAGATTTGTAGCAAGAGCTTCATCCTCATCGTCAACTCGTGACTCTTCGTCAGAGGAAGAAACCCAAGCTAGGATAGTCAAATGTTCTTTGCTAGTGTCTTTCCACCAAGTGGAAATACCTTTACATCACATAAGAGAAAAATCAATTGCCAAGTTCCCAATAGAGAAACATTGGTGACATCAAAAGGAGACGTCCTCATAATCCACCACTTGATTCGATGGCCTATCCCCAACCATGAGAACCACATCTCTAGGGAGAGGTGTGGAAATACCAATGTCCACCAAAATATGTGCAAAGGTAGAGATACCCATAGCTTTTGTAGCCTCATCCACCTTTATGAAACAACCAATAGAGTTTCCAATGAACTCAAAACAAGATTTCTCCCAAACGTGAAGGGGAAGATAGGGGAGCCGAACCCACATTTGACACACGCTAAATGGCTTAGTAAGAGGATTAAAGGAAATTGTCTAGGGCATGCCTGAGAGAGAGTGGTCCCCCAAACTCATAGCTCACTAAACACTAAATCTCATTCTTTAGAAGAAGTAAAAAGTGCAATAAAAAACCCCTTTACACAATGGAAAAGTTTAATATTACAAAGGACCAAAGATCTCCACAAATCTGCCATCTAGTAATGAAGATCTTCAAGAGAAGGCTAAAGACTAGTGAATCTATAAACCAACCTGCAACATTGGTAGAAATCCACATTTTTCACCACATCTGGACTACCCACCACCATAGGGGATGTCTTGGCATAGGCAAGAGGTCGATCTTTCTCATTTGAAGGTACAAATTTGGTAATGCGAGCAAAACTCTATCTACCAACAACATTAAATCTAACACCAGGTCTTTGAGAGGGGTTCCCTATACACATCGTTTGGGTGGAAACCCTACACCCAACATTGGTAGGAATATTACCGCCCACCAAAGGTGGGGTAGCACCCCACCTAGAAAACCTTGAGGCAGGTGGAACTAAACTAGTAGAAATAATTGTTTCTTCACTAAGATTTAAGGCAGATGGAGGAGAACCAACAAAAACAACAACAATCATTTCTTTACTAGTGACAGTCACCACACTAGCCACCACTGTAGGAAGGTTACATGCAACAGGGTTTGAAATAAGAGCCAAACCAAAGGGAGTTGTTGGAGCAATTTGAAAATCTTCATCCCGTCCTATCTTTAGAAGAAAAATCAATGTACCGTGTTAATCAACTATATGTGTATATGTGTTAATAATGGGAGAAACAATCTCATTTACTCCCTCTATCAATATTTAAAGATCCTTATAATCCATTTCAAAATCATGCTAATGTAAGATCAAAATTAGGGTTAGAAAGAATATCGAAAGCAACCACAAAACTTTCAACAATATGCAAATCCTAACTCAATCTCATCATGAAAACTACTTGAAAATAAAGGAATTAAAAACAGTAAAACCCATTCAAGCAATTATTCCCATGTTCTCCTTTCTTCTCCAAAGTATGGATGGATGTAGCTCTTGAAATGATCTTGAAATGCACTATGATATCTTGAAAGAAAATATAAGAATACTAGGAGTAAATTATCATTCAAAGTGGTTAAACAAATTATTACAAAAAGGCTCAATTTATAGAGTTTGAGAGCCAAAATGCAAGAAAAGGCAAGTTAGTGTGCAACATAGAAATTTGTCATAATTATGACAAATTGGAAGAACAAAAGGGAATGCACAAATTAATGCACAATTAGGGGGAATATGGAAGAAGAAAGATGAGGCTAATTAGTAAGGAATTTGGAAGCCAAATTAGTGGAAAAAGGATAAGGAAAGTGGAAGAGACATGGAGGCTAATTAATAGGAGGTCATGAAGCATGATTTAAGGGAATGTGTAAGAGTCACATTTTTGAATATTTAAAAATCAATATTCCCTCAAAAAGGCTAATTAGGAATTTAGAAAATTCCAAAATTCAAAAAGGGAAGCAATTAATTAATTTAAGATTAATTAATTGTAGGAGACCTAGGATAGGGATAATTAATCTAATAAATAGATTAATACAAAGGGATAAATTATGGGTTATCTATCCTAAGGGGATGAATTAGTAAGATGATTGGCCAAATTGATGATGTATGATCGAAAGGGAATTGGTCTTGAATGATTTGATTAGGGTTTGAATCGATCTTGATGATTTAAAATCAATTAGGGATCAACACAACATCGATGAACTTTGACAATGTGCGTGATTGGTGATGACATGAAAGGATAACATTGATGAAATTTGACAATGCTATTAGGTTGGACTGATGATGATGATGAAATAGCATCGATGATCTTGGACAATGCTATTTAGGATTGACTTGAATTGGTTAACGAGGCATTGATGAACTTTGACAATGCGCTCGGGATTGGATTGATGACAATGAGGCATTGATGAACTTTGACAATGCACTCGGGGATTGATTGATGATGATGAGGCATCAATGAACTTTGACAATGCTTTGGATTGATTGATGATGATGAGACATCGATGAACTTTGACAATGCCTTGGGTTGATTTGGGATTGAATTGATTTGAATGTGATTGAAATGGTCTTGAACTGATTAGGACTGATTGGGATTGATTTGAATTGATTTGACATGATTTCGGATCGATTAGGATCAGTTTAGGAACATTTAGGAACATTTAGGATCGGTTTAGGAAGATTAGGCACGGTTAGGATCAGTTTAGGAAATATTAGAAATGATTAGGGATAGTTTAGGAAAGATTAGGAATGATTAGGGTTCAAAATAATGTAAGCAGTGTTAGTAATCAATTAAACAGTTTTCAATGCTTAATCGATAAAAAAGGACAAAGTGCTAACATACAGTAAAAACCATATGTGTAACACAGGGAAGAATAATTAGAATGCAAAACAATGTTTCAATTGTAATGCAGAAAAGGATAACACTAAGACTAGCAGGCTCGAGCCATTTTTGGGTGTCTACAGCTAATAACAAAATGCCTCTCTAGAATAGGATTCCCTCATAATAGATCACATGCATGATGGTGGTGATACTATGAATAATTGTTATGCCGATTCTTATAAATAACCATATAAAAATACTTTTATGAGCATATATTTTAGATCTATCCAACTCTTCTTCTTCTTCATGTGCTACATCATTGATTAATTTTTCATTATTTTCTAACAAAGAGATCTCACAAAATAATTGTTACATGACCTATTGTATGTGAAGGGAGAAATAGATGACAATATTATTGGTAAATGTTCATAGATTATACAAATCAATTCAATATATGTACTAAATGCTTCTTGGATGATACTTGTAGCCACAATTTTATGCACATTAAATGGTAGCTTTGAAAATGAATAGAAGTATATTGTTCAATGTTGTGTGTTGCGTGTTGCATCCTCCTGTCTTGTAAAGTGGGTCCTAATGAGACATTGTTGGCGTAATATACTCCAGATATAGGGTAGTACTTTATCCTATGTGTAATATTAGCCTAGTTATTGAGTTTACTTAGGATAATATGAGTTTTATATTTCTTTAACACCTAGAGAGATAATAAAAACACGTGTCACCGTTAATTTGAGTTTATCAAGTGCCACTAATTCATCACGAGTTAATTTTTTATTCATAGAAGTCAAGTGCCACCTCTATCTAATAAAGACAACTTAGCCATTCCAATTGAGTGAGGGGGCTCATCTCTTGATAAGGACCAATTTGTAGTTAACTTGTGACTTTTTGGACATGTGTTATCTTGACTCATTCATCCAAGAGACTTATAT
Source organism: Chamaecyparis obtusa (assembly GCA_027943335.1). NCBI lineage: Eukaryota > Viridiplantae > Streptophyta > Pinopsida > Cupressales > Cupressaceae > Chamaecyparis > Chamaecyparis obtusa. Next base: position 2,382,562 of record BSBK01002298.1, on the reverse strand, counting down.
ATTTACACTTTAACATACATGGTATTTCAACATTTCGTATAAATTATATTCAAAGTTGATCTAAGTTTACATATTTAAATTTTGGCGAATGGATTTAGTCATTGTTGGAGTATGATTTTTTTGGCTCACTTCAACACCTATGCTCTTTAGTATTGAATGACGGTGTTTACAAATACCTTTGAGGAGTTTGTTAAGAAGGGGGATTTAATTTCTCACTCAAACTACTATGATACTGGTTTTAAAACTTTTATAAACAATGAGTGATAATATGCAAATATGCACAAATGCCATGTGATGTCAGTGCAAGCAAATAAATGCTCAAAACTTAGTATTCAAATGTTGAACTCAATTCCTAAGTAAAATATCAAAGCAAACGAGACAAATGCTTTGAAATGAACTATTATTATTATGAAAATTTCCAACAAAAAACACAAATCTACACTAGTTTTATATTTTATTTTAAAAGTTTGAGAATCATTTTCATAAATTATAGAATAAATTAAATTATTTACACAAATTATAAATTAAAACTTACACAAAAATAAACAATAGTAAATATTTAAACAAAATTTTCAAAATAAATTAAATGAAAACAGATTTAATTCAAATTATATACTAAATTTCACAAAAATTACACTAATTATAAACATATCATTGTATAAAATGTATTTATAAAATAAACCCAAAACAATTATGATGTGAGTGTTGGAATCATTTACCCTATGGAAAGTTCGAACTGTCAATGCCCCATATAAATGTCAAATTTAACCCGACCCACAGGAAATAGTTAAGCCATGCCACGAATGTCCGAGAAGATACTGACCACCAAGTCAACGGTGAGTAAAGACATGCTAAATATTTCCATTAAGTCAAGTGGCTGATTAAAAGTGCATGAAGCCAGCTTTTTATTTCAGAATTTTCTGGCATCGTGGATGGTGTGCAGATTAAATAGAGTTGAATGTTTCCCCTCGCTTTCTTTCTACATTACATTACATATCAACGTGCCAAATTGAAGAATTTAATACTAATCTCCTTCCTTATTATTGAGGAATTTAGTAATGATATATATGTGATTTGACATGGAGGAACCCATTTCGATAACCCAGGCTTATTCAATAAAGAGGCAAAATTTGACCTTGATTCACCTCTGATATTTGGGTATAGAATATTTTGAGAAAAGAAATGAGTAGAGATATTTGAACTATTGTTTAAGATTTTGGATTATTTTTTGGTTTTGTCATGTTAAACGTGGTCTTTTAAATCAAATGAATGCTTTGATTTCTGCACTGCTTTTCTGATTTGTTAAGGATGAGTCTGATTCAGTTGAACTTCTATATATTATGTCTTCCATTTGCACTGTCCAACATACTAGCATAAAGACCTGTGATACTGAAGGTAGAAGAAATTGTTTTGTGTTTTGGGCTGGTTTCTCAATTGATGATGATGGCTGTGAAATTATATGGACCACCCTGGACATCAGGCACCAGAAGAGTGCTTGCATGCTTCTTAGAGAAAAACATTGATTTTGAGATTGTATTGCTGAATATGTTTGCAGGGGAGCACAAAAAAACAGAGTATTTGGCCTTGCAAGTAAGAAAGTATTCCTATATTATCATTGCAATGGGTTTCAAGTAATGGAAGAGATTTTAGAGAGAGAAGACTCATGTTTATTATTTAATGTGCATATGCAGCCATTTGGAAAAGTTCCTGTGGTCCAGGATGGAGATCTCACTCTATTTGGTAATCATATTCATTATATATGTTAAGCATTGTGTGGGTTCTGTAGTGATATTATATATCTAATGTTTTTATTCAAAATTTATATGGGCGGTGAAGAAAATCACTTTCCATGTGATACATTTATTGTATGTGTTCAAATTTTATTAGTTAGTGCATCTTGTATGTGATTTATTTTCATTTTATAGATATAGATTTGATTGGCATTGGCTAAGCTCCCTACAAAATGTACTAAAGACCAAAAAAATGTCAATTTTTTTTTTTCAGATTCGTGAAAACATAGTGATGTTTTCGTAATTTTTTGTGGTTTTCGACCACAAAATATGCAGATCATGAAGAACAGAAGCTAAAAATCTCGTGAAAATCTGTTGTGTTTTCTGGTTTTTGAAATTTAGTCAATAGTACAATTTGTAGAGAGCTTAACCATGTCCTATCTGGTTTGGGTAGTGTAAATCTGACTCTCTGTGCTTTGAGCATAAATGTAGGTCTGATTTGAGTAGTGTATATCTGATTCTCTGCCCTTTCTTGTATTTAGATCTGATTTAGGTAGTATAGATCTGACTTTTTATTGGGTATGTGCAGAGTCAAGGGATATCATGAGATACTATGCAGAGAAATATGTAGGGCAGGGTACTTGTCTACTAGGAAAGTCTTTGGAGGAGAGGGCAATGATTGAACAATGGCTTGAAGTTGAAGGATAGAACTTTAATTCTCCTGGTCATGCTTTAGTTCATCAGTTAGTCTTAGCCCCAAGGCTTAATAAGCCTCAGGACAAGGAAATCATTGAGAGAAGTGTCCAAAAGTTGGGTGAAGTATTAGATGTTTATGAAAAGAGGCTGTCAGAGAGCAAGTACTTGGCAGGGGACTTTTACAGCCTTGCTGACCTGGCACATCTTCCATATCTTGAGCATACAGTGAAGCGAGAAGCTAAGCTCCTGATAAATCGTCCATGTCTATGTGTATGTTTAAACAATACAAAAGGTACAAAAGGAAGGGCTGTCAGGGGCCGTGATGGAGGGCGATGGGACATCCACGCCGGGATATCAACACGCTGAAAGTTTTCAACCGTGAGGAGTAAGCCACCAACATTAGCCTGTCAACACTAACCAAGCCGAACCCGCTAACTATGACTGCATCGAGTAACCGCAGACCTGGACCTGCTAACAATAACTGCGTCTACTAACCGCGGACGTGATTAATCAACTAATTGCGTCGACTAACCATGGATGCGATTAATCAACTAACTGTGTCGACTAAGTCACTGCGGATGCGACTATGCTAAAATGAAAAGTAGGTACGCATCCACACGCATAAATATTAGGGCCCAAATAACATACTTTCCCCATTTGGGGTTTTGATTCTTGATAATCTAGAAGATTTTCAGCATGTCTAAATAGCAGGTATGCAGTGTTTTATTTGCCAAGTGTTCTATGTTTTCAAGTGTGCAGTGTTTTCAGGTATGCAGTGTTTTATTTGTTTATGTTTTTGGGATTTGAATCAGATAGGGTTTTCAAAACAAACAGCTATGGTATACAGAAATCTTTGTTATCGACGCTTACGTTTGGTATTTTTTTGGTAAATAAATAGGTTTTTGTTTCCAGAGTTGAATACGTAGCTGATAGCTAAAACCCTTGACCATTTGGGGTTTTTATTAAAGATAATCCACAAGATTTTTGGCACGTCTAAATAGCAGGTATGTAGTGTTTTATTTGCCAAGTGTTCTGTGTTTTCAAGTGTGCAGTGTTTTCAGGTATGCAATGTTTTATTTGCTTATGTATTCGAGATCTGAATTAGATAGGGTTTTCGAAACAAATGGCTATGGTATGCAAAAAAAATTGTTATCGACGCTTACGTTTGGTATTTTTTTTGGTAAATAAATAGGTTTCTGGACCTGGCGTGGAATAAGTAGTTGACAACCAAAACCCTTGAGTTGGTATAGAAGAGGTAAATTGAAATCCCTTGCTAGACATTTATTAGTTTCATGGATGTTTATGGTTTTTGATCGAAATCTGCCTTATTTCTAATTAGTGTCGAGTCTAAAATGGTATTTAGCTTTATTTTATTTTATTTCAACATTTCATTTCACTAGGTTAAAAAAGGTCCTACACACTCAGAACAGTGGTCATCTCAAAAACCCAATGAATTCATATTTAATTAATATAATGATCTCTCTTAGCCACTTGTATAGTGATAACTAGTTTTAAAGTTTACCAAATGAAAATCAGGCCTAGCATTTTAAAAAATCAGCTTTCCTAATTCCATTCGCTCATATTTGATGTTTCATGTTGCCTCAGCAGCTTTACATTGCCTTGTAGCGGCCACTTTCCTTTGAATTTCTCATTATTCAACATCCTCGTCAATTTCACTTCAGCTACACAGGCTTCCCAAAAAAAAATTCAGTGGCATTACTGCTTTGTGCTAAAACAAACCAAGGCTTTCAAAAAATACTCCATCAATAAATAGGATGAAATTCATACCATTTAATATGGTTTGATATATCTAACAACATGTTGTAGCTCTCCAAACATGTATAAAAGCAATGTTGAAAAACTAAAAATAGATCAGTTTTTGAGGTTTGATTCACTTAGCATCACCGGTAATCTCCACAAGAACATAGTCCATCTTTGAAATGATGGAATCAGTTTGAATCTCTCACAATAATCTCTTGCAACAATCTTGGAGATAAATTTGGTTCCAGGGGATGTGTATAACAAACCGATGGCAATTTCCAGTCTTTCAAGATGTTAGCAAAGCTATAAGTCCTAATCCTCCACCTCCATATCATTCAATACAAGTATTGTATCAGGAATGTGGCCCACTGCTCTCATTTCCCAAGACAATTTCTCCAATTTTGCATATATCTCATGTGTTTGTGGATGCGATCTGTCCCCTGCATGAAAGACATGCAACATTTTGTTGTCTTTTATCCAACCTTGTCCAGGCTTCTTCCTCTCCCAACTAGGACAAATCTAATAATGTTATATGCATCCAATTAAAATTATAAATTCCTTTGAGAATAAAACATATATGGAGAAATTTAAAAACCAATCTTAACCATTCAGGCCCAAACTCATAATCGTCCATGATATATTTTTCCCACTGAAGTAAAAATGAGATTTTCCTAAAGGGAAATATTATCTTCACTGGGAATTCCTTTTCACTGGAATCAGATTTGGAGGGCTCTAATCATACAAGCCCGATTGTCACCTGTAGCAGCCTAGAAAAAAGGGAAGGGAAGGAATTGTTAGCCATGGATGCAACTCTATTCATTTAGGCCTGATTATCACCAACATATGTAAATGCAAGCGCTAGAGATTGCTCAATAGAGAAGCTCTCCTCGTGTTTGCTTAGCTTGAGCTCTATTGGTCAAATATGCAAAGATTTCATTCAAGAAGCACAAATAGAAAGCATACAACTTCTGTTAGGGAAGGACAACGGCTAATATCTTCACTCTATCTTGATCTGGTTTGATGATTCTAGAGTATGGACTTACCATCTGATCCTAACTTTCAGATATAAATGGTAGTTCAGTTAATTTGGCTTTGATGCCATGTTGAAAATCACATACCATAAGGATTCTATCCTAGAATCTCCTTACACCTTTGGTTGGTCTACCATTTGTATTGTTGTAATTTTGTCAATATGTTCAATTCCAATTGTTCACCTTATAGATCAAGCCTTTCTTTAATATAAACAAATCAAACAAAATAGAAATTGTTTTGGTAGTCTTGGGCAGGAACTTCGCTACCCTACAACCCTTGTTTCTTTTCAAAATAGTGTCCAAAGGCTAAGCTTTAAATATCACATATCTGAACAATGATACTAAGGCATGGGTCCTGTAAGTTTGTAACAGAGATATAAATAAAGTAATAAAATTGCAAAGACAATTCATTGAGGTACCAAGCTTTATATGCTTATGAAATGTGAGCAATTCACTCCAATGGAAAATACTTAAATTTAAAATTCTATGGATCTAAAATGTCATGATAAAAGAACAAAATGAAACACATATAATTGCAATAGGATTATGTCTATGAGATGTATAATAGTATATTGCCATAAAATAGTTTATAAAGTTAATGATAGTCACTTGAAGGTAATGTTTTATAGCCAAAACGCCATTACATGTTGACAATTAGCAACGAGCTCCATTGAAAATGAGCCATACACAAACTATTCTAGTATATAAGCATAGAGCTGGTATTGCATATTTATCAACAAAAAATTAGTCATTAATCAGTGATATAGTCAATTCCTTGCACCTTTCTGAAATAGCTTCAGTAAAATTAGAGCATTGAATGAAAAGCATGGAGCTCTATCTTGTTCATAGTTGGATTTGCACCTGTTTCACAAGCATCCAAAGTTGTTTCTACCTCTCCTGTCACACCCACATCAGGCAATATATTCTCAACTTGTTTGAGCTTAGCTTCTGAAAATGGAACTTCAGTTCCTTTAGAAACAAGTGCATGTGGAGCAGAGGAATGACTTTTTTCCCCATCCTTGTATGGAGGAACGCTCTTTGCACCTTCCACATCTCTTCCAGCTGTATTAATTGTCCTTGTGCCAGATGAACCATCATCCATTTTGTCTTTGCTTATCTTCCTAAGCTTTCTCTCACTCTCTACAGCACATACACCATCTGTTGAGGCTCCACAAAACTTGGCCTCTCTTTTGAATTTATTGGGTCCAGTATTTTCTCATTCTGGTTTTGGGGAAATGCTTACTATTTTGTCAGATGGCTAGAGAACAGAATATGAATTTAATCAGATTTTTGGTTTTTATTCATAAAAAATGACTACTATTCTATTCCTTTGTGATGCAAATCCAAAAATAATAAAGATAGATAATAGAAAGGAAAATACTTGTGATTCTTCGTCCCCCACACATAACTTAATTACAGTTAGTGTAGTTTTACCTGTGGAGATGCAATCCAGATGCCATCGACCCAATCCTGATGGAGAGGCAACTGAGATACATGGTAAATACTTCACTTTCTCCCCAGAATGAGTGAAGTGAACAACACAGTTATTATCAAGTAGAACATTTTCTATGCTTCCTGTCCACCACCCATCTTTGTCATGTGCATCAACTATCTCATGAGCTATGAAATGTTGCCTAATCAAATTAGGGGGTACATGCCTTATGTGATCAACATCAACCTTCTCCCTCAGTTTTGATTTCTTTTCTAAATCTTTAAACTCAATAACATATCCTGAATCCCTCCTCCTAATTAGGGTTGTAGGGTACCAAAACCCCTTAAAACCTTCCCCAGCACTGCGAACTTCCACTGCTTCACCCCTTCTCAGACTATCCATTGCACCTTTCTCACTCTTCTAAAAACCCAACTGACAAAATAGGATGAGAAAAGATCCAACATTCAAGCAAGCTGACGAAATTGATTGAAGTGCTAGCTTTTAAAATATTACAGAAAAGTCTAACAAGAGATGATCATCGATATATCTCATTTAAGCTAATGTACTTCATCAAAGGAACTCCTTACAATGATAGCATGCCCACCTGATTATTGCATTATATTGGATTTGGTTATATAAAAGTTATCATGTTATATACATGAAATCAAATCGCACACATCAGAAGAAATGATAATAATCTCTGGCCGAAAATGAGAGGAAAAGAAAATATTTTTTTAAGAAGATTCACAATCATCGTACTAGTGTGGGATAACTTAGAAAATCATTTGACTCTTAGAATAATGATGGGTCTGTTATCTTTGCCTGATGATGGGTATTGAGACCAGCGACTCTGTATAATTTTACACAGAATAACAATTTTTCCATCTTGAATTTACTAACTATTTATTAATGAGTAGTTCATCCCTCTCTTAAAATGTAATGATTGAACATATCAGTCACCTCACCTGGGTTCATTAGCCATTACAATATAGGGTGCATGCCTATTGAATCTTATGTGATTACCTAAACATTTTGCATATGCAATAAATGTTTGATGATAACAACTTGGGTTTGTAGTTGTAATGGTGAAAAATTCCATATCTATATCTTTTTCATTTGATTCTAAATGTCAATAAAAATATTTATTTTATTTCTCTTTTTATATATGAATTGGTTTGTCAAGGTACGCCTTTCTTTAGAGGCAATGCAATTATGATAGTTATGGGAATACTTGTTTTGTTTGGGGATAATAGATCATTAATATTATCTCAATTTCTCTAATTATAATATACAATTTAATGAGAAGTTTCTCCAATTTGTAGATTTTTGATATGTGATTTAAAAAAAATATTTTATTCAAGTAATTCAATTTTTAACTTTACCATGTGTTGGTATGTCATATGAAAAATTACTTTTGAGACTTTGGTTTTAAAATATTTATTATTTTTATTTTGGATTTTAATTTGTTTTAGGATTTTCCGCTTTCACATAAAGAGGAAGATAAAAAGGACCATACAAAAGAAAAGAAAAAAAAGAACTATTTTATTATGATGGAAGTGGTTGATTTCATGCACTCACATATATAACTAGGATTTCTCATAGATAATATTGATCATTTTTTCAAGGCACAAAGCGAGAAGATAAATTTGTGTGAGGAGAGGATACATGACTTAGTATTATATTTGTAAAGATATGGCACAACTTACTAAAACTAAAAATAGATCAATTTTTTAGGTTTGATTGACTTAGCATCACCAGTAATCTCCACAAGAACATAGTCCATGTTTGAAATGATAGAATCGATTTGCATCTCTCACAATAATTTCTCTTGCAAAAATCTTGCAAACTCACATTGTAAAATGTTGGAGTAAATATTTAACTTCACCTAGGATAGAGTTTATCCTGATTGTGAGTTATTGTAGCTAGTTATTATGTTTACTTAAAATATTAGGAATATTTAATTATTCTCACCTAGGTAGCCAATAATGATGTGTTTACCTTGACTTGACGTACACAAGCGCCACCATTGCGTTGTCAATCCTTGACTAATGGCGATTATCTTCCACCTCTAATTGGTTAAGGCCAGCTCTGTCTGAATTAGGTTGAGTTAACTGACCTCCTGAGTGGGAGAGATTAGGAGTTAAATCTTACCTCCTAGCCATGTCATCTCCTTGATCATGGATCTTAGAGTTCTATATATTTTTAATTTACACACTTGATTAGAAGCAATTAAGAGTTAAGCTCTTACCTCTTCGCCATCTCATCTCCTTGATTCATGGATCTAACAGCTCTATATATTTTAAATTTAATCACCTGCTGATTTGGAGTGATGGGAGTTAAACGCTAACATCTTAGCCATTTCACTACTTGATTCATGGATTTGACTGATAGTTCTTTGTATTTGTAACTATGCTCCATTATATTGAATATAGAATAGCATTATTCTTTGATTTGGTTTTGTACCTATTCTATTTATCACAAAATGAAAATTTTACATAAACACTGCCAACCCCAGCATCCTTGCAGATTCTAAAGCCCATATTTCAAAACTGGCAATACATTGAAGACACTAGAGTCACTTAACCACTACATTTCAACACCGATTTCTATTGGATTTTACAAATATTTTATTTATTTTGTTGATCTTCAGCCTCGATAGCAAACCTTGAATCAACATTGCTTCAAGTTTTTCATCCCCAGCTGAAAGGTCAATTACCTAAAAACATAGTTTGACTATAATCTACACTGAATTTGTTGCAGTTTGCACATGTTCTACATCAAAAAATGCAATTCCACATCCTCCACAAGCACCAGATAGGCACAACACTTTGGAGCTTCATGGCCTTGACATAAAGGATTATCCTCTCAAGACACATTATTTAACCTCTTCACCTCTTTTGGACTAATACTGCATCATCATCTTTCAAAGTAATAACTTAAGACCATGTCAAAAATCTGGGCTGTTACAAGTACAAACTTTAGTCCAAACAATAGGAAACTACAGGAAACAAGAAGACAAAATGGGAAAAATGTCAGAAATAAAACTAAATAGATTGATCAGTAACTTCCAAAAAGAATTATAGTTATACAGTGTACACAAACAAAAACTTTATGCTATTGACAAATTTTAGCAAGAGAGTTAGGTAGGCATGCACATTTTGGCTCTTACTGATATTTAAATACCTCCACCCCAACAATGAAGGATAGAGCATCCTGAGGTCATCAAATGCATGTTCATTTGATATAGGTCTCTTGAGATCAATATTATTGTAATTTGTAAGAATGAAAGAATACCTTGTAGCAAAATGTGGTCCTTCATTGTCCCAAGTTAGGTGGAGTGGACAAATACACACATTATGTAGAATAAGATAACTGCAGTCGTTACAATCACCTGAAACCTAGTTAGGACTAGGTTGTACGTCACAACTACCCAATGATTCTCAATTTACAACCACTGTCTTTTAACAATTTTTGTGGACAACTATCTCAAGGAACACAAGTTATTGATTGTGTATATATTTTATATGGTGACATTTGAAAACATATTAAGAGTCTAACTGTGATGCCTAAAATTTGCACATTCAATTGTTATTGCAAACACTTTGTTGAGACTAGTTAACTAGAATAGAGGGATTTAGATTCAGGCGCTGAGTTTCCATCACAGAAAATCAAAATCACATACTGAATTCAGATACATGAAGAAAATAGCATTGTACAAGATTTAGAAGAAACGTTAAAGTTTAGAACCACAATCAAATCAATACAGTGAGTGTTACAATTTGTATTTAAATATTCAACAATATGATTTGCTATTTTATGTGGTTTTTGCAAGGGATCAACTCCATTAGCATCTTTTGAAGTGACACATCTTTATGTAAACTATCAAGATTTTTGTAGATTTTAGATTTCTACAAAAAAAAATTTAGATTTATCATTTTTATCCATTGTTTTTATGTAAGCATTGAAAACTCTTATGAATTTGTTGTGTATTTCCACATATTCTAATGATCAAATCTTATTTTTGGTGCTTCTAGAACAAGGCCTTTGAATAAGGTAATGCTAAAAAAATTCCAGAGTTGGTTATTAAGAATATTTCTCAATACCCGTGGTTTTGTTGCAGAGCCATTTCCAATCAGAGAGGAAGTTATCATGGCATGGGGTGGAATAGGCAAGAAAATTATGGTGGAAGAAGTTGTTGGATTTTTAAAATCAGAGGTTTTTGAATCGGTGAGAGACTAAATTATGACTCAAGGCAACTCCATGATTTCTAATTAAAGTTAACCAAATCTTGTAAATCATGAAAGGTTTGAATGCCTTTTTTAAACAATTATTTTCCCTTAAGGATTTTGATAGTAGCAATAGGAGCATTGTCAAGTGAACCAAGCAATTCTACCATACAGAGGAAAAGGTAAAAATTGGACCATATTTCCTCAAGGATTGATCATACCAAACTAATTTATTTGAAGTAGTCTGTCAAGCTTTTCAAATTGAGTTGAGCCACGAGTCTTTAAGAAAGGAGCAAGTAAAAGTTTATCCCCCAATTTGACTGTATCCCATGCATTGCTCCCAATTGTAGCAGATTGGATTCGATGACAAACCAGATGTTTCCAAGGAGCATCACCATTTGGGGCTCTAATGATCCATTTAGTTGTAAGACAAATGCCTTGGGTGTGAGGGTTGATGATCCCCAATCCTCCTCTATCTTTTGGTTGGATACAATGGGTCCATGAAGTAATGGGTGCGCCTTTCTTGTTTCCCCACTTAGCCCACAGGAAGCTTCTAATTAACCAAGTTAACTGGTTATGACATGATTTAGATGGTAATCAACAAGAACAAATATAGACACATGGCTATCCAGGAGTATTTTATTGGTGACTTGAATTCTTCCAGTCATGGAAAGAAATATTTTCTAGTCCAATTTAGGAGTCCAGTATCCCAAGATATGTTTGATGGTACCATGTTTCACCTACTTCCAGTCACTTGATATCCAAGGAGGGCGAGGGTTGGGTCTTGTCATTATAAACTAAATTTTATGCATGGATAATTTAGAACCTAAAATTAAACAATAAAGCTCCAGAACCTCAAGCCCAGTGTTCACTTCATCTGGTGAGTTACGAATGAAAATCATGTTGTCATCAACAAAATGGGAGTTAAGAGTTGTAGCATTTCTTTGAAGAATGATTCTTCTAATCAGCCTATTGTCAAGAGCATGTTGGAGATGATATCTCAATGAATCAGTAGAGAGAACATATAAGAAAGGAGCTAGAGGAAAACCTTAGTGGTTGGATTTTTGCAAGGTAAACTAAGGAGAGAGAACACCATTTAGAACCATTGTAGCATTAGCATCTATGAAAAGCATTTTAATTTGATCATAGATTTTTGGATCAAAATCAAGACAGCTTAACACTATTAGAATAACAGGCATTCGAATGTGATCACATGCTTTATAAAAATCTAGTTCAATGATAAGAGAATCTTGAGCTGATTGTTGAGCCCATTCCATAGTCTCCTAGGCTAACACCAAGTTATGTAAGATAAATCTGCCCCCTAAGAATTTAGTTTTCCCTAGGCGAACAATCGAGTTATCTAAGTTTTTTATGTTAGACTATAAGTCAGATAATCAATTATCTTGATCCTATGGGAGATAGCATCACATTATTTTTTATTTTAATATTTACAAAGAAAAATTACCGGCATCTTCATCCACTTAAAGAAAATATATAATGACAAAAAAACATAGAGATGAAAGTCCAGACAATGTAAACCTATCATGCAAGCACAAGCAATAACCACTTGAAGAGCCGACCAACACCACAACCACGTAAAGAATGACTTATAGATAATTCAAGATAAATGGTCACAACCCATTTTTGAACACTACTACCACTATCTATGTTGAACAAACCATGACCTCGGTGAAGAGATCTCTACTTTTTAAATTAAATTGAAAAAATATTGATATTCCTTGAGACCAAATAATTTATAAAGATCAAAAACTGAATTATACCAAAACCAACAAACTACAAATAAATGCCACTCATATTTTCTTACCCTAGTTAGTAGAGACACACTAGTTTGTAAGTTTACTGAAATAAATACCGTGGATGACTTCCTAGCTTTTATTTGATAAAAAAAAGAACAACTTTCGTTAGTTATGGAAGGGTAATAACAATCATGACTTGAACGTGCCATCACAATGGGTGGTGATCATATTCTCCATGACCAACTAAATGTCAAATTGAAGAATATTGAAATTATTGGAGATGGTGATTAAGCGTCAATAGATCTTTATTAATGCTTAGACCTCTCTATGTGTTGTCAATACTTCAACACACCACCCAACTTAGTTGATGAAGAGACAACAAGAACACTAGATAATATATCCTAGAATAGAATAGAAGACTTTTAATGTCAAGAAGACTACATAAATCCTATAAAATAGATTACACAACCAAGTGCTCACAACACCATTGGAACATTCCCTTCCAAACAAACCATAACCTTTGACCAAAGAAAAGACCCACTCAGAAAGTAAGTAGAATCCCCAATCATGTTAATGGCAAAAATAGAATTTCCCACAAACAAACACAACCACCCATCTTAGTTGGCACAGAGACAACAAGAACATTAGATAGTATATCCTATAATAGATTAGAAGACAAGACTATATAAATCCTATAAAATAGACTACACAACAAAGTCCTCACACACCATCTAGAACACTCCCTTCCAAGTAAAATAAATGTATTGGAGAGAGGTCTCTTTTCCTGTCCGAGCTGAGCAATGGTTGAATTCTATACAAGGAATCTTCACACCTATTTCACAGGTTTTTCTCTGTTGACCTTTTCAAACATCTTAGGCTATCAGACTGTAAATTTTAGCTTTGTAATATATGAATGAACTTTTTTTTGTTATGTTTTTTTACAGTCAGAAATGTGCGCATGTTATATGTTTTTTTTTTATCCCTCATTCTTGCTTCATCTTATATGTTTTGGGAAATGTGCGCATATTTTACATTGCTTTCATCTTATATGTTGTTTTCAGTTGTTTCAATGTGAAAGTCATATTTGCTTCGAACACCTATTAAGGTGTAAAGTAGACTTATGTCTTTGAAACAAGACATTTAGTAGGAGTGGTGCATATAAGGGGTTCTTTTTCATATTACTTGTATTTAGAAGCATCCAGCAACGACATTCGTAACTGCTGGATCCCCTTTCTTAAATTAGCTCCATTCTAGTTCTTCACTTTCATCATCAAAGTTTTCGGTTAGGTGCACCGAGGTTGAAAGGATGGAAGCCTTGTCTGCCGTTTAACCATGACACGTGTGAGTCCCCCAGTTGGGAGGCTATCATAATGTTTCACAAATTTGCTCTCTTTCCATACCCGAAGGACGGGTGCAAACTTTTGTGACCACAACTCTTATTGGATGAGTAATGTTCCATGGTTAATAGTAGTTGTTGTGTGTGAATGATTGGAGCCGATGAGGGCATCCCCGTGCATGGCATGGACATCGAGACATATATGTTCTACCATCTTAAAATTAGGCATTGCATGTTATACTATTATGGTTTGACGAAAGCAATGTTTCGAAGAGAACATGCAAAAGATAAGGCATCGAGCAAAGAAAAAATAGTTGAATAAAAAATAGAAAGTCTTTTATGTGTGGGTGGACACAAGTAAAATGTGCAATCCATGGGTATACAAAAGAGAGGGTAGAAACAATCATCCCTCTCATAATGTCAGGATTTAAAGGTATAATTTCCAGCACAATGGGATTTGTTGAGCACCATGCATCATGTTTATGTTAAAGAAGGGTGGAATGACATGGAGGGATGAAAACAATGCCACCCTTATAATTGGATATTTGTTGCAGGGAAAAGAAATGTTAACCAGACTATCCCAGCCAATATGGGTGGTGGCCTTGTCATATTCATATGATTTGTTCTCTTAAATAAGGCCACAAAATGTTTATCTTAGCAAAGCAAGTGTTGGTTTATAGAGATGCAATTTTTTTTTGTATTTGTGATCTTGATAAGTGTAGTGTTATTGTTATTTGTAGCGCACCACTGTTTCCTAAAGGATGTATTTTTTTGTATTATTGTCAATGTGAAATAGAAGTTGTACTTGTCTATCTTGCTGTGGATGATGCTACTTCCTCGCAACTACCACATGTGTATCCTTGTATAGGAATGGGATAAGGCAGAAGAGGGATGGATTGTACCAATAATGTTGTCACGCTGGTTCAAAACTGACTATATGTATGTGGAATATGCCATCGCAAATGTCATTGGGTGAAATGTTCTTTTTTTCCAGCCCCGCTTCATATTTCCATCTTAGTTGATATCTATATTTCTGTCAAACTGCATGGATCTCCTTCAGAGCATTGGGCTATTTCGACATATAGCCTTGGCATTTGTTAAGGAAGTTTATATTGCAGGAAATACATTGGATGATGCTATAAGGGGTTATGACCTATATGAGGGAAAATCCCCGGTAGGAGGAATAGTGCCAAGAGAGATGGTTAATGGTGATCCAAGTGTTAGACATGTTCTTCAGGCTTACATGCAATTTGCAATGTTATTTGATGATAAAATTGCTAGGGTTGGAGTATAGAGGCACGGTCAAGGGTTGAATGTTGGGATGATAAAGGAATTGAACAAGAGCTATGGATCTATTTTATTCCTACTTAAACACAAACACCATGATGGTGTGATTGGCCTTGAACCATGTGTTTCAAATGAGGATCATAGTTTGGAAGGAATAGAGGAAGTTGGAGAAAATGACGATGCAGATGTTCAATAATAGCTTGCAGATTGAAAAGAATTGAGAATGGCCTGTTGGGCAGGCAAAAAATATTGATGCGGTCTTATTTTTATATTTTGGGGTCAATGAGAAGGTGTACGTAGAGGGACAATGTTGTAACCTCCATTGTTTTTGGTAGGTTGTGTTGATAAATTGATAATGTGACAGATATATAAATTGGTTTGTGTGGGGTTTTTGTTCGTAATTTATTGGGTTGGTTTTTGGAGGTTTTAGCGAAGCAATGCTAGTGGGTAGTTAGCTGGAAGAAGGTTGAAATATATATGTTTAATGCAATCTAAAGAGAATCAATTGAACGAAATCAGAGACATGGCAATAGAGCCTAGTTTTTTTTGTTGGCATTGTTCTTGAAACATGGGTACTTAATTGTATTAATGCCATACTGGTGTTTGCAATATTTAATGGGTATACAATTCACCCCAACTCCTGAAAGGTATAGTCGGTTTGATAGTTGAGATGTTTGAATTTTGAACAATTGTTTTTTCTATTGTTGTCATAGTATGCATTATTCGTTAACAATTGTTTGCCTATGTTTGGACATTAATTACCATGGTGGAGGTCCAATAGAAAACCCACTATGATTTTTGTTTCAAGGGAAAGTATCTTCTGCTGTAATGAAAGGAAGAAGTGTTGTTTATTTGAAAATTACACATAAATAGCCATTGTAATGTCATATAAAGTCAAACAACCTATATATATAGAAACATAATAGATGTTATTAGTATTTTCTTACCTCTCCATGATGTAGTTGACTAGAATTGGTTGCAATGCGTAGTTCGACACTTTCTTTAGTTGGCACCTCACATTCTACCTTTTGCTGGCTGATATCCCTATTGCCCCTGCGGATGTTATAAGCTCTCAAATTGTTATTGGAGGTGCTATTTTATTTTCCCATGCAATGGTTTATTTAGCCGGGCTGATTGTTTACGTATATCATTGTGTTGGGTCGGGAGAGGCCTGTTCGTTTGTGTGGCATATTTATGCATTCCTGTGGCATGCCTCTGTTCCCTTTCATTGTAGCTTTTCTTTGTAAGACTATCCATTTGTCCTTTTCAAATTGCCTAAGAGCAAAGAAAAAATAGGTGGGAATAGCCATAATTTTTTAAGTCTGTGCAACCGTTTAATTAGATTGCTTGTCATAGTGATTCCTTATATACATGAAAGATAATGAATAATATTAAATATAAAAGTTGTAAGTTGTTCCATATATACGTCGACAAGGCAGTAAATGTTTGTTTATGTCCAGTAACAAATACAAATCTCCATAACATGGTAACTTGTCAAATACGGGTATATATAAAATTTAGCTTGTATTTGAATCAGGGGACCCCCTCATGGATACAATGGTGGATGAGACGAGCGAAATCATATGTGGCATTATTTTGTACAAATGGTAAATATGTTCATAGTCTGTAAATAAATGCGTAAGCTCTATGTCACTTAATTAGGCCATTAGCCTATTTGTATAAAAGATGTCATTTGTAGAATGAAATAAGAAAAATAAGATAGATGCAAATAAGCAGAAGAAAAGAATGTGGATAATTATATTGTGAACTGAGATCTTTACAATGCATTCTGTATGTTAAGTTGATATGCCATTTGAAGTGGTTTTCTTTGGGAGGTTGAAGGTGCGAAATGTATTTGCAACTTGACTAACCAATAACACTCCCATTATTTAATATGGGCAGGCTAGTATGTCGATCCAGTGCAAGGAAAAATTTATGGAGATCTATCATTCATGTGAGGGGATGCAGTCTGGGGCAACTCAGAGGGCTTTGGACGATGCATAATTTTTGTTGGTAAGAATCATAAGATAGTATGGTCTTGGGATTTCTATAAATATTATTTTGTGTCACTCCATCGAGGAGTTGGCTATCTCATTAACATGTGGACTCAGCCTTGTTAGGAGACAGTGAGGGATTTCAGAAGGACATCTCCCAGACTGGCAGGATCTTCCCATTCATCAAGGAAACTAGTAATCATTTGCCATCATACCAATATCATATAATTAGAATGAGTGTGCCTTAAAAATGCATATATATTTGGTTCATGTTCTTCAACCTTCAAATGACATGTGTTTTGTTGTCGTCATAACTTTGTTTACTCTAGGGTGATTTGAGCACTGTGCTTGGGGTGGAGGACCCCTTGAACGAAGTAACTGAATGTGATTCAATTGGTCATGCTGAGAGAGGTGACCTTGAGGTTGAAAGAGGGAGTGCTTATGTCAACAGTGGCAGTAGTGAAGAAAATGAGCGGGATGATAATTATGCTAGTGCTCAGAACTATGATGCTTTGGAGGAGCCCAATATTCACAGTGGTCCAGGAGACAGTTTGGATTCTCAGATCGATTGTAAGGTTTGATTTATCTCACAAACCTTTAGTGATGATGTAATGTTTAGGAATAGTGCAGTCATCCTTCTTGCCCGATGATATTATTTTCTATCTTGTAAGTTTTGTGGTTGTACAAAATATCATTTTAATTATTCTGGCGCATTGTCCACAGGGGGCGGCCGATTATAGAACTGAAAGGTGCAACAATAGATTGGTATATTAGTGCATCGTTGGTCCATGTTCGGTAGATGGAGGTCTCAAATTTTGGGACCTTGCAAGGATGAACATGCATAGGATGCAGATGCATGAACTTCCATTGATTGAAGCACCCAAATGCGGGTGACCTGCCTCAGCCAACCCAAATTGGCATTACTCTAGTTATAAAGAACAGGGGTACTACCAAAGGAGGGAGAGAAATGTCGATTACCAGATGAGGATGAGGTTTGTAGCCCAAAGAAAGTGCATAGAGAAGCACATATGCGAGTTGTACAAGAAGGCGTCAGTGGAGCTCCTTCCAGCAGCAGGCAAGGAGAAGATTGAAGAAGAAATGCATCAATATGAGAGTCCATCGGCCAGGTAGAAAAGACTGAGAAAGGTGTTAGCATTGGTGCACAGAAAATATTACAAGGTATTGGAAAATTGAGGATGAATTAGGACTCTGGTTTCTAATTCTTTTGAAAAATTGTTTTCTTTGCCATTATTTTGACTCACATCGAAAAAATGCGCAATTGACAAGGTAGTTCAGGACCATCTAAAATTGTGTACGAGGACATTGATAGGGATACACCAACTAATGCATCACTTGCCACGCTAGTTGCAACTGACAATCCTCATGTGAAGTGATGCCCCATGCGATGGAAGAAGATGAAAATCAAGAGGAAATCTTCCCAGAAGAATGAGGTTTTTGAGTTTTGTGACGGGCTTGAGGAGTTCAAAATTGGGTTGAACTCTACTGACAAAAGTCAGAGGCTGGAGCAAAGGAGGAAGAGAAAATTATCTTCTCGTGGTTGTGTTGAGTTAGAGGAGAAGGTAATATGGTATTATAAGTATTCATTTATTATTCCATTTCATCACTCACCTTGGAATTCACAATTATAATAAATGAATCCTGAATTAATTGTCATGTCAGGCGTGTATGGATAAAGGACATGGTCTAGTAGAGCAGGGTGGTGAAGATGAAGAATGCACTATCTTGGCTTTCCCTGTTTATGAAGATCAGGGTGGTTATTCTTGTAAGGAAACTCAGGTGCGAAAATAGCTTCCTACACTAATCTCTAAAGGAAAGTATTGTGCAAATTCTTTTAAATCCTTACAATTTTAGATTCGTTAACTACTTTAACAAAGAATTGCAACCATATACCATGCATACAGAAAATAGATAGAGAAGATTGAAACACATAAACACAAAGATATGCCGATGGGGAAAAACCTTTCAGTAAAACAACCCCACCCCTCCAAAACCTGCACAATGTATTATCTTCAACACAAAGGTTACAACACACTTGCAATGCAAGTTCTTTCAGGAGATGAGAGACAAGTAAAAACTTATATATCTCCCATAGAAGCAGCATCATATATATAGACTCCTCAGGACCCAACAAATACCCAAAAAAGGAGTTTGGCATCCAACCACCAAGACCCATGCACAAAGCCACACGTACATAGCTGTTACATGCAATCCAAAGAATAGGCATCCATCCCTAGAATAGACTATGACATCTTGTCATAGAATCTGCCAAAAATAATGGTCACAAGAGAAGTGTAAGAGAATCTGTCATACCAACCTATTTTTGGCATATTCTCTTACACACACCAACCACTTCTTCTTGGGCACCCAAATAGGCCCAAGTCATAAGATGCTTTTACGCCTGTCATAGCACATTCCTTAAATAGTTCTTGCACGTCATAGGAATCTATCATGACCATTTCAGTCATGATCTCCTTACACACAAGATGCCAACACATCAAGTGGAGTGACACATCAACATGCCAACTAGACATGTACATTCACACTTAATTTCATTATTTGCAAAAAATACATTTACAAAACAAATAATAAGAATAGGAATTATCCAAGGTTGAGACACCTTATTCCTAACAATTCTACTGGGTGGAAACCTGGGAGTTCATACAAGTTGGTGCAAGGAATGCATATAAAAGAAATGTTAGTGCACCACAATGAGAGGGATGTCGGGGTAAGTCTCATGTGGTGGTTGTACGCAATTTTTTATCTGCGTTATTGTCTTGGTGTTAACGATGTTGACCATTGTGAATGGTGACATAGCCTACACTGGAGGGCAATGGAGGTGAGGATGGGTGTGCATGTGAACAGGTAAGTGATGATTCAGTTGAAGAAGTAGTATCTATATAATTAGTGTTCTAATGTGTAGGCCCTTTTCTGTAGACACATTTGATACTGTCGTCATCGATAACATATTTTCTTAAAACATGTTCTTATATGTTATGTTAGGCCGAGAGTGCTGGGGTTAGCATGGACAACCCTCCCATCATCCAGGCCCCAACCAGAGATGTACATTTTATTTTATCGGTCAATGTCTTACAGTAGAAATGAAAGTGGATGCAAACATAGCATAAACTAATTTATTGTCTTGTAGGAGAGTCCCATTCAAGCTAGTTCTATGCCGGTGAGTTCGTATTATGTTTCAAAGCAAAGCAAAAAGTTGTTGGGAACATTCTGTCATGAGCTATTGCATGTTTCAAGACCTGCACCATGCAATTCTATCAATAATGTAATAGGCTGTCTTATTTGTAGTTGGCAGTCTCTTTCATAGTGTCATACCAGTCCCTTCACTCGTTATGTTCTTTACAAGATGGTGGTATACAAGAAAACATGTGTGGACAAATGAATGTGGGGCATCACATTATTGGTGAGTTTGCGTGAATGGAGTTGGGGATGGAAACTGATAGTGCTGGTGAAGTTTGGCATGGTGAAGTGGACAATTCCCATAGCCTTTCTGAATCGATAATAGTAGGATTCTTTAATTTTTTACGCCTCTTTAAGCATGATTCATATGTCTTTTTGACACATGAGTTTGGTTCACCTGTGTACATTTTCCAAGTGCAGGCACCCATTATCGATGAGAAATCCTCAGAGGAAGGTGGTCACACATATGCAAGCGGAGATCACGTCAAGTTACTAATGAACAATGTATTGGTTGGAAAAGGTGTTATTGCAGGTGTGGGCACGAATGTGAAATGCCACAACAAACGACTACCACCAGGCACTATGAAAGTCTAGATCATAGAGGTCATTGACCCCCATGCTAGGTTTCCCTTTCCCCACTCTTTTTTAGAATCTTTATGTGACTCCCTTCAATCTTTCGAGGTGTGGAACATTTGAGACCTTGGTCGTCCTTTGCTTGTGATGTAGCAGGAGGTATTATTCATTTCAATTTTTTTCATGTCTGATTATAAATTTTGTTTAAGTGTATGGTAATATTGTCATTGACATTGTTTTGGAGCTTGCACTCATCAAAAGTTATCTGCGTAACTCCAATAGAAAGTGGGTGATGCCTTGACAGTGGACATAGACTCTGGCGAGCTCTTGGGTCCTCCTGTTAAAAGAACCAGTGCGAGGATTCAACACCTTGGTATAACCCCTCCAACGGTGCACAAGGACCCAAAGAAGAGTAGATTCTATCCAGGAATTTTGTCACTTGCGCAAAATAGACAGCGTAGGAGGAAATGAGGAGGGGTCTGAATTGAGTCATTACCATAGTGAGTGCTACAATAGGGTTACTAACATTTCTTAGATTGAGTTTAGTTAATTTGGTGATGTACGCTTTAATGGGATCTGTGATGAGTTCAATTCGTGGACAGATTCCCTTGCGTTACTTAATTATTCTCTATTAAATGCCCATTTGTGTGGGGACCCTTGGACAATTGATAACGTACACTATTATATTTGCATGGTATGTGGTGCGCATACAAGGCATTTTGGTTTGTGGTACATTTTTATCATGTTACTAATGAATTCTTTTATTGTGTTGCATATTTGAATGATGAGTCATTATATTACCATTCTGTATAATAGTAATTTTAATGAAATTATTGGTGATCTGTGAATAGTATGATGCACTGCCAAAGGCTTCTGTTTGTAATGTAGAATATTTACCTTTACTGGTATCAACTTAAAACCCGATTCACATTTTTCTTTGTTAGTGGCATTATTTGTAGTATAGTACTCTCAAGAGGTGCATATATATGTTGGGCACTATAAGGTGGATTTTATCCATGCGTTCATGTGCATTCCTTTGTTTGGGTCCCAGTTTTACTATTTGTTGTTATGATATTTGATATGTCTTTCTGCTAACCATTTGGGTTATATGTTTTTCTATTAAGATAACACATTAAGTGCTTACGAAAACTAAATTGCCTAATTGCTATTGCAAGTGAAGGGCATCGAAATGCTATTAGTAAACCAGGCTAACAACAAATGTTTTTGTTTGTCACTTACTGAGGTTTCAAATCCATTCTTAGCATTTTCTGTTACATCCTTGTTAGGACTATAGTATGTTAATGGGCATCATTGTACATGATCCATGTAGTAAAATTTTGTATTTAATCACTTTATGTAGATGCTCCCCCTCTGCATCTCGGAAATAAGTTTTAATGATTCTTTTTTTGTTGATTTGTTGCAGATTGGGCATAACACACTATAGAGTAGCTTTTTGGTGGCATGACAGTGGAGGTATAAAGTACCTATATGCCCTCATGTTCTCATTCCTTATTTATGGAATTTGATAGTATGGCTTCTTGTGTGAGTCCCAATAAAGTTCAATCCTCATTAACCAACTATAATTGCACTGTTCAGAAGTAGGGATGGGCAAATAGAAAGATTCTCCCACACAACTAAAGGATGGGGAAAAATCTACCAAGCATAACCCTGCCAATACATGTTTAGGAAATTCATAGTCTGATATCCCAGGAAAGTGTGCAATGTCGACCAACTCATCCAGTCAGAGGGAAGGACCTTCTTCAATGGAAGCACTGTTGTAACAGATGCTACTTGTGTGGCCAAGAGTGGGAAAAATGTAGCCACAGATGATCCCTTGATGACTGATATGTCGAAGAGTTCAGTATGAAAATTGACTGAAAGTCATATTTTGCTTCAGTGCAATCATATTACTGTGATATCGCAGAAGTTGGAGGCTACTGAAGTAGAGAGCAAATGTCTTTTGTTGCAAAATTTAGAATTGCGGAAGAAAAATAGTAACCTGCAGAGGTTGTTTGTAGAGTTGAGGGAGAAGAATGTGAAGCAGGAGAAGGAATTGCTTGAACAACAATTGATTAGTAGTAGTGTGGAGGCAGCCCTTGCTGCTAACAAGATGTTATCTGACTCAACTGATAAGTATGATGCGATGCTAGGTGTTTGGAGATGTCACACAGATGTCTGGAAGGTGAAATTCATGGAGGCGATTGGATTGACTCCTAATAGTCTCTAAGAACCGGTTCCGTTCCTATCAAATCACCATGGATGTGGACGCCTATCAAAATGGGGATAGTTCTATCTATGTAATACAACCCATTCATGATAGGCTGCATGCTATTCATTTTACTGACAAGGCCCAATTGTCCCCACTTGTACTAAGCAATGCAATATCAGGTGATGGAAAATACGTGGACTTTGAAATTTATGTATATGTAAATAAGGGACATCATGGCTAATTACAATCATCATTTGTCTTCCTTGAACACTGATTCATAATACATAAAATAGACAATTATTGTTAATGAAAAATTTGCACCTCTTGCCATGTCTTTTATGTCCATGGATTGCACATGTACTTCTCAATTGTATTATTTGGCGATTGGTCTTAAACTTAAGAAAGGTGTTTATTATATGTAAAATATTGGAAATATTTTGTATTATTCTGAGTAATCATATGCACCAGGCACACACTTCTCTCTATGCTACATGCATTTTTGCATGTTTTAACTTGAAAGAATTGCATTGGCTTTGCAAGTGATGGAAAATATGTCGACTTTGAATTTTATGTATACATAAATAAGGGACACCATGGCTAATTACAGTCATCATATCTCTTCTCTCAACAATGATGTTGTATACATAAAATTGACAATTATTGTTAGTGATCAATTTGCACCTCCTACCACATCTTTTATGTCCATGCATTGCACGTATACTTTTCAACTGTATTCTTTGCCGATTTATCTTAAACTTAAAAAAGGTTTAAATAAAATTAACTAATTTGGAACATTTTTTTAAATCTTCTCAGTAACCATATGCTGTGAAGTTGGTCACAGTTACCTAACCTTATTCACAAGGACAAAAGATGTCTACGCAACCACCATGTTTTTAAGATCAACGACTGAGCTGTAGTCGCACGTGCAGGATTAAATATAAGATGAATGAAATGTTAAGTGTGCAGGAGCGGATAGGGAAACTGTTGTGTGTTTTCGATGCCATCTAAAAACCCAAATGAATGCACCACCGTGCACATTTGAAATGTCTGAAAACACAGCAGACTTTTACGAATGTCAGCGATAGTTACATTTACAGTAATGTAGACATGTCAAAAACATAGAATACTTGTCACATTGCACATGCGCACTTACATTAGGGCATTAAAATGTAATCGCACAACCTCTATCCATCGATACGCACAAGTGGGACCAAACAAATAATGGTTACATATGACACCGTCTATGCTCCCGAATGAATGCACCCCCGTGCAGATTTGAAAAATCTGAAAAACACAACAGACTTTTACGAATGTTAGCGATAGTTACATTTACAGTAATGCGGACATGTCAAAAACATAGAACACTTGTCACAGTGCACATGCACACTTACATTAGGGCATTATAAATGTAATCGCACAACCTCTATCCATCGATACATGCAAGCGGGACCAAACAAATAATGGTTACATATGATGCCATCTATGCTCTCGAATGAATGCATCACCGTGCAGATTTGAAAAATCTAAATACACAACAAATTTTTATGGATGTCAGTGATAATTACATTTACAGTAATGTGGACATGTCGAAACCACAGAACACTTGTCACGGTGCACATGCACACTTACATTAGGCCATTATAAATGTAATCGTGCAACCTCTATCCATCGATACGCACAAGCAGGACCAAACAAATAATGATTACATATGACACCATCTATGCTCCCAAATGAATGCACTGCTGTGCAGATTTGAAAAATGTGAAAACACAATAGATTTTTAAGAATGTCAGCAACATGACAATGTCAGTGACAGTTACATTTATAGTAATGTGGACATGTCGAAAACATAGAACACATGTCATAGTGCACATGCACACTTACATTAGGGCATTATAGTTTCCTATTGCTGACAGGACTAAATGTGTTATGGGACAGTTCACATCAAATGAAAAAGCAAAAATGCCGTGGGAAAAGGATGACGAAATTAATTCAACTTCAGATGCTTGCTGCCTTTTCCAGTCCATTCCCTTTAATTCAACTCATGTTGAAGTTAATATTCAAAGACTTACTTCACAGTTAAGTAAGGACTGGCGTTAAGTAGTAGAGTTCAGGCATTTGAAAGCAGTCTTTTTATTTTGCTGAAGAACGGGAGATGAAAAAGTTTAAGCATTTTTGGGTAAGATTTGGATGGTAAACGCAGAATAATTTTAGATTTTAACATCTACAAAAACTGAGAAGCTGACAACAGGGGGAACAGGTGTGTTGTATGTAAATAAATTTTGTTAAAAAAAGCATTTATATTTATTTCTATTTGTTTGATTTTTTTTGTGATACAGTAGGTCCTTACAGTATTTTGTCTTAATAGTTTTCAAAATATGATTTATTCATGTGACATTACTATAGAATTATTGTTTTATCAGTTAATGGATTTGGGTTTTGATTGTGTTGGGTTGTAGATTCAGTAGGAGCACCAAAAATTGTAGTTTTAGGTTTGGGTGTCCATGGAAAAAGTAAACCAGTCTGCCCGTGAATGTGTAGGGTATGGATGCTCCTTCAATGACCATGCAAAAACACACAACGAAATGGAAAAATGGTCAAAACCACATAGTAGTTTCCATATTTACTCATGCATAGAAAAAATAAGTGATTGGGATGGCGAAAATAGAGATTAGCGGAGCCCTATGCACTTACCCTTTCGTCCATCTTATATTTAATCACAGTTGCGTGATATAAAACCTACGTTTGTTGTTTGACAAATATATGACCGCCCATTACAGTACGGACTCCAACATAGGTAAGTACCAAAAATAGTTTGTCCATGGACAAAAAAAACTAGTCTGGGCATGAATGTGTAGGGTATAGCTGCTCCTTCAATGGGCATGCAAAAACACACAACGAAATGGAAAAATGTTCAAAAATACATAATGGTTTCCATATTTAGTCAGGCATAGAATAAAAAAAAGTGATTGGAACAACAAAAATAGAGATTAGCGCATAGCCCTGTGTACTAACCCTAAACCCTAAACCCTTTCGTGCACTAAATCTTCCTGGGATAAGCTAATTTACACCGATGGTGAAACTGATGGATGTTTTCAATGGTGCTGTTAGATAAAGATGCAACGATGATGGGAAACTATTAGATAAAGATGCAGAGATGATGGAAAACTCTGGTACATTCACAAATCTCTTACCGGAGAAAGGACAGTAATGTTACGCTGATAGAAGATATAAGGTATCGACAACCCACAACAGTATGTGTCAGTAAGCAGTTAAAAAGGAAGGCGGTTGTCATTGCTCATAGACACAATATTTCCTGTTAAAGTGTATAATGTTTTCTACCACACCCAACAAATGCCAAGAAATGCCATAAATGGTCCTTATACAAATGAGAAAGAAAAATAGATACAGGATTTGCCAATGTTAGATTATGGTTTGAGGAAGCCTAATTATATTTGTTTATTGTTGTTATGAATTGTTAATTTTGAAAATAGTCATTGAAAGGATAGGATCATTTGTAAGTCCTATTCAATCAGTATTATCAGTTGTAAGCGTTTAATATTTTGAATTAATACAACATACCAGTTCCTTTATCAGCAATTAAGTTATTTGTTATACTAACATTACCTTAACTATCAATACAACTTTACATTTACTATTGTTTTACACTTGAATTGATGGTGATATATTTTAGAGGATGTGCTAGCTATCATTATTTTTTTGAAAATATTTATCGAAAGGACATGATCCTTTGTAAGTCCTATTCAATTAGTATTATCAGTTGTAAGCATTTAATATTTTGAATTAATATAGCATACTAGTTCCTTTATTAGCCAATAAGTTATCTGTTATACTAACCTTACCTTAACTATCAATACAAATTTACATTTACTATTGTTTTACACTTGAATTGAAGGTGATATATTTTAGAGGATGTGCTAGCTGCCGTTATTTTTGTATTCAAATATTTATATATCTGAGTTATATAGATGCATTTTAAGGATTATTGAAAAATTTATTTAAATGTTATGGATAGGGAATAAAGTAAGGACTGCCATAAAGTAAGCCATGCTTATATATTTTGTTTTTGTACATTACAAACATATTACTAAGAATTTTGTGCTTCGGTTTTGCAGGAGACTGCTATTACTAAGATGAACAACACCACAATAGAACGTCTCCGTCAGCTGCCTGACGAGTTGCAGTGTCAGATTCTTTTTTCCATAACAATAGATTCGTGGTGGTTCGGTTGGGTTATTGAATATTCTGTCCATTCTCTACACCCTCATAGTGTAGAGATCACCATGGATGTATGTTCATTTTACTGCAATGCTCTTGAGAGCGATGACTAGACGGCCTTGATCAACAATATCATGACACTGTGGCCATCGGGGAGTAGAATAATAGTTATGGACTATACATACGAGTTGACATTGTGGGGGACACAACTAGTAGATGTAGTTCCCGAACAGGCCATCAAATTTGCAACTCGAGGCATTCCAGTGTCAAGAGTGGTGTTGGATTACAACACACTATTTAGGCTGAGTCACAGGGCACCCAAACGATGACGCCATTGAATAGGGACCACAGTCAGGGGTGTTTGCAAGTTTCCCGAGTGACTTAAAAAATTAAACTTGTTATTTTTATACATGCCCATACATTTGCCATACATTCTAGGGACCTTCATGTGTGATGTATACTATTAAGCTACTTTCCTATTTGATACCTTTTGATGCTTGTTAAAAATTTCATTTTTTCATAATAGATGTAATTTGTTTTCAATATTGGATATGTTGGTTTAGTTTGGAGATTATAAATGTATGCTTCTAACATAAATTAAAAGTATATTTATGGATGACATTTTTGACTTACGAATTTGGAATATAGCTATAAATCATATTCTAATATTTGGAGTGGTTTTATCAGTTTTAGGAAACCAGTGCCATAGGTCTATTATAGACAATTCCTTTGAAAGGCTTAAAAGAACAGTTGAAAATTTGGTCAATGGTCATTAGGGTCTTATTACAACATCAAATAGCACCAAAAACATATTTGCAATGCAAAAACCATTAGAAGGTATAATTACATTCTATATGATCTGTAGGTGCTCGTGCACCAGCTTTTGAACTTGTTTGGCTATTTAAAACTTCTAATTTCAACAAAAAAATGTGTTAGGTTTCTAACACGTTAACTTGAGTGATATGTTATTAGAATTTCGTAAGTTGTGTTTACTTCTGTAAAGACATTTATGTGTAAATTCCTATATACTATTTAAGATTTTAATATATTTGACAGTTGAAACACATAATAAGTCAACAATTAGTACATTGCAAATATATATTAAATAGAAATAGATGATCTAAATATATATTTTCAACATCCATTTTCTAACTACGATATATATATATATATATATATATATATATATATATATATATATATATATATATATATATATATATATATATATATATATATATATATATATATAATGTTTGATGAATAAAATCTAAAAAATATGAAAAATTAGTTGATATGTGCACAATTTTTATAGGTATATATAATACAATTATATCTTAAGAAGGGTTAATTGGCAGAATTAAATTTTAGTATACAAATATGGATTAAAGGAAAACACAACAAAATTCAAAATTAAACTAAAATGTTTTGCTAAAATTTAACTTATGTACCATACTATTGTACGAATAAGGATCATTTAAGAAATGACGAACATCAGGTGAGTTGGGTTCTTAGGTAGGGGTCTATCTCTAATCTTAACACTAATCGTATACGACAATTCCAAGCATGATATAAATATAAACCTACCAATTATATTAACCATTATCTTAACCCCAACAGTAATACTAATTGTAATATTTATATTTATATAGTATTTGTATTTTAATAGTAATTGTAATATTACTATGTTACATTTTACGAACAAAGAAGGAACTCACAGGAAACACAAAAAAAATAGAAAATAAAAAGCTCATATTTTAACTTTTGCAGCGTATTGTTGTAGCCCAAAAAGAGACTCATTCAATAAATGCATACATGAGATGGATAGAGCTCTAATAAGGGGTTTACCTATCATGTTAACAGTAACTGTAACCCTAGCCATAATAGTAACATGACATTAGAACATATGCTAACATTAGAACATTAGAGTTGAATTAATATCTTTGGGGAACATGAAGACACGCTCTCTGATTATAAAGGACTGTCTCCTCATTTCATTTGTAGGAAGCCCTTTTCAATAGAAATCAACCAACCAAATATGGTCATATTTTTATTTTATTTTTAATAATTTTATATATATAGTTTTAATTTTACTTTTATATTTATATTTAGTTTTAGATTTAGATTTAGAATTAGAATTAGATTTAGATTTAGATTTAGATTAAGGATTTCATACAAGCTTTGGATCCCTTTGGAAAAGACAAAATAACTCAAACCATATATGATAAAAAATGACAAGTACAACACTTTCTTGTTATATTTTTACAAAGTTGCTTATTGACTTAGCTAAATCCTAGCTTATATTAAATGAATCTTGAAATCTAACACTCATATAATCATACATTATCCATATTCAAACCCTTACCATAATCAATACCTATGTATACCTAGCTTCAACCCTAACTATATCTCAAATATTTCCCTCTAATTGAAGGACCCCTAATTGAATGCTAACCCTTACCATAATCAATACCTACGTATGTCCTTACCCTAACCATACACCTAACCTTAAATGCTATACTCAGTAAATGTTGAACCCTAAGCATAAATGCTAAAATATAATTAAAAATGGTAAACCATAATCATAAAACTACACCAAATCCTACTCGTAATTTAAATATTTAAATTAATCCCAATCTTACCCTAACACTAATCCAAGCCACATCCCTAGGTTTAATGGTAAACCTTTATCCAAACCCTAACCCTAATACTAAGCATGCTGTAAATGCTAACCCTAATGATAATCCTAATTGTTGTATGCACCCTAAAATGGTCACCTAGACTTTGGGCCCCATTTATTTGATTTATCAATCCTGAATCATTTTTATCAATAATCAATATTTTCAACATTATCAATCTCTTGATCAAATCCTAATTTCGATCATATATTGGATTTTATCCTATGGGCTAACCATTTATCCTAAGTTTTTATTTACCTAAAAGGAATATTTCCTCCCCTTTTAATTAAATAAAAAGCCCCCACCTTTCCTCTTATCCTAAGTTGCACAAATAAAGCATTATTCCTATTTTATAAAAAGGAGAAAAGCACTTTTTGTCTCATATGGACATAAAGTCAACTCTTATTTTCCTATTGGAGGATATGTGTGCCCATGGATTGCTCCTCTTTCAAGCTCCACCACTGATTAAGACTTTTTGCCTCTTAATCTTCATGGTCCATTTCACCTCATTTCTTATAAAAGGAGAGCTCTCTCCTCCATTTGCATATACCATGTTTTTATGCTAATGTTATGCTGCAGGTTTTAGGTGCATTTGGAGCTTTTGAGGATATTGAAGACTTGTTGCATTTCATTGTAGTTGCATATTTCTTTTCTTAGTTTCTTGATAATGGCATTCTTAGTGTAGATTTCCTTTTATGCAATAGAATAAGCTCACATAGTCTAAATAAGAGGCATTGTAATCCATTGCTATTTCCTTTCATAGATTAGTTGCATTGTACTTTCCTTTCATAGCTTAGATTGCATTCCCACTTAGATTTGCATTGCATTGCATATTTGGTTCTTGGAGATATTGGCATTGTTGCCCTTGTCTTCACTTGAATCTCTCATTGTGTGGTTGACTAGCAAGGTCACAAGTTTGTAGCTCTAGCTGAGAGCAATTTTCAATCTTGCAACTCCATACATAGAGAGCTATGAGCCACTTTGTGAGGCCTCATTCTTGAGCAACCTTGCATGTAATGGTTCATAGAAGTGCACCATTTTAGTGTGTACATTTCTGGCACCCATCGTGGGGCAGAGTAGATAGGCTTTGTCCTTTGTTTCCTTGCATTTTCATCATTTTTTGGATTATTTTTCAAAAATTTTACAGTCTCGATTTTCTGTCTCAGAGTATCGCGCGATACTTCTCAGAAATATCGCGCGATATACCTTTGTATAGCGGTGCGACACTTCACGTGAGAGAAGAATCACCTACCAGTACTAAAGTATATCGTCTGGCATCGAGCGAAGTATCGCCCACCTATAGTGTGAAGTATCACCCAGACTGAGGTATATCGCGCGACTATAGGAAACTGTGTCGCGCGATACTGGTGAAGTCTGAGATATATCACCTGATCTAACAGAGACTTGCATTTCTAATTTTCTCATCCAAATTTGATCATTTTAGTTTGCTATTTTATTTTGCTGTGTTTAGATAGGTCTAACCTGCATCTTTTAGCTTAAATCTATCAGTTTATTGCATATTTACATTTGAATTTTGATTTTGCTAACCTTATGGGTCTAACAAGTTGTGTTTGTAGGTGCTCTCATTGCTTGAAAATTGCTAAAAATGCATTTCAAAGAGGGCTACTAATAGTTTTTGCAGGGCTGCCTAAGCATAAAAACAACAAAAAAAATTTCTTGCTTGTTTATTTGCTTTCCTTTCAAGTGTGGCATTCACTAATTGTATTAGGAATCTTTAAAACCTTGTGAAAGAGATTTTGAGGTGGTAGGAGAAGTATGCTCTTCACCTTTAGGTGAACCAGAAAATCTTGACCCATCTTAAGGTTTTGGAAGCAAGGGAGTAATTGAACCTCTTTTCTTGGTGTGTTTGGGAGAGATTCTTGAGATAGGGGAGTATGCTCTTCACTCTTGTGGTGAACCAAAAACTTTGAACCTCAAGAGTTGATCTATTCGTTGTTTAGTTTAGGATCCTTTAGCGGGCCTGCTCTTAAGCAATCAAGAGGAATGACTCAAGTGGGGACAACCTTGTCATCATTTTTCTTGGTGGCAAGTGATTCCAACTCACTATAATCTCAAGGCTATCAAGGACACCAAAAACTTTGGTAGACATAACACTTGTCTTCGTTTGATGTGAGTAGCTCATGGGATTGCGACCATGGGGAAAACATTGAACAAGAATGCTTAAGGTACTCTTGAGGCCGCAAGGTCCTAGTCCTTTATGAGGAGCAAGAGGGGTGTTGTGAACAGAAATCCTTATTAAGAACCATTAGATAGAAGCCACCTTATTTTTAGCCGCTTATCTTCTTAGTGCAAGGATTGATCCAAGTGGTTTACCCGGATCACCTTAAGATACTCACCATATGTGTCCCTTTGGTTATGTCATTTGACATTTCCATGACAAAGCCAACATCTCTTGTGGGCAACCACTTGGTGTGAGGCGAGGGGGCATCAAGTTGTGGGCTAAGTTGGTAAGTATTGAGCCTTGACTTTTTAGGATAGATTTGCTTGAATTGTCTTCAGTTGTGTGATACCAGTGCAAACGTTCTTACATACAAACAATCGGTAGCATTCATAGGGTGCTTTTTCAATTCTGATATCACAAGTGTTTGTCTTGGGAAGGTTGCTTTTGCCCTTGTTTCAAGTGTTTGAGACCATGTTTTGATCCCTTACTGTTTGCAAACCTGCCAAAATTTTGTTGATATTGTGACTGAAATTGAAAACATCAACCCTCAGACTGAAAATTTTGACCAAACAGACCCAAAAACACAAATTTTACACAATTCTGGTCAAGAGTTAAACAAATCTGCAATAGTATCACACACTGTAAAGTGAATTATCGTGCGATACTTCACGCTTGCTAGAAATATCGCCTGCTTTGAAGAGAAATATCGCGCGATAGTTCACCCCTGACGGACTATCACCCGACCCACTTGGAGTATATCACCCACTAGTACTGAGGTTTATCACCTGGCGTCATGCAAAGTATCACGCGGTTATAGGTATATCACCCTAGTAGCCTGGAGTATATCGCCTGGTTAATTTTTGTCGTGCTTACATTTTGGTCAGTTTCAGTTGCTGTTAATCAGGCTAGGTCTTAGAGTAGGCTTCTTGCCCCGACGTTTGAGACCTCTCTTGACTCTAAATTTTTGGTTTTAGTCCTCCGGGATAGCATCATTTGATTTACGAAATCACTTTGAAATAATTGCCAAGTTAAAAGGTCATTCTTGGTGCCAAGGTTCATCTCTAAGATTGTTAGCTACATTCTTGGAAAATTTTAGTACTCTTATTGTCCAAATCACTTTCTCAATTTCAATTATCTTTTGGCCTAGTCCAACCTCCTGAATCAAAAGTGCAAGGGTAGTCACCCTTTGATTTGAAGCACCTCTTTGACAGTGTTGGTAAAGCCCTTTTTTTCTTTTCATTTCTCTTTGGACAATAGAGGACTTTGATTATCCTAGTTTGGCGTTGACACTTTGAGAGATCACCTTCTCATTGAGAGTATCTTTCTTTCATGTTAGTTACGACAAGGTACCAAGTTAATCAAGGGAAGTGACCCCCCGTTGCCTTTAGCCAGTTACCACCCGTCAAGACTCGTCGACAACCTAAGGGAAAAGGACCCCTTTTTTATCAATCTCCTAAGAGTGAATCTAAAGTTTGTTTTAATCCGGGAGCTAATCCTAGTGAAGTGAGCAACTCTTTTATACCACTTTCATCAAGCATGGACATGAGTTACACTTTTACCCGACAACAAAGAGAAGCCATGAATCAAACTCTTGAGGATATCTTCCAATGACATAGAAGAGAGTATGGTGGTTCTTCTCATGCTAGTCCACTCGGGTCACCTCTCAACAACGCGAGGTATTTTGATGCTCACTAACGAGCTGAGAGACATCATAAGCAAGCTCACTCAGATTCAAGGTCACAACACGAAGACCAGAACAACAAATCTAGTGATCACCACATCAACGCAGCCAATGCAATAAGGCATTCGAGACAAACCTCCCCACTTAAAGACACTTCTCGATATGCAAATACAAGATTGAGAAGCATTGAGAGAGAGAAGCAAGCCTACTTAGATGAATAGGCTGCTAAAAAGGAAAAATTCAAACAACTAGAGGAAGAGGAACGTGCATTGTTGGACATACAGAAAAGAGTCACCTAAGAAGAAGAAGATAGACTCTATGCACAACAACTCCAAAGCTGATTCAATGGGAGGGGAGCCAATAGCGGGACCAACTCACCCCCATCTACCCCTTCCCCAAGCCCTAGAAGAAGATCAAGGATGCCCTCATGATCCCCAAGTCCTAGAGGAAGAAGGGTTTCAAGATATGACCATCATAGGAGACAGTCGTCTCATAGACATTCCAAGCAACCCTCCCAATGAGCACATCATGGCTCACAACAGGGAGGAAGTTATGCTAAATTTGATCATATGGATTTCATGACTATGCAACAAGAACCATCCTTTCAAGCGTATGTGGAGCAATATGTGGAACAAAACAAAGACCAATTCTTGGAAAGTCTTATTAACAAAAGCGCTAAAGTTCCATATAATTTTGATGTTCACCAAAAGATCAAGAAACAGAACCCTTCAACTGATGAGGTGATTTTACAAATGCAAAAGGATATAGATAGGATGAAGGCTCCCAAGAGCACATTTCATTTGGACTCCATATGTCCTAACCCCATTGACAAAAGTGTGGTGATGGGAGAATTCCCTAAGAAAGCTGAGTTCCCAACATATGACAAATATGATGGCACTGGTGACCCTCACGACCATGTTCGACAGTTCTACATAATGAGCTTTTTCTTTCACCATGAAGACTCCTACTTGATGAGATTATTCCCAAGGAGTTTAAAAGGTCAAGCCATGGAGTGGTTCACCAACCTTTCCCCTCCAGTAAAAACATTTAAAGAACTTGTCCAAAGGTTTGTTCAGCATTTTGCTTACAACTTATCGAGGTTAGTCACAATGCTTGATTTGTGCAAACTCAAGCAAAATCAAGGGGAATCTTTCGTCACATTTTTACAATGATGGAGGCGATTGTGTTCAAAATACCTAAGGACGATTCCTAAGGAGGAGAGAATTGATATCATTGTGAGCAATCTAATACCTGAACTAAGATATGAAGTCAAGAAAATCTCATTTAATTCCTTTGATACTATGGTAGAGGTGGCATGTCGCATTGAGGATGTCCTGAAAGAACAAGGAATTTTGGCTAAACCAACAAATAACAACAATAGCCAAAATAACAATACTAATGGGAACAAGGACAAAAGGAACTCCTATTGGAACAAAAACAAGCAAGTGGTCAACGACAGAGTTGTTGACTCATCTCAAGTCAAAAATGAAGGAGTTCTTAACCTCTCTCATGCAGTTCAAGCTATGAAGCTGCAAACGTCTTCAACACAACAAGATAAACCTAAGTATCAAAGGAGATCTAAAACAGAGAAGAGACAATTTACCAAATTGGGAGAATCTTATGCAGATGTTTTTAAGACATTAGTTGCTCATAATTTGGTGCACCCACAGGATCCTACAAAACATCGTATACCGGATCCTTTACCTCATTGGTGGGATGCGAAGGCTTTTTGCATTTTCCATAATGGGATTGGACACGACATAGAAAATTGTTTTAAACTCAAGCATCTTGTCCAAGACCTTATTGAGAAAGGACAATTACAAGTGGATGGGTTAACCACTAATGCAGATCATAAAGCCTTTAAAGAGCCCTTGCCTAAATATGAGAAAGGAGAAAATTCTAAGAATGGCAAGGCGGCTATCAACTACACCTACACAAATGCGGAGAACGTTATTAACATGCTTGAAGTTGTGGATGATAGTGTCAACATGATGAGAGGGAAAGATCCCTATGGACATAATGTGGACTTAACTCCTATGACTGATGAAAGACCCGCTGTGGTGATAAGAGGTCCTCACTCACAAAGAATGCCCCAGTCCCTCAATGCTGTCACTAGGGGGCAAGCCCAAGCGCCCATTATCATTAGAGGTCCTAGCACTAGCAAGTCTAAGCAACCCATGTCCAAAGGTGCTCCTCCCAAATCTGTCATTGGTCCTGATTCCAATTATAATCTTATTGACCAGCTACAACGTACACCCGCGCAGATATCCATTTTTGAGCTTTTAGAATTGTCTCCTAAGCACAAGCGCATCCTTGAGGATGCTTTGCGAGCAGCCAACGTCCCTAACAACTTAGATATTGATCAATTTCAGAACATGGTCAACCATTTGGCTAGCCCTCATTACCTCACCTTCTCAGAAGAAGATGACAAATCCATCAGTCACCCACATAACTTGGCCTTACACATCGAAGTCATGATTCATAAAACCCATGTTAGGCGTGTACTGATAAATGGGGGTGTGGGGCTCAATATTTGTACCCTGAGTTTGTTGCTAGCCCTAGGATATTTTGAGAACATCATTGACACAAGGAAAAGGATCACAATCAAAGCATATGATGAAGCAGAAAGAAGTTCTAAGGGATTGGCCATTTTGCCTATTCGCATTGGTCCAGTAGAAAAATATATCTTATTTCAAATTGTTGATGTTGGACCTTTAGCCTACAACATTTTGCTAGGTAGGCCATGGATTCATGAAATGCAAGCAGTCCCATCAACATATCACCAGTGTGTTAAGTTTCCCCATAACGGTGTAGAAATTTGCATACCTGGAGATAGTGCTTTATCAGTTAATAACATTTCTATGGGATCACATGTACCTTTGAATAGGGAAGCTGACAGTCCTAGTAGTTCACTTGAACAATGCAAGCAGAAGTTCAAGACCATAGATCTTGGGATGGGAGATTATAAAATTGATTCCTTTACAAACATGCCAATCTCTCCTAGGTCTTATGGGAGACCATCACCAAATGTGAAGCCTTCGTCATCAGCAATGACATTATTTGGGAAATTTGTTGAGTCTTCGGTCCCTATTCAGGAAGAAAAAGAGGAAGTTGCCATAAGGGACTGGATCTATTACGAGGAAAAATACAAACACAACGAGAATTTTGCTCCTCCACCTGAAGCTTATGGGAAAGGGTATACAATGGTTAAGAATATGGGTTATCCTGGATATGGTCCCCTTAGTCATAGGCTGGATGCTAAAGCTGAGCCTCTTGATCATGCTCTTTTCGGATGAAAGAATAAGTCCACGGTTGGCTTAGGTTTTGAGAATAAAAAGAAGAAAGGTGTCCTGTCCCAGCTGCGATGGACAGTGACAGTGACTCAGATTATACGCTTGATCTTTCTAATGAACAAGATGTGCCTGATGATTGGGTTCCCTCAAAAAATCTCCTTTGGGGAGATTCCACACATTTGATACTTGACAGTCCTACTATCCCAGCTGCGACGGATAGTGACTGTATGACTGCTAGATCGACAATAGAAAGTGTTGCTATCCTAGCTGCAACAGATAGTACCAATGCTAGCACTAGAGAGGGGGAAACCCTTCCTAATGTTGAGGCTTCTACATCATGAGGCCCAAATGATGACTCAGATATAGATTCCCATGAATATGAATGGGACTCACTTTCAGATGCAACAATTGATCTGGACATAGATATTGTCCATGCTTATAGTACCCAACCCGATGTGACTAATGAGCTTAGTGTAGGACTAGAGGATTGTACTCCTCAAATTGCCTTAGTGGACGATGCTTCGTTTGATAGGATGAGTCCTAATTTGGGTATCTTAGGAGAAGACTTGATGAACTCCGATTATATGGTCACCAGAGATGACACCTTTCACATAAACAACATTGAACTAGTCATTGACCTACCCCTTGTTCACTTTGACCTAATTGACTGGTCTCAGTGCCATCAAGAGCCCACATTCCTCACCTTCCAGAATGACTATGAAATTGCTTGCTATCTGAATGCTCTTGAACCCATGGCTTCTTCCATCAGTGAACCAACAACTAGCATGACAGAGCCTGATATTAAGTACCTCAGTCTAAAAATAAAAGAGAAAAAGAAAAATAGGTCTGATGGTGAAAACCACTTTGTGGCGGTGTCAGAACCAAAAATAGTAAAAAGAAATGATGCATCTGAGGGTGAAAACCTCTTTGAGGCACCCAAGGATGGGGTACTTAATAACTTGCTGAGTTATTTCCAGGATAGATCATCAGTATTGATTGAGCCAACAAAGCCAGTCAATTTGAACACAGGGTTGACCCCGAAAAGGTCCAAGCAATTCTAGATATGCCACCTCCTTAAAATATCAGCCAAATGAGAAGTCTTCAAGGACGTCTTCAATCGATTAGGAGGTTTATCTCTCAGCTTGCAGATAGAGCGCAACCCTTCAACAAGACATTGCATAAGGGTTCTTCTTGTGTTTGGAATGAGGATTGTCAAAAGAGCCTAGATCATATCAAACAATACTTGGCTAATCCTCCGATCCTAATGCCTCCTATTCCAGGGAAACCATTGATCCTATATATTTCAGCTACAGACACTTCCCTGGGGGCATTATTGGCTCAAACAAATGATACTAGGAAAGAACGGGCCATATTCTATATCAGCCGTACTCTCATCTCCTATGAGATCAATTACAATAATATTGAGAAATCTTGTCTTGCAGTGGTGTTTGCTTCTCAAAATTTGCGCCACTACATGCTTGCTCATACCATACATTTGATTGCAAAAATTGATCCTCTTAAATACTTGCTTAGTAAGGCTGCCCTCACAGGTAGACTTGCTAAATGGATGATGGTTCTAACTGAATTTGACATAGAGTACGTTGAAAGGAAGGCCATAAAAGGACAAGCTATTGCTGACCAATTAGCTGATTTCCCAATTCAGGATAGTATGCCGGTCCAAGTGGAATTCCCAGATGAACACATCTTGTATACAACTACTCACACTTGGACAATGTTCTTTGATGGATCCTGTATGCAAAATGGATCAGGTGCTGGAGTGTTATTTGTTTCTCCACATGGGTACAATATTCCAAAGTCTTACAAACTTTTATTCCCATGTACCAATAATATTGCAGAATATGAAACTTTAACTAATGGCTTGAGAATGGCTATAGCATGGAACATCATAGAGTTACATGTCTTTGGGGATTCCCAGTTAATCATCAACCAAGTCAATGAGGAGTATCAAACAAAGGATGACAAATTGATACCCTACAAAAAGATGGTTGATTCTTTGAGACGCTACTTCACCTTTGTGACATTTCAAAAAATCCCTAGGATAGAGAACAAGGCTGCAGACGCCATGGCCACATTAGCTTCACTTCTTCAGTTGGAGACACGTGAATCCAGATTTGAATTCCTGGTGGAAGAGCTACACCATCCCATCTTTGACTCATCTGAAAACCATGTCATTTGTGCCATTATCACACATGAGTCTTCCCGATATGGTGCTATCTATTCATATCTTCGTGATGGCATCATCCCCGACACATTCAACCGTTCTGAATGCCAAAACCTCATCCGTAACGCCTCTCACCACACCCTCATCTCTGGTGATTTATATAGGAGGGGTTTAGATGGGACGCTCCTTAGGTACATGGAAAAGGAGGAATCCAACCAAGTGTTAGTTGACATCCACGAGGGCATTTGTGGTGGACATTCTAATGGTCTTGCCATGGCCCGAAGGTTGCTTAGGGTGGGATATTATTGGCCCACAATGTAGATAGACGCAGTCACCTTTGCTAAGTCATGTGAAAAATGTCAGAAACACGAAAACCTGATTCATGCTCCAGGTAGGTAGCTGATCCCTTATGTTTCTCATTGGCCATTTCAGCGCTGGGCCTTTGATCTGGTTGGGCAGATTCATCCCAACTCATCAGGTGGACACAAGTTCATTATTACTGCCACTGACTACTTCACAAAATGGGTGGAAGCTGTGCCACTTTCTGTTGCTTCAGGGAGGACCATTTCTTTGTTCATCTTGAATCATATTATTTGTCGATTTGGGGTGCCTTCTGAGATCATTACTGACAATGGAGGCCAATTTAAGAATAAGGACCTAAAGCATGTATGCAAAAAGTTTAAAATCAAGTAACATTGGTCCTCCATCTATTTTCCACAGGGAAATGGCTAGGCAGAAGCTTCTAACAAAACCATTCTTAAAATTCTTCATAGGACAGTACACAAGAATGGTAGGGATTGGCACTTACAAATCAATCCAGCACTATGGGCTTACAGAACAAGCATTTGCACACCTATAGGAGCCACTCCTTTCTCTCTCACCTATGGC
The DNA here is from genome assembly GCA_027943335.1 of Chamaecyparis obtusa. Taxonomy (NCBI): domain Eukaryota; kingdom Viridiplantae; phylum Streptophyta; class Pinopsida; order Cupressales; family Cupressaceae; genus Chamaecyparis; species Chamaecyparis obtusa. The sequence continues at coordinate 2,342,171 of BSBK01002298.1, read as the reverse complement.
ACTGAAGCAGTATTGCCTTTAGAAGTCGAGATACCATCACTTAGAGTCTCACTCAAAGGTTTGATTACAGATGAGGATTACTGCGCCATGAGGTTACAGGAACTAGAACTCCTAGATGAGAAGCGTAAGGCTTCCTTTGATCACATGCAAGTGTATCAAAAACGTATGTCCAAAGCATTCAACAAGAAGGTTCACCCTAGAGAATTTCAAATAGGTGATCTTGTTTTGTGAGAGAACCCCAAGAACCAACAGAACCGAGAGCAAAAGGGCAAGTTTGAACCTAACTAGCTTGGACCATATGTCATCATAGCTGCTTTTGGTACCAGTGCGTATTTACTGTCAGATCTCGATGGAGAATAGCTCCCTGATCCCATCAATATTGTGCACCTCAAATGCTCATTTCTGTCTAGGGGCATCCTTTGTATATATCTTATTGATCCTGAAAAAATACCAAAAAAATTCATATATGATGCTGAAAAAATCCTAAAAAGCATAAAAAGTCCTGAAAAAAATATAAAAAAATTCAAAAATCCAAAAAAATAAAAAATAAAAAAAAATGAAAAAAAGAATCCAAGTGGTGAAAACCTGGGAACAGGCGCTACTTGAGGCCTTTGCACTCCTATTTGTTAGCATGCATCCTCGACACTTAGCCACTTCCCATCATGCCTTGACCTCATTTGGCTTAGTCTGGAATTGGTCTTTCTCTTTGTCTAGGGGGCATAACTGTTGGCATTGGTCTTTTAGGTGCATTTGTCTCTTGGAGCATTTCACAATAGGTGTTTTTCAACACCACCCCAAAATAGTGTTTTTCAACACTACCCTTGTGTCGAGTGTTTCTTAACACTTATCAGATGTCTTACCCAATAGTCTAAGTATGATGGGATATTTCTCATTTGCAGATGCGATAACCAGAGTTTGACTCTATGACCAACACACACACACTTAAACAATCAACTTGTTGAGATATGTTGACTTTATTTTTCTTTGTGTGTTGTCTATGAGGATTTCTTTGATGAGTGGTCTCTCCCTGAGAAGTTTTCGATGATGCATAGCTAGAAGACTGAGGGTATGAGAACATGTTTTCTTTCTTTATCTGCTTGTGGGTATATTTTTTTGATCCTAACTGTCATGAGCATTTATGCTGGTCTTACTTGACACTATGGATTGACAAGATATTATCCTTGACTGTTGTGCGAGTGCATACTTCTAGTTATCCTGACTTTTCATGTGTCTTGATACAAGCATAATCTCGCCATATCAAACTTAGGTAATCTCACTGCATTAGTCATCTTGACCTACATGTCTTTGATGCCTAGGTGAGATTCCCACATTTCTATCTAATAAAGATCATATTCATATCCACATATTTATACTAGTGTGCATTGTATGATTTTACGACGATACCAATAACGCTCGATGATGATAATTAGATGTCTATAAGTGTTGTGACCTTGCAAGTCAACCACTTTCATAGTAGCTTGCATTTTTAAGGTCATGATAGTCTAATTTTGCATTTCTTGCATATGGAGAGAGCTCTCCTCTTTTATCTTACGTGGACCTGTCAGTCGACTGCGCTCACCTTTTCTTATTCTCGATCATGTCTTTCACTCCTTGTCCTTTTCATCTCGAACCTGTTCCTGTTCATCACAAGGGGTTAATCATATCATCATATCTATATCAAAACAATCATTTTCAAGAAACATGAGTTTATATCATACACATGAGAATTAAACATACATCTATGAGAGAGAACATACATAAGCACATACATAAGCATTTTGAGCAAAATGACAAGACAATATACATAAACTGATACATCCATCACAAGTGAGACAAATACACATGATACATCGAACATCTAGTAATCTCATAAATCTATAACAATGTCATGATATACAATACAATATGAGATCCCAAAATCTGGATCAAAATTCTCAAGATATGTCCAAAACATCTAAGACCTAACCCTAAGACTCGCTACCACCCTCGTGAGGAGCTCGTGGTGGTGGAGGAGGCATAGCTCTCCTATCGAGTACCACATCTGATACCCCTACCCTTTGAGAGTATGACGGTGCTCTCTCACCCTCTAGGATGGCTTGCAGATAAAGTTCATGATAGTAGGCTACTCTCGCTGACTCCCATCGGAGCTCCAGTGCCTCGGCCTGTGCCATCGCCTCATGGCGTGCTATCTCTGCTCTGAGATTAGCTATCTGCTGATCTCGCTCTACCCTCAGATCTAGTAGCTGCTAATCTCTCACGGCTATAGTAGTCTGTAGCTACTGTATCTCTGCCTCATGAGCCTGTATCTAGGCTCTCAGATCCTCTCCCCCCGCAGGCTGATCCTGCTATGCCTCTGCCTACCGATGAGCTGGTCTCGCCTCATCCTCGGGCGTCGTCGATCTCTGTCCCCGTGACCATTTTCAGCCACCTGATCTTGACCCCTCTCCTCTCTCCATCCTCCTCCCTCTCCCCCTCCTGCCATCTCCTCCATCCCCACCCTCCCCTCCGTCCCCTCCGTCCCCTCCGTCTCCTCCATCTCCCCTGTCACCCCCTCTGTCTCCTCCCTGCGCTGGTACCTGTGCATCTGGTACTGTAAATTGAGGGAATGACACCCTCTACCACTCTGCTCTATAGGCTGCATCAGCCCCTGCATCTACCATATCTAGGAAATACTCCCAGGGCTCGCTCCTGATACCTGTTGTCTCTGCGACAGCCTGCTGATAGTCCAACATGGGTAGCCACCCATGACCCTCCTCGTCTCTGGCCCTGGCATATGTGGTAGTCTCTGTCAAGACTCGCTGCTGCCTCCTGAACTGTCACCATACTTAGGTGATGTAGAACCTCTCCACTATCTCTGCATATCGACCTACTAGTGGCCGAGTGCACAGCATGTAACTCAGATCATCGGCTGCATCTCCCCAAACCTCAACCTCCCTGTAAGGCCTCCATGTGAACGAGGCCATCTCATCCAAAATCTACCTGTAGTATGTCACATCCCCAGAATGGGCATGTGATATGAACTTGAGGTACCTATAGATGAAGGGGTACCTCCTCTCCCTCGGCTGAACCCTAGGGTGCACCACAGCGATGTGCTCCCACGCCCATACCTGTGCCAGGATGGCACCGCATGCCCATGTCCAACCATCTTTATAGACGATCTCATGTAGCTCATGGTACATCTCTGCCAATATGGCAGGACCCCATGAAATCCACCGAGGCCTGCCGACCAAGTTAACTAGTAACCAAGCCCATCCAAGCGGGAATCCCTTCTAACTGCGATCAGTCATCAGGATCTATGAAATAATGGATGCCACTATACATGGCACTGGGTAGTCTCTACCAAAATCATCTATCAACCTCTCCCACTTGATATGCCTATCCAGAATAGTGACATCCTGGAACATCTCCTGAACCAGTCATCGCCCCTCAGTGGCATCCTGATCATAGTACACCTATGCCAACAAATGAATCATGTCAGTTTTCATCATATAGAAATATTACATTTATGAGTATATCTCAAAACATGATTATACTCACCGGCTCGCCATGACATGGCACTCGTAAGATCTTGTAGACATCCTCTAGAGTGATCGACGCCTCTCCAGTAGGTAGGTGGAAGGTGTTGTGCTCGCTATGTCATCTCTCAGCAAGAGCAGTCAACAACCCATGGTCTGCTCTAATATACGGATATCTCAACAGATATCTGAATCCCATAGCTCTGATGTCAGCATTGCCCAGATCATCTAGATCTCGAACACATCTCAATCCTGTCACCTTCGGCGCTCTGATGATCAGCACTGGAAAAACCTCCTGCAAGCCAAAACCACGCCAGTTGTTAGCACATATCATGATGGATGTCTAAAAACTCAGTATAAAACATCGCTAAAATGTAACATTGTCTAGACCCATGTCATTTTTGCTCAAAAATGTGTTAAAAATCAAAATTTTAACCTGGGCGATATTCTTGTTTTGGAGAAGTATCGCGCGATACTTCTCCCTATAGCGGGGTGATAGACCTTATGCCGCATGATACTTCATCTGGTATCGTGCGATCTTTCACCCGGTATCGTGCGATACTGGTGCCTTAGGTCGCGTGATACTTTGGGGACCCGCGAAGTATCACGCGACATTTCTCCCCAAAGGGCACGATACTTCTAAAGTATCGCGCGATATTTCGCCTAGAAATTTTTTTTTAAAATTTAAAAATTTAAAAAATGTGCTAAAATAGCTATTAAATGCAAAAAATGACTCAAAAAGCTCAAGTTTTTTGAAAACTTACCGGGGCAGGATAGTGTGGTGGCCGGTTGTGCAACCGGGCGCGCTCAAATCGATGCCTATGGATGAGAACTCCTGCTTGGGCCATTTTCTCTCTCTAAAGCTCTGAAAATTCTCAAATCGCTAAAAGACAAATGACTTTTGAAAATGACCTTTTGACCCCTTTTATAACCTTTTGACTTTTTGACCTCATTTTCAAAACACCTCGGAATTGCGCAAAAATTGCACCCCTAGCTAATTTCGACGTCCTAGATCCATTTTCGGACTCAAAATTGAAATTTGAGGTCATCTTGATAGTCAAAATCACATTTCAAAATCTTCCCCCCTTCTGCGCAGTTGACTGATCTTTTGAGGCCTAATCCTTCGATTTTTGTTGGGGCATCATCATTTCTTCATTTCCATGTCTTCCAAACTTCTAGTCTTTCATTCATATTCATTCCATTCCCTCCTTTCTCATGTTTGACTGCATCTCTTCAGTCAGGCTGGGGCATGTTTTATTGCCTAATGGTTAACCTATTGACCCTTACCTTCGATTGTGATTTCATTCTGATTTGATCAAATTCTTATCAATTCACTATTCTCCTCTTTACCTGATTTCGATTTTGATTCCGAGGGGGCAGTATCTATGGGATTCTCATCCCTGATTTCCTTGATTTTCCTGATTCAGACATCTTCTGTGAGCTGTCGCTCAAATTTGAGATTCTTATCTCTTACTTTGAATGTGATCCCAAATCAACCTCATGTTCAAAGGCCTTTGCTTATGCTTTGTCTGGATGTGATCCTGAATCGACCTCACATCTAAGTTGTTTTGTGATCCCAGATCGATCTCACATTTCAATTCTTCTTTGACTGCATGTGTTCCCAAATTGATTACACATTAGTCAAAGAGGGGTAAATGTATGCACCCTAAAATGGTCGCCTAGACTTTGGGCCCCATTTATTTGATTTATCAATCCTGAATCATTTTTATCAATAATCAATATTTTCAACATTATCAATCTCTTGATCAAATCCTAATTTCGATCATATATTGGATTTTATCCTATGGGATAACCATTTATCCTAAGTTTTTATTTACCTAAAAGGAATATTTCCTCCCCTTTTAATTAAATAAAAAGCCCCCACCTTTCCTCTTATCCTAAGTTGCACAAATAAAGCATTATTCCTATTTTATAAAAAGGAGAAAAGCACTTTTTATCTCATATGGACATAAAGTCAACTCTTATTTTCCTATTGGAGGATATGTGTGCACATGGATTGCTCCTCTTTCAAGCTCCACCACTGATTAAGACTTTTTTCCTCTTAATCTCCATGGTCCATTTCACCTCATTTCTTATAAAAGGAGAGCTCTCTCCTCCATTTGCATATACCATGTTTTTATGCTAATGTTATGCTGTAGGTTTTAGGTGCATTTGGAGCTTTTGAGGATATTGAAGACTTGTTGCATTTCATTGTAGTTGCATATTTCCTTTCTTAGTTGCTTGATAATGGCATTCTTAGTGTAGATTTCCTTTTATTCAATAGAATAAGCTCACATAGTCTAAATAGGAGGCATTGTAATCCATTGCTATTTTCTTTCATAGATTAGTTGCATTGTACTTTCCTTTCATAGCTTAGATTGCATTCCCACTTAGATTTGCATTGCATTGCATATTTGGTTCTTGGAGATATTGGCATTGTTGCCCTTGTCTTCACTTGAATCTCTCATTGTGTGGTTGACTAGCAAGGTCACAAGTTTGTAGCTCTAGCTGAGAGCAATTTTTAATCTTGCAACTCCATACATAGAGAGCTATGAGCCGCTTTGTGAGGCCTCATTCTTGAGCAACCTTGCATGTAATGGTTCATAGAAGTGCACCATTTTAGTGTGTACAATTGTAAGCCCTAATTTGAAGCGCAACCAAAATCCTAACCTTAACCATAATACTAAACATGATGTAAACCCTAACCATGACAATAATACCAATTATGAAGCCCTAACCCTAACTCTAATACTGAATTATATAGTTAATGACTTCTACTTCATTAAATTTAGGCAACTAATAAACCAAAACCCTGATAATATAGATACATTACAGTTATCCAAACATGTCAAAAATACATAACACTTGTCACAGCACCTGCACACTTACATATGGGGCATCATAATGTAATCGCGCAACCTCTATCAATCGATACGTGCAAGCGGGACCAAACTCCAAACAAATAACAGTTACCTTTAGTCCTTTAATATTTCCGTAAGAAGGTAATTAAAGCATCGACCGATTGCAATTTTCCATTTTGAAACAATCGTAGATCTTACTTGATCTAACGGTTGTCACATAGCCGCAAAGACAAGATGGACGAAGCTTTAACCATTACGGAAACACAACAAACATTGGATATTTCTTAACTGAAGATCGACGGTCATTATTTAAATTCAATCAAAATTGGTGCGAAAGCAAATTCGCCCATTGAAGTCAGATTTAAATTTCCAGAGAAGTTATGGCTGGACCATGTGGAATAAATTGTCAAAATGTTAACATTTTAAATGCCAATATAACTTGTTCATTGATTCATTTCCAATCACCCGAAGTCACAGAATTTGCAGAGCCCTTGCGAATAAATTTGTAGCGCAGGTCACCACTTCTTGAGGATTTTCTAAAATTGGTTAGTATTTTGTGAAGATTTTATCCCTGCTGTTGTTTGCTTGGAGTTTTTTTTTTAAAGAAGTGTGAATTTCTTTCTGTTACCTCTCTTAATTTCTTGTATTATCGTCAAAACCCGTGAATTCTAAAAATGGCGCGTAGAAGAGAATTAACGGGAAAGATTGAATATCACGAGAGGGGTGTGCATGAAGACCTCTTGCAATAGTTTGATCATTCAACTAATGAAATAGTCAAGGAAAAGGGTTTAACACCAAAAGAGCCTAGGGTTAGAATTGTAGATGGCATGTATGACAAAGGGAATTATATGAGACATGCCAAAATTGGGATCTCTGGTTTAGAATTGTTCAGAGTAGGGTTTGGTCAAAGACATGCTTTTGCTCCCACCAGTAATGTATGTCAATTTGACCTGGGTAAACTCATTGTGCCAAACATGTTCATGGATGCACACATTATGATCCAAGTAGCACATAAATAAGATCAAGTAACTAGGGTTGTAAGGGATATAAGTGGAAACCCTTTATTCATGTTTTCAGCCGATGAGATTAGAAAGGTTTTTAGGTTAAGTGAACCAAATGTTGACCTAGAAAGAATAGATTTTGATGAGTTAAAAAAAGTATATGATGGTCAGATAGATTATCTCAGAAGTGGTCCTTTGAAGGAATTATAAAATAAGATTGGGGGTTTGATTACAGTAGGGCCAAACACACAAGAACCTTTCAAAGTAGACTACTTTAACCCTAAGGCAAAAGCTGTGTACCAGTCATTATGCCAGATATTTGGAGAAGATGTTCAGGAGAGGATGCTAGTACACTTCATGTATATGATGGTGCAAATCTTGCACCCTTTCTTGGCTCTTACTTTTGACTTTGCCCCTTTCTTAGCTGAATTGATTCATGAGGGATTAATGGGAATCCTAAATAAGAAAGTATAGAAACCCTTTTGCTGGTATTCCCTATTAATGTATGTGTTTCTGTACAGAGGTGAAAATTACTTTGAAAAAGAGATGGATTTGATGAGGCAGAAGGATGGTGAACAAATGCATGTACAGTTATGGAACCTCAACATGACTTGGGATAGAGTTGAGAACAATTTTGTCAATTTTGATAGATGTTTTGCATCAAGGCTCAGGGCCTTGTTATTTCTAGAAAATCCAAGAATTTTGAAGGCCTTGTTAGAACTCCTTAGAAGAGGACTAGATGTGTTTCTATGGATCATATTTTTAAGTTTCTTGAAGATATTATCAAGAACATTCCTCACCTATTGGAACAGGAGATTAGGAAAGAAAAATGGTTGGCATATAAAAAGACATTAGATTTTGTGCATAATTTTGTCAGGGATTATGATCCCTTAAAATATTTCACCCCTTTTGAGAATAAAATAGAAACCCTTATGAGCCATTTTGAGGGTATTATATAGAGCCTAAATGAAAAAAAAGAACAAGTCATGTAATCTGAACCAGATAAAGAGCTAGATTTGTGTTGAGTAAGTCTGCATTTGTGAAGATGTTTCCCCCAGGTAGATATATGGTGCAGAAGAAGACCAGATATAGTGATGTTATACCTAGACCATGCAGCCAAGAAAAGGCCAAAACAATAGAGGACATCCCTTCCACCTCAAAGGAAGCTAAAATGTAGGACAAAATAGAGGAAATCAAATCAAATGACTAGTTTTGATTATATGTTTCTGATTGTAATGATTTCAATCATTCCTTATGAAGTAAAGATACATCTACATAGGCCAATGCCTTATCCATTGGGCAAATAACACCAGAAAATAGAGCAAATAAAAGGATCCTTGAAGAGCTTAGCTCATGAACATAAATATAAATACATACACATAAGTCTCTGATAGACTTAGAAATTCACAGATTTGATACGAAGGAGAGGTAAAGACCTGAGATTTATATTAAGTATAACCTTTGATCGTTTGTATACAATATACATTGAATTGCAAGCTGAGAAATAACAGTATCAACTTGTGCTTATTCTCTATTACTTGACAAGAAATGATACAAAATATTACAATCCTTGACTGAGGGTTAGGGTTTTCTAAATTTCTATATTCTCAACACCTCAGACTCTCAATGCCTGATATGATTGTGGAAAATCCTTTTATATACAAGGAAATGCAACAATCTATCGATCATATTAGGGTTCACAAAACTTTACCCTAAAACTTTACAACAACCCTACTGGGTTTACAATAAATACCTCGATCAAATGTTAGCTTGAGGATTGTATTGGTACCTCCACCTATTAAATACATCTTCACTTGGGAACACAAATTTGAGAATTTCAACCTTTCTACTGGAGAATTGTTCCCACTTGTTCTCCATCTGAGTGATCTCGTGCTGAATAAAGTCAAACTTGGACTTGGCAGATATTAATGTTTCAATAGTGTGTATGAAGAACAAATTATTTTCTAAAGTTAAAATTCTAGTCATTCTAGTAGAAAAATCATCATCCATCTGCCCTCTCCATTTGACTAACTCCTTAAGCTCACCATTTTTCTTGAAAACTCCTAGAATTAGGTCACAGCAAGGGAGTGTCAATTCTTTCTTCAGCAGATTGGATTTCCTTTCAAATTCATCCAAAATTATACTATATTCTACAAGCCTCTTTATAGACTGATGCACTGGCTTGATCAATGGATCAGGATCAACTTGGCCCTTAGATAGGCAATGAAATAATCTCACATTTGGGGATCTTTCAACCCACTTATTCAAAATTGGACCCAACTCCTCTTTATGTTTACTCAAAGATGTGAGCAATATTTTCAATCTCCTAGCATGATCAAACAAAATTGTAGGATTCAGATTAGTAGCAAACTACATCATAGCTTCTGTAACTTTCTCCTCATATTTCTGGTCCAAGAGGCATTTAGCCTTCATGTGTTCATCTCTTTGTTTATTCAACTTTTCCATGCTTTTCCTCAAATTATTTATTTCCTCAAGAAAATGTTGCCTTTCCCAACTGATCCTTGCATCTATGTTTACTTCTGGGAGAGGAGATGGCGAGAATTCAATAATAGGACTAGAAGAAGAGGCCACTATAGGCTTATCAGTCAGCATCAACTGAGGTGATCTATGATCCTATGGTCTTAACAATTGTGCAATCAACTTGTCCTTCTGGATCAATTCTATCTTCAAATCATTGTAAGATTTAAGGATAGTCTCAAATTTTATCCTTAACTCCTCTTTTTCTTGTGCATCCTTTTCTGCTACCTTTACATTGAATCTAGCTATTTCCAAAATAATGTTTGAGGCTTCCACACCTGAAGTCTCACCAACCCTTTGTACTAGCAAGTTTCCATCATATTCTAAAGAGAGAACCTCTGTTTTCCCTTTATTCTCCTTCCTCTTAAGGGACCACATGACCAGAGTTGCATGGTCATCAGAGAAAGCCACACCCCTGGCGGCCTGCTCTGCCTGTTCTGCAATAGATAGGGTCTTCACTTTACTTTTTCTGACTGAGTCAAAACAATTGCATCTGCAATATCCCACTTAGGGAGAATTAACACTCCTGTAGTATGGATCATGGCTCTTCCTTCCTTTGGGGTTATCTTCTCAAATTCCTTCATCATTTCCCCCTTTGTCTCATTCTCAATTTCAGTCATATCCCTATCAGGGAAATCTTCTTTCCTTTTCTGACAAATTTCCTTATACTGATTTATTTTCATCCTCTACAAGAACTGAAGAAATGCCCTAGTCTTCACAAACTTATCATCTAAAATAAAAGAGTCACTGGCCTGCTTCAAAATTGGGTCTATTTGTTTACCCTCAAGCTTTTCCATTGTGAGATCCATCTCTATTCCTTTGAGTGCCTCTGGCATTCCCTCCTATATCTCATCATTAGACACAAAAATATTTCCCTTGTTACTTAACTACACAATTTGTTGAGCAACTCCATGTTTATCCAATTCTAAGGGGGATTGGGAAGGAGAGTATATATCCTACTCTGGTTGAGACTCCTCCTATTTTTGCCTCTTTGAGGAAGGCTCCTCTACTATTGGGTCACTCATAGGTCTCTTCCCCCTAGAAGTAGATGGGAGACTCTCATCTTTATGTTGAGTTGGGAGAAGGACACTCTACCCTCTCCTCAGCTGAATTGTATAAGTTCCCCTTGGGGTCAACTTTGTGTACCCTGGCTGACTCAAAATCCTCCTAGCTCTCTCAGGATCTGTTCTACTTACTGCAACCCTCTTTTCATTTGCTGCTTGCATAATTCCCTCAAAAATTTTCATGAGGGCATCCACCTTCTTTGCCCATGGTTGAAAAGCCTTCAGTGGGTCGTACTCCTTATCAAAGTTTCTTATAAAATCTACAGTCTTCTTGTAGATTACCCATTTTTCTTTCTTGATTTCTTGAGCCTGAAGATCAAACTCATTTCTAATTACATCCTTAGGGAAGTTAAACTGGTGTTCCATAAGAGCACACCTTATCTTTTGTCTGAACTTTCCATAAATGAATCCCTCATTGTCGGCACAGAACAGAGTTTGTACTTTTCAATTTATAAAAATAAAATAAAATGTATGGCTCTCGCCTCTTAGTTTATGAAAATAAATTATTTTCCTTGCTTTAGATTTTGTTCCTGTTAGTGCGACTCTGCATGGACCCTGATATGTGTAAATCAAATTTCTTGGATAAAAAAGAACATAAATACAATACTGATGAATTTTGACAACAACCTATTCATCTTATATTTTGAAAATATATAAAATAAGATAATTGTTAAGTCTACTTTTTATGTTTAAAACATGAGTGCAAAACTTATACATTTGAGTTCAATGCTTTTTATGTCAAAAACATGAGTGCAAAACTTATGTGTGTTTTACGATATCTTTACGTCAAAATATACACATCCTCATATTGTCCTTTCCTATCCATTGTTGCTACCAACATAAATAAACATGCTACCTGTTTCTCAATTTTTGTAACGGTCAGTTTTATTTAAGCACAACACATGAAACAACGTATTTCATTGATAAAAAACTAAGTATAAAACCCTTGCAAAATATCCTACATATTCAAGTCCAACTACCAAAAATTGTCCTTTTACAACTGTGCCAATGAGAAGTGGTGGGAGAATGGGTGACTGTTACAACACATTACGTAATCAAGCACGAGTACAAAACATTGTCTATTACCACCAGCAGAAACACAAAGTGTTGAGAGAATGGGGGAGCAATTATGGGGTACGCAATCATTTGTCCACAGACAACTGAAACATTAACATGGGACAGGTTGAGCTCCATATAAAATGCACTAAAATCTTAGAAAATATAGAAACACAATTACATAAATGCCCAAAGCACACTGCTTTTTTGGCAGAGTCATTTGTCAGTTTAAAATACACATGATGCAAATCATCAATATGAAACATGTATATGTTCGTGAAAATCCATTCTGATAAAATCATCTTTCTGGGCTTGGCCATCACAAAGCGATCCTTCAGAATCTCAGAGGTGGACTCTGACTCCACCGTGTCCTGAACCCTTCCGTGTAGTCCAAGACAATTAGATTACCCAGGAAAAGTGCACATACGATAGAGATGAAGTCACTGTGCAACAGGAGCTGGCCCTCTCACCTACTGGCAGTCTCTACCATGCTGCATAAGATTGCAACCCTTGGCAGACATCTCAGCCAATGCATCATCGCAGACCGAATTTGACTTGCTTCGTCCATCATAGCCAGTTGGTCAACCAAATATGAGAGATAAAATCTCCATGCATTTATTGCAATTGACAAATGATGGTTGCCCCCACCATCTGAAAAAATAGCCATCTCCACCCCCCTCCAGACAGAGTCTGCTTCAATGAAACACATCACAATTATCTCGTGAATCTCGATGAGCAGTTCAATAAATGTGCGAACTGCTAGAAACATTTGAACATGAAACACCATAAACCTGCATATATAGTGAGTACAACAGTCAACATCATTTAAGGATATGCATAGCGAAAAAACAAATAATTGGAATGATCAATAGAAACATACATATGTTTATAAACTATAAACAACTTTAAAGGTATTATGGCTGGAAGATAATACCTCCTACGCCGTGCTTATGATAATGTGTTCATCTCTAACCAATACAAGCGAGCAATAGCTAAATGGAAGAGTTTCTGCACTTGCCAAAAACTAACAAGTATGTTACAAAAATCACGTTAATTTCCAATAGATATATAAAAAATGTACCATAGAAAAGGTCATCAAAAACTGATAATTCAATGTGAAGACAACAAATAGAGAGAAATAATATATTTGTACTGTGATCCCTTAAATCTTGGACTTTCTCATCTTTTTTCATAATATTGGTTATAAGTTAATTGTATTAGGATTAGGGTTTAGTTAATTGTTAGATTTCAAGGGTCATTTTATTTGGATTTAATATAAGTAAGGATTTAGCTAGGTTTAAAATCAAGGTTCTATATATTGAGCTTGTGAAAAGGTAGATAGTTACACCAATAATTATTTTCTTATTTTTCTTGTTTCCAGTGAAACCTGTGTACCGCATGGGTCATTACCAATTAAAAACCTCAACAAAGAACAGGTGAACACAATCTTCTACATGCAAACTAATTAGCACCACCATGGGAAGCTTCGCCACCACTGGCACCGTCATAAGACAATCTCCGTCGATGATTCCTCGAGGCATCTGGTGGTGGTGGTTGCAAAACATAAGAAACAATTGTTGATTAAGTTTGGAGACTGCCAATAAAAATGAATAGGAAAATAAAAAGATCCAATGCTGTCAAGTGTCAACCATTCCCAAAGAACATGTTTTTCAAAAAATTAAGTGCTCACCAATGATTGCTAGAGTAGAAAAAGTGTGCCCACCGTGTTCTACAAAATGTAAGGGATCCTTCTTAGACCTCCCCCTCCTAGTGCCACCGGTGGGAAACACAAATGACTGTGAAGGATAGACTTCATTCAATTGGTCATGGTTAGAATCACGCGTGCATTATCACCTCCGAGGGATGAGAACCCTACTAGCACTAAACCATGGACGCATCTGAACTGTGCTCATTGCAGATGGATCTGTGTTGGGATTCAGGCTGAATGGCACGGCCCCAAACTGGTCTAGATCGATAAGAAAATGGCCTACGCATTCTAAGAATGCTTTCACTTGGTCATGTGTCTATGGCTTCATTTTCATCACTGACTTCAACAACCCGATCGATTCATTCCACTGATCCATTGTCTGGACAGGTGATTGAACATCAACTACCCTTTCAGGGCAGTCTAAACTGCATGCACCTTGTCATGCGTCCTCCATGCCCATATGAGGTGGATAACTGTCTGTCTCTAATGTCACAAAATCCTTCTCCATGTGGATATTGCCTACATTCAAAAATTCATTTTACAGGCAATCGATGAATTCACAAATACATACCAAAATTACATCATTCAAATAAAGAGTAAATGGCCACAAAACATTCACTTGCCACTAACGCGTTCTGTAGTCATGGATGAAACCTTCAATGCGTGCTTGCATGTATTTCCCTCCAAGGCCCAAGGACAATCACACACATAACCGTGATCACCACAAGGTCTGACCAAATAAAAAGTACACGACGTCTGGCTTCTCACAAAGTAGACTCCTAGTCTACTTTCATCAAGAAAGCAATCGTCATCAGGAATTGCCTTTTCCTTCTCTATACTTTTTTCCAAACTTTGCACCCTGTAGTTCCTGATGAAACCAACATCTTGTAACTTCTCCTTTTGCTTGTAGAATAGTTCCATCTTGTAAATGAGGGTGAAGTATAGATGATCCATCCGACGTGTACATTTCTTTTGATGGTCACAAAGGTACCGCATCTTCAACATGCAATGGTACGATTCTATGGTGACATTTGTGTCCTGATTTGCATGTGGGAAGACTCTGGAGCTTTTCACCCACATTTCTATGTGTACAATGCGTGACTAGCTTTAAAGGAAATGCACTGTAATTAACAGGACAAGTATTGCAAAATACAAAAATGGTTGCACAAAAAGATAGAGATCTCTTACCTATATGGCCATCCCCTTGACACCATGTCCTAAACAAATAGTCTAGAAATTGTGGCTGATCAGAAAACTCAACAAAAAAATCATATAATAACCTATGAGTGATTTCCTCACTCTCACCTATTGTTGTCATTATCGTGCCAAGGCGTTGAAACATTGCCTTCGCTCAATCTTTCAACACATACTTCTACACATTCTTCAGCCATGCTCGACGCACGTGCCAAGTGCATAGAATGACATGACATTGAAAAGATGCCCTAGTGCACATGAATAGCAGCATGACTGGGGTCGGTGATTAAAAATTGGGTAAACATAATTCCATATGGAGTTGAAATGCCAGTTGAAATGGCTGGTCAAACAAAGAGATAAAGAACTTACTGAATGGCCTGTATCTCTGCGTTGGCATCGTCCATCAAGAAAGCATTCACCATCCACCTATTTCTAGCCTCCTTTCCTCATCTACAAATAATGGATAGCCACCCTTCGATGTCCTCAATCATGTTACGGGAGGACACAATCCATGCAACAGGAACCCCAGATTGTTGCTTGTCAAACACGACCAGTGAGTACAGCTGATACTACATGTGGTAAAGACAACAATGATGACTACAATATTTTAATGTCATCTAACAAATAGGAAAGACTTTTCAGTACTCACTCCAAGCACGATTGTAGATGTCTCACCCCATATTTGTTGGTGGAAAATGTCAAATCCATGGATATTATAGAATTGTGTGAGTGTCAAACCATCATATCAAGCATCCATGGGGTTTGTATACCCATAATGAAAGGTGTCCCATCATTCTGTGGCTGCTGCCAATAGAAGAAATTATTTTGATCCAATTGTTTCCATTTAAGGATACTAGTGGGGTCATGAACATGTCTTTGGGCTCGACTGGACTTCACTCTTCTCCATGCATTCATTACATCTTTTCACGTCAGGAAGGTATCTCTCCTCTGCAACATACCCAAAAAGTATGGATCGGTCAGATGTCTATCCATGACAGCATCCACACTGACATCCATTGCCAGTAGGTCCTCTATGTAACCCTTGAATTACACAGAAAGGTGAGGTGCAAACTTAGAATGTGGCTCGTTGCTCATATCATTTACACCATGACAATCTATACCATCTGCATCTACGTGAAACATTTCAGTGAAACTCAAAATAGCCACGTCTGGTCTACCAAACATAACCTTAACGTTGAAGTGGCACTGACAACCCCTTTTCTTTATAAAGTGACGGATGCATTTCTCTGGCTGTGCATTGTTCCTCTTATCATCTGGCCCAAACAAACACCAATAATTGCACATAAAGAGAGTCTTGTTGTAAACATTAAATGAATTATGACAATTTGTGATCATGATTATAATGATGATTGTTTCTACTCACACAGAATATATCTTTGTTGTGTTTTCTCTGTACTCTTCATGCCTGTGCTCTATGTGCTTCACATAAACAAATGCACATTCCATGCCTTCCCTCTTTGACTCCCCTGTGACAAAAGCCTCAATTCTGTTTACTGGAATTGCCACACACAAGTCCATCACCTCATCATCTTCCACACCAATTGGACTCCAATCAATTTCATTAGATGAGAAAGGATGCACACCACCGCCTCCATCTTGCACTTCAAGTTGCGCAAGTAGGTGCCACTTGCATTTTCTCCCCATCACCGCAAAGTGCTAATAAAAACTATCAAAAAACAAATTATGTGTTCATTGACAACATTAAGGGGTTGTCAAAAAACATAACACACATGTCTAAGCTCCTTACAAAATGCAATGTTGACAAAATTTCAAAAAAAATGAAAACAAAACCCATTTTCAGTAAATTTACACCAACATTGTGTTTTCGCAAATCCGATCAAAAAAAGTTTATCATCTTTTTATTGTCTTTGGTGCATTTTCTATGGACATTAGCCACCACTTGCGTGATTCAACTTAAGATGCGCAATTTCTTTTAGTACGCAAATACGCGTTGGAAAACTTCAACTATTTTCTATATTGTACGTCGCAAATACCTCGATGTAAGCTTTACGGCCACTCCTGATGGGAAATGTTACACACATGACTTCTATAGGGATAAAATTTGGTGCAGGAGCACCCACAATAAATAATATTTCATCAAAGTCCTAGGAACTTCTACATTAGGTTACATCTATCATTTAGGCATCTAGACCAAATTGTAAGACCTAGTTCCAGGATTGGCCCAAGTATAAGCCCTTGGTCAACTATGGTCAAAGATGGTCAAAGGGTCTAAAACCTTACAATTTTCTAATTTTTATGATTTAATGGTTTGGATCCATGTTGGATCATTAGATTTAGGCTTGGACCAAGTTTGGTCACCTAGGATAAAATGTTGCAAAATGTTGCAACAAAAGTTGTAAAGTTGTTGAGCAACTTTGACAACTTTTGCCAAAGATTGTAATTAACTTCCCAATGACTACATAGTTTAAAAATCAGTATTTAACTATTGGGAAAGACCTTCATAAGCCCTGATAGGTGGGTGGAAGGTAATATGATGTAATTTGGCATTCGAAATCAATATAAAATATAATTGTTTTCCTGCAATTTTGAGTATCAAAAAATTCGTACGGATGTGTACGGAGGACTGAGCATGAAAGACTGACATTTTTGGTTGCACCTGTGTTTTGGTTTCATTATTTCTTGATCGCATGTTCTATTCCCCTCGGAGTTGAAAGTTATTCAAGTTTGATTCTTGGTTTTCTGGATTAAGAGCCCTGAACCAGGGTTCTGCGAAAATTATGGGTAATTTCCAATTCCACCATGGAAATTTGATGGCCCTTGGTGGAATTCATGTTTTTGATATGTTCTTTAAGAATTTGCAGGCACAGGTCCTCAACTTGCAGGGAAGTGGATTTCTATTGATGTCCTATGTGTACATACCCATGTGTGCACCTTCTGAATTGTGACACCAGTCCACACAATTCGCTACTGGAGAATCACCAAGTCCTACGACTTGGTATTTCCTAGTCTCAGATATATCCTCACATGATCTAAGCATTGGATTTGGATTTGGATTTGGATGTACGGAAGAGGTACTTGTAGTGCAAACCATTGCCTAATTAGGCCTAGTTGCAAGGTGAAATCAGCATTCCATTGTGTCTTGCATTCACAATCAAGTCTTGCACTCTTAGCATGTTTTGCTAAGCCCAAAAGGGTACCTGAATATATGATTATTTGGCAAGGTTGTGTGGAATAGTGTGTTCGCAGTCATCATTTATGCTTCTAAAAGGCTACAAGTTCTAGAACTGGAATAGTAAGACTAATATGCCCAAATTGATGTCTCTATGGCATAGGATTTATTGTGCTCTTGTGTTAGGAAGCTAAATAGACCAATCAAAGTGTATGGTCACCCTTGGTTCTTATTGTAACAATTGGGGAAAATTTGTGCATAATAACCTAAGTGTCTGGTTGTCTGCTACTGATTAGTTGGACCTGGAAGACTTGATAGGACTCAGTGATTAAGTACTCTTGTAGATTAGTTTGTGATAACCTAGGATCAAGTCATTTCCTACACTTGTGATAAGTGTGAGAGGCACTTACTATTGGAGAACTTTCTTTTAACCCCTACCCGAAACCTTTTAAAGAGTTTTGAGGACTACTTTTGGTCCTTGTTGGCACTTCTGGCTGTCTACTTTGCATCAAAATTACTTATACTATACCGGTGCATAAAGTGTTATGTGCTTTCACTATTGACATTACCTGGGTTATCACTCTAACATTTGGCATTTTGGGCCCATCCCCATGGGCAATGTTATGCCCATAACTTCTATCAGCATAACTTTATTTTTTCCTGTGCCTCTACATAAGCTGTTGTGTGTTTTCGACATTTGCATAATTGAGGGCATCAGAGTAAGAATTGGGCCCCAAACCGATGGGAAATACTATGCCGATAGGTTCTATTAATATCAACTATTTTGTTTTCACTATCAGCATAAGTCAGCTCTTAACTGTAAGATTTTCGACCCCTGACGATGGCCAATTTTATACTGATAAATGATAACTTCTATCAGTGTACCTTCCTTTTGCTATACCGCTGAATAAAGTGTTTTGGGTTTTTCGCATTTGTAATGCGGATGAAAAACATGCTGACATTGCGCAATCCGCGTAATTTAGCCTCTTCGCTACGACAAATTATGGACACAAATTACACCCTCTTTTCTCTCCTATGAGTCCTACTTACCTACGTTGCTGAAGATTTAAGGTTTAATCAGCAGTAATATTTGTCAATGTCAAACACTGCTTTTCAATCATGCTTGTGCGATTAAATATATTTTGTGAAGTTTAAGGTTTAATTGGTGGTAATATTTCTGCCATATTTGTCAACATGGATGAAAGGGTAAGTACGCAGGTGTGGGCTATTCTCTGTTTTAGCTATTCGAATGAATTTTTCTTCGGTGAGACACATTACAACCATTCCAATGGGTGTTATTACCATGATAGCTAGAGCTAACATTGTTCTTGTTTTGCGAATAGAAAAGCCAATACTGTTTGTAAAATCAGTGAAAAGTTGGGTGATCACTTCATTACTTTCGGCCCCTTGCGATGGGCAATGTTCTGCTGATACGAGAAATTATCGCTTTCGCTACTTACCTATGTTGGTGTTCAAATGTTGGTTTTCAATCACGCAATAGCAATTAAATATAACATGGATGAAAGGCAAAGTGCACATGGCTGCGCACTATTCTCTATTTTCATCGTTCCAATCACTTTTGTTTTTTCTATGCATGACTACATATGGAAACTACTGAGTATTTTCAAACATTTTGGCATTTCGTTGTGTGTTTTTGCATGGTCTTTCAAGGAGCAGCCATACCCTACACATTCACGGCCAGACTAATTTTTTTTTTCCATGGACACCCAATGCCTATAACTACAATATTTTTGGTGCTCCTCGTGAATCTACAACCCAACCCAATCAAAACCCAAATCCATTAATAGTTAAAACAATAATTCTATAGTAATGTGACATGAATACATGCTAATATTCAAAACCCAAAACAAATCATATTTTTAAAACTATTCAGACAAACTACTGTAAGGACGTAATGTAACTCCCAAAAAATTCACACAAATACAAATAAATATAAATGCTGCTTAAAAAACTTATATATACAACACACCTGTTGTGGGCTTCTCTTCTATTTTAAAAATTCAGCCACAAATCAAACATATTAATTAATGGTACATTGAAGGTCTTTAAATACTATGACATAACAACACACCATACAAATGTGTACTATGTCAATCCATAAGTAGTAGTAGAAATGGATGGCTGTAGCTATCCTCCCAATAGAACGCACCACAAATGAAAAATAATAATTCTTCAGATCTGCGAAAATGCAGAGGTTTTTTCTAAAATTTGTTGGCTGTTTTTTATCCAGAATCTACAGATGAAGAAAAAAAGATCTTGAATTTTTGGTAAAAATCTGCTGCATTTTCCGATTCCCCAAAACTGTACGACAGTGCATTCCTTCAGGAGGATAGCCGCGTTCGAAATGGATGGGGACATTTGAATTTCAATTTAATGATTAAAATTTTAGGTTCATTCTTGCACATTACATGATTGATCAAGGTCAATCTTGAGCCACTCGAACATTAACTCTAGGGTAAAATGATAATTTACGTTAAAACAAAATCCATTAACTGTTAAACAATAATTCTATAGTAATGTGGCATGAATACATGCTAATGTTCAAAACCCAAAACAAATCATATTTTTTAAACTATTCAGACAAACTACTATAAGGACGTACTGTAACTCCCAAAAAATTCACACAAATACAAATAAATATAAATGCTACTTAAAAAATTTATATGTACAACACACCTGTTGTGGGCTTCTCTTCTATTTTATAAATTCAGCCAAAAATACACAATCTTTTCTGTCTCCTAGTGAAGCCCTCTTCAGAGCAAACGCAAAGTGCTTTTCCCCTTCCAAACGGACAAACTACTACCAATTTCACATAAAAACACAAGGTGCTTTTCCCCTTTGAAACGAACAAACCACTATTAACTGAACAAAAATCATAGAGTCCTTTCAATCAGACAAACCACTATTAACTTGACAGAAAATGTAGATTTCTTTCGAAAGGATGAACGACTATTAACTTGATAGAAAACGCTGAGATCTTTTGAAAGGATGAACCACTATTAACTTGACAGAAAACCCAGAGATCTTTCGAAAGGATGAACCACTATTAACTTGATAGAAAACCCAGAGATCTTTCGAAAGGATGAACCACTATTAACTTCAAAGTAAGTAATCCTATTAACAGTGGTAACTTACTTAAAAGTGAAGTAATCCATAAATTATAAGGAAAACTTCCCCAGGACTTGATTTACTGACTGCATTAAACACAAATGAAGATGCAAGACACGTGAGTTGGTGGCAATTAATTCCCTCATCCTTTTCCCAAGACAATTTACCTTTTTTCATTTGATGCAGAACTGTTAATGTCCGGTCATGTCACTGCTGAAACTATTATGTGTTTTCCTTTCTAGCTGCGCATGAGCGATTATGGAAAATGTTGTGTTTTCGATTATATGTGTGCAAGTGCTCAAGCGTGCAAGTGTGCAATGGCACAAGTGTGATGTCCATAAAATAAATTGTCTGCTTTCTGTGTTGCTGGCAAAGGAAACGGGACATGCGTCAAATAGGCGTGATCCCGTGAAGGTTGAAAGGGCTTCAGTAAGTACTTCTAGGGATAACGCCATAAGGCCACCTGTCCGCAGTTGTGAATGGGGACCACCTAGCAATATCTTGACCGTTAAATCATTTTTGATCTCACGGTTGGCACTATCCCTTAATCCTCAAGATGAATGTCTATTATCTTAACGAGATCACGCCTCATTACCACATGTTTTCCTTTCTAGGTGCGCATGAGCAATTATGGAAAATGTTATGTGTTTTCGATTATATGTGCGCAAGTGCGCAAAAGCGATGTTGATAAAAAAAAAAGGTCTGCTTTCTGTGTTGCCGGCAAAGGAATCGGGACACGCGTCAAATAGGCATGATCCCACGAAGGTTGAAAGAGCTTCAGTAAGTATTTCAAAGGATAACACCATAAGGCCACCTATCCACGGTTGTGAATGGGGACCACCTATCAATATCTTGACCATTAGATCATTTTTTATCTCACAGTTGGTGCTATCCCTTAATCCTCAAGGTGAACTTCTATTTATCTTAACGGGATCACACCTCATTGCCACCTGCCCATGGTAGCATCTGTTAAGGTGAAGGTTAAGGTTATTTGGGCCGTTAATGTCACACAAGCCCAATTACTAACCACTGTAACATCCGGTTGCATCCATCAAAAATGAATATCTCTACATCGATCGTCAGATTTTTGAATGCAACAGTGTTTTCCATGCCATCGTCTCTGCAAAATATGTAACAGTTATTTTTTTGGTCTCACTTGAGCGAATCGATTGATATAGCTTGCGTGATTACATTTATGATGCCCTAATGTAAGTGCGCATGTGCGCTATGCCAAGTGTTTTGTGTTTTTGACATGTCCGCATAACTTTAAATGTAACTATCACTAACATTGTCTAGTCACCACTACCAGACGCAGTAACCCCTAACATTTTATGCCACACCTAACTATCTATTTCATGTCCTTTCTTCACAATCTCCTTCGCACAGTTACTATCTCGGTGAGTTTCAAGTCAAAGGAATCGGGACACGCGTCAAACAAGCGTAATCCCGCGAAGGTTGAAAGAGCTTTAGTAAGTACTTCAAGGGATAACACCATAATGCCACCTATCTGCAATTTTCAATGTCAATGGGGACCACATAACATCTATTAAGCCCGGTGAAGCTTATTTGGGTGGTTAATCAAACGGCGGACCGATTACGGTGATAGGCCAAGTACCTTATGTGAAAATTTCTCATTTATATCTTCACTGTTAGATCATTTTTTATCTCACGGTTGGCGCTATCCCTTAATCATCAAGGTGCACGTATTTTCTCTCAATGGGATCGTGCCTGATTGCCACCTGTCAACTGTTCTCGATGGGACCAAATAGCATCTGTTAAGGGGACCTCTGTTAAGCCGCCCGGTGAAGGTTGTTTGGCTGGTTAATGTCAGACAGGCTCGGTCTGTTACTAACCGGTGTAACATCCGGTAGCATCCAAGAAAAACCAATATCTCTCCTTCGGTCGTCAGATTTGCGAATGCACCAGTGTTTTCCATGCCATTATGTCTGCAGAATAGGTAACCATTAGGTGTTTTCCATGCCATTATATCTACAGAATAGGTAACTGTAAATGTAACTATCGCTAACATTGTCCTCTCACTATTACCAGACGCAATAACCCCTAACATTTTATGCCACACCTAACTATCTATTTCATGTCCTTTCTTCGCAGTCTCCTTAGCACGGTTACTGTCTACTTATGCAGTTAGATTTTTTAGTGCATTGGACTGAACAGTTTAATTTTTTTTGGTCTAATTCACCTTTCACGTACTTTACTACACGTCTCATCATAAGTCAAAAGAAATAACCTTTGTCCTTTCTTGTCGGGGATCCCATGGTCTCGTTTATGCCTTTTTATGTGGTTTTATGTATGTCACAATGTCAAAATTCTATACGATGGTGCATTCTTTCGGGAGGATAGCTGCGTCCTATAGTGAATGCTACTGATAAGGCATATTTGATTAGGAATAGGAAACATGTGAATGCATGGTGGGAGGACATTTCTTCCGGACCTGTACGGAAGAAGGTTCTGGCTATGGAGTCAGGCATTGAATAGTTGAACTTTCAAAATTAACAAATCCTTTCTTTCAATGTTTTTTTTGCAGATTTTTGAAATAAAAACATGAAAATTTAGTTCCTTTTTTCAACAGATTTCAAACCCTTTCAAGTTTCTCTAATATTGCTTAGATCCACAATAGAAAATGGGTTGAAGAAAAAAATACAATATGTTACATTTTTCAAGTTTATACATAAATAATGAAGACATAAAACTGGAAATGATGTTACAATGTTCTTTCTTATAATTTGAAACATTTTTACCAACTAAATCTTATGGATATTATGAATATTCTGTTGGTATTCTTTGGTGTACCATCCAATAATAAAAAATAAAGACCCATTGCCTAAGTATTCGTAGTCAAACCATGCCCAAAATGGGCATCTTAAATTAATCCATATCTAATACTACATCTACAGTAGTGCATACTAGGTAAGGGAAGTGACATCATTGATGCA
Organism: Chamaecyparis obtusa; assembly: GCA_027943335.1. Classification (NCBI taxonomy): domain Eukaryota; kingdom Viridiplantae; phylum Streptophyta; class Pinopsida; order Cupressales; family Cupressaceae; genus Chamaecyparis; species Chamaecyparis obtusa. The sequence continues at coordinate 2,318,000 of BSBK01002298.1, read as the reverse complement.
AGGTAGGTGCAGCAAGATACGAACACAAAAATCACACACAAGATAAGGCCCATAAACTACCTTTAAAACCATCATCAATGAAAATAGAACTAAAAGAAGATTTGGGACCTTCAACAAGAGCTGTCAGATAATGGTACTTCAGTAGCATTGGAAATCAATTTGGAGGTTTTAATGAAAACGGTTCATAATGTCAAGAACTTGAAAATTGTTAATGATGTTATTCTTGATCTTATAGATTCACAATTTTGTAAAGATGATTAAAATTCATTCATCCAATGTTTGTTTTTTTTAAAAAAATTTTTATTTTATCTCACATCACCTTTTGATTGGGGTAGGAGGTTAACCAAGATTGAGAATTGATTCAATAGTTTTGATGGTTCTTAAAACCGTCATAAGTTTTGACCATGCATAATTTGTGCAACTTCTCACAAATCTTCATAAAATTAAGAACATGAACACCCATTAAGGCCTTCTACAAGCTGAAACCTTGAAATTTAACATTCTTTGCACAATTCAGCTAAATCAGTGATTTAAAAGTTTAAACACATCAAGAAAAAAATGGCGCAAATAAGGGGTTTCGAGAACCATGTTAGGGGCGATGTAGATTTCAGAACCAATAGAAATCATCAACTCCAACACTAATGAATATCCTTTTTCACTTCATTGATAGATGCAAAAGGTTCTAGAACAAAATTTGATGAAAGAATTGCTAGTCATGGAGGAAAAGTCAATGACTTGATAACAAGGGAGGAACAAGGAACTCATCGATGGTTCTGATTATTCCTAGAATTGTCATTGATGCTGAGAGAGGTTCCTAGAACCAAGAAAACCTCTGAACTATAGACTTATCATTTTAAGTCCAAATTCTACCAAATTGAAACATGGATACTCATTTGGCTCTTTTACAAGGTAGAGGGAAGAATAAATTTCCAAAACTAGCTAAATTTTGGAGTTTTCCTATATTGGATTTGAATGGCTAAGAACAAATGGATGGGAACACACCATTGGAAAGAAACAACATGGTCGCCCTAAAGAATTTATGAGATTGGTTATTCATTAGGTGCCATGAAATGGGTACATGAAGGAAAGGGACTCAAATTAATCATGATAGGGAATTTGAGTATCAATATTGGTTCTAGTTAGGGATGTGTGCTACATGTAGCCATGAGGATGATCTAGAATTTCTAAGAATATAATAAAGTTTGGACAATTGCAACAAAACACCAACTAGACAAAGCTGGAAATAAGACTGCAAGACTATTCGAAGACATGATTAAAATGTGAAAAATATAATAAGGCACTCACCAACCAAAATTTAACCCCTTATAAAAAGTAATTCTTTAGATGTTTTCCGTGCACATGAAGCTCTATTAATTCTCCTTCAATAATGATGAGAAATATACATAAAGTATCTCTCAACTACTTTGTAAGATCCAAGCCATATGTGTTCACTTTCATGTACACAATATAAAATAAATTTATGCATGCACACAATTTTATGTACATGTTATCACCTTGATCTTTATTTTCTAATACTTCATGTCAATTTTATAGTTGAAAGATTGCCTCTAGACTTCTAGAATTGATTCTTTCAAATTTAAATTATTTTATATAAATTTTATTAATTCTTCTCTCCAAAGGTCAACTTAACAAAATTTTGTGTGATTTATTACTATGTTCTTATATAGAGACATTTATAACATTAATTTACTCATTTGATATCCTTAACCACCAAAGGCATTTCGTTCACATTACAACATTTGAAAATCAGTGTTCTTAATGAAGCTAGGTTTACATGAGCACTCTAAGAACACGTGTGTCTAAATGGTGTTATTACAATCTTGTCTATACATTACCTAAGTTAACTTAGAATAACTTTCCCGTGTAGAAATAATTCTATAATAGTTATAAATACTACCAATTTTTAGATATTAGAAAACATAAAAAAAAAACTAAAGACATAACTAACAATTTGAAAAGTGAAAGTTTATATGAAATAATAGATTAAATCTATAAATACTAACTATTTCTATTATTATAAACTTGAACCTAAATCAAGTTTTTATTCAAACATATTTATTTTTAAAGACTTCTAAAAAAATTAATTTATAAAATTAGGAAGGTAATTTAAGAATAATATGCAAATGTAATACCATTTTTTCTTAACCTCTTTCAATAATTCTTGATTATTGAGATGCCTACAATTATTTATTGTGTTTGGCTCTTGTTTTTTTCTTTTATTATTCATATAGACAAACATGACATTTTTTGTTTATAAATATGCATTTATAAATTCTCTCTTGGTGGTGTAACTATTGCTCCATATACATTTTAAAATATATTATAGATAAGGGTATGTGCAAGATCATGGTATGCCAAACTAGGCCCTTAAGTGGTAATGAAAATTCAGAAAATCAAGTTTAGGCAAGCTGACATAAAAAATTGAATAAGCTATAAATATTCTATCAAAATTATGTAACAAGAGAATCTTTAGAAAATTTAATTTAGTTTCTAAGATACTAGGCTTTTTTTGAAAAAAAATATTCTATATGTTGAAAATTTCAAATTTCAATGTAGTAGTACAAAAATTTCAGGAAAAAATAAGAAGTAGGTGTATGTCTGACCACCTTAAACACAATCAAATGATAATTTTTTTTTACAAGATTCTAGATATAAGTAATAGACTCATTTATGGATGTGACACATATTTTTTTGTAATTTATTTCTCACTAAATAATTAATTATGATTTTTCTTTTACAACTTTTCCAGAATACAGAAACTCTCGTGTCTGACCACGTTAACTTAGTCTAAACTTTATTAAATTAAAAAAATAAATTATTTTTATTGTAGTAGGAAAATCATAGAATGTGACACATGTTTTGGATTTCAAAAATGTTATACAGTTTGAAAGTTATAGCTATTTTTCAATAAGTCTATCAATCAGGACTAGAAAGATAACAAGTAGGTGTATGTCTGACCACATTAAACAAAATCAAATAATAATATTTTTTTATAATATTCTAGATAAAAGTAGTAGACTCATGTCCGGATCTGATGTATATTTTTTGTATTTTTTTTCCAAGTAAATAATTAATTATGATTTTTGTGCTACAAATTTTTCTGAATATAAAAACTCTCATCTCTGACCACCTTAACTTAGTCTAAACTTCATCAAATTGAAATAATTTATTATTATTATTGTACTATTTGAAGCATAGAATGTGATGTATATTTCTGATTTCAAAAATTTAATATTGTTTGAAAGTTATAGTTGTTTTTCAAAGAGTCTATCAATCAGGACTTCTTTTTCACATCGCCACTTTTTGGCATACCATGATCCTGCACATACCCATAAATGTATGTAAAGTGTGTCAAGAGATATTGTTATATATTTAATTTAGTGAAAAAATATATTTTTTCAATTTATTTTACATTAATTTATTTAAGATTGATATATTAGTTTATATTCTATCCTTGATGAAATAAAAAAATATATGATGATATGATCAAATTATTTTATTTCCAAACAAAATAAAACACTCAAAAGTTTTGACCATGCATAACTTGTGCAACTTCTCACAAATCTTCATAAAAATAAGAACATGAACACCCATTAAGGCCTTCTACAAGTTGAAACCTTCAAATTTAACATTCTTTACACAATTAAGCTAAATTAGTGATTTAAAAATTAAAAAACCCATCAAGAAAAAGTCGGTGCCAATAAGGGGTTTTGAGAACCATGGTAGGGGTGATGTAGATTTCAGAACCAATATAAATCATCAACTCCAACACTAATGAATATCCTTTTTCACTTCATTGATAGATGCAAAAGGTTCTAGAATAAAATTTGATAAAAGAATTGATAGGCATGGAGGAAAAGTCAGTGACTTGATAACAAGGGAGGAACAAGGAACTCATCGATGGTTCTGATTATTCCTAGAATTGTCATCGATGTTGAGAGAGGTTCCTAGAACCAAGACAACCTCTGAACAACTATAAATTTATCATTTTAAGTCCAAATTCTACCAAATTGAAACATGGATGCTCATTTGGCTCTTTTACAAGGTAGAGGGAAGAAGCAATTTCCAAAACAAGCTAAATTTTGGAGTTTTCTTGTATTGGATTTGAATGGCTAAGGAAAAATGGAGGGGAACACACCGTCAGAAAGAAACAACATGGTGGCCCTAAGGACTTTATGAGATTGGTTATTCATTAGGTGCCATGAAATGGGTAAATGAAGGAAAGGGACTCAAATAAATCATGATAGGAAATTTGAGTATCAATAATGGTTCTAGTTAGGGATGTGTGCTACATGCAATCATGAGGAGTCCATCTAGAATTTCTAAGAAGATAACAAAGTTTGGACAAATGCAACAAAACACCAATTTGACTAAGCTTGAAATAAGACTGCAAGACTATTCAAACACATGATTAAAATATGAAAAATATAATAATGCACTCACCAACCAAAATTTAACCCCTTATAAAAAGTAATTCTTAAGATGTTTTCCATGCACATGAAGCTCTATTAATTATCCTTCACTATTGATGAGAAATATACATAAAGTATCTCTCAACTACTTTGTAAGATCCAAGCCATAAGGGTTCACTTTCATGTGCACAATATAAGATAAATTTATGCATGCACACAATTTCATGTACATGTTATCACCTTGATCTTTATTTCCTAATACTTCATGTCAATTTTATAGTTGAAAGATTGCCTCTAGACTTCTAGAATTGATTCTTTCAAATTTAAATTATTTTAGATAAATTTTATTAATTCTTGTCTCCAAAGGTTGACTTAACAAAATTTTGTATGATTTATTACTATGTTCTTATATAGAGACATTTATAACATTAATTTACTCATGTGATATCCTTAAGCACCAAAGGCATCTCGTTCACATTACAACATTTGAATTAGTGCTCTTAATGAAGCTAGGTTTATATGAGTACTCTAAGAACATATGTGTGTCTAAAGGGTGTTATTACAATCTCATCTACACATTACATAAGTTAACTTAGAAGAACTTTCCTGTGTAGAAATAGTTTTATGATAGTTACAAATACTATCAATTTTTAGATATTAGAAAACATAAAAAAAAATTGAAGACATAACTAATAATTTGAAAAGTGAAAGTTTATATGAAATAATAGATTAAATCTATAAAAACTCACTATTTCTATTATCATAAACTTGATCTTAATTCACAAACCTAAATCAAGTTTCTATTCAAACATATTTGTTTTTAAAGACTTGTAAAGAATTAATTTATAAACTTAGGAAGGTAATTTAAGAAAAATATGCAAATGTAATACCATTTTTTCTTAACCTCTTTCAATAATTCTTGATTATTGAGATGCCTACAATCATTTATTGTGTTTGGCTCTTGTGTTTTTTCTTGTATTATTCATATAGACAAACATGACATTTTTTGTTTATAAGTATGCATTTATAAATTCTCTCGTGGTGGTGTAACTATTGCTCCATATACATACTAAAATATATTGTAGATAAATGTATGTAAAGCGTGTCAAGAGATATTGTTGTCTATTTAATTTAGTGAAAAAATGTATTTTTTTCAATTTCTTTTGCATAATTTTTTTAAAGATTGATATATTAGTTTATATTCTATCCTCGATGAAATAAAAATATCTATGATGATATGATCAAATTATTTTATTTTCAAACATTTAATTAAAATTAAACTTTAACAATAAATTATTTCTTATTGACTAAGTAAAAAAGGTTGATAAGTGAAAATGAGAGTGGAGATGCAAGATTTGAAATGGATGGGGATGAAGGAAATGGAGAAGTGGATGTACAAGAGGAAGATGAAGACTCCGCTTAGGATAGTGGTGATGATGATGAGATGCTATTAGACATTCTCCTTGAGGCACAACTATTGGCTTTTTTCCTATCTCCCATGAGGCTTTTAGTTGAGTGTCAATTGTAGTAGAGCCTCATTTCTCTTCTTACTTAGGCTTAGAAAAGGGGTTTCATCCTTGGGTGGTAGTTGTTTTCCTATCTTTTGCATTGGATGCTTTGATGAATGTCGGGTCTAGTTCCATCCTTACTAGGATTGAGTTGATTTCTTCTCCTTGACAAGGCATGCTTTTGCGAAAATGTTGTGATGGGGCTCTCACTGATACCTAGGTCCAGACCTTAAACATATTTTACATCTTTTTGTGTCTTACCCCATGTCCATATTAGATTCTTCACCCCTTCTATGGCTTGACTAATGAACCTTCATTACTAGAATTGAGCAAGAGATTCATATCCCATGTTGCTAATTCGATGAGAATGCATTGCAGGTACCCTCTCTTCCTTTTCATGCTTTGTAGGTTTGTGCTAGTGGAAATTTGTCTCCTTTGTTGAGGTGCCCATGCTTCTATTCCGTTATGTACTCTTGATGCATGGGTGGATAATGCTTATGCCAATAAAAAGTGTTTCCTTGTTGGGAGAGTTTTTTATTAAAAATCACAAATCAATTTTATTTATTAACAAGCTTCTAATTATTTTCTTGGTTTGCTATGTTGTTGAACACCTTGACAAATGGTTTCCTCTTGTTCTCCTTTAAATCATTTAAGGACTTCATAAATGTTCTTTAGGGAGGTCCGTAGTTTCTTGGTAAGGATTCTATTCTTAAATAGTAAGATGGATTGTTGGTTTTGATGCTAGCAAGGTTAATATGGTTCATATTTGGGTTTAACTCCTAAAGCTTCCTTTGGAGTTTCGAGATAAAAGTATCATTCAAGCTATTGCTGATATTATTGGGCAATTCATTGTCATTGACTATCTCACATAATCTAGAAAAAATGTTCCTTTTTGTTAGATTTAATGTCCATTTTGATTCTATTTTGGAGTTTCCCAATAGTATTAAATTTGCTCAAAGTTTGATGTTTGGGAGCAACAATGTCACTATAAGTCCTCTTTCTTGTTCCATTTCCACAAAGTCAAGAACTTCTCCGTGATATGCCAAGATCTTCATGAAAAAATGCACTTCTAGTGAGATTAAAAAGTCCATTGTGGAGTGTCTTCGGGCTCATCACAAATGTATTGTGCTATATACTATTGTGGTGGACCATATTTCCCATAGTTGTCATCTTTTAATCTCTTTGGCGAGTGAGAATGTGTCATAATCTTTTGAGAAGGACCACATTGTTACAGGTAGATGATCCCATATTGCAAGGTAAACAAAAAACTTGATAGTGTTCTTGTGAGTTTGTTAACTAAGTTTTCTTCTTTGAAAAATTATATAAAACTCTTTGTTAATCCTATTCCTATTCTTAAGCCTTTGGTGAGATTTGGATTCAAACTATGTTGAATATCTATTCATCTTTTGTTGTAGGTGTTGGGTTCCTTTCTATACCCATTTTTTGATTCATTGCTCTAATTAAAACATTTATTGGCACTTGTTGTTCTCCTTTAATTTTGTTTTATTGGTTTTACTCCCTCTTCTTGTGAGACTCACATTGTTCACCTTCTTAGCCACATTATTTTTGGGTTGGAGCCTTTCATGTGTTTTTCTCCTTAAAGTACAATAAATTATTTATTGTATTTTCACAGAATTTTTTAATAACAAACTAGCTATAAAACATTTATATAATAATAATACTTAATATTATATTATAAAATAATCTTAAGAGTTACATTTTAAGCTATGTTTAATTTGAAGATTACAAAATATTGAAATAATATTAATGTGTGTTGTTTTTATTTATTATATACATATATTCTAAGACCTTATTTATATAAAAGTTTACAATTTTTTTAAAAATAAAATATATTTAAAAATTAATTAGCATAAACATTTTAAATATATTTGAAAAATGTATTACTTAAGAAGTTATTTTCTATTATATTACTTATTAAAAAATAATTTTAATTATTTTTAAATATATCAGTTATATGTATATGTATGTATGTATGTGTATATATGTGTACATTGTATTTAAGTATATATATGAGTGTGTGTCACAATATGATCCTAGATATGTCTTTACCTCTCAACATAATTATATATAAAAAGTAATATTAAAAAAGAAGTCAAATATTTAATTCTAGGCTTTTACAATACAATTATCTATTTTTAAAAAAATTTATATATATTTTAATAAAAAATAATTTATATAATAGTTTTAACAAATAATTTATTTAGGGTTGAGGGCCTTGCTCGATTGACATCTTCTTGTAGTAAAGCACAAGATCATGTGATCAATCTAAAAAAATAATTTATTAAAATCTTAATTAAATAATATTAAAAATCTTTAAAATACATAAAAATAATAACAATTATTTATATAATCATCCTTCTTCCATCTTTAAAATATTTAATTCCTTAAACTACCTTCCCACATCCTAACTTCCTTGTCCTAAAATAATTTGAACATTAGGAATGATCCATCATCTAAAGACTAGAGGTGCACACTTTTGTGTGTGAGGTGATAGGAGATTTGTTTTTTCGAAAATTTACGTGAAAAGAGTCATTTTCTTTATAATTTTACTTTTCTGTCAAAAAACACCTCTACTCACAAAATTTTGTTGACTACTAGCATGAAGTGTTCAATGAAATTAGGTATTTAATATAATAATTATACATACAAATAAATTAATAATGCAATATATACTATAAAATCATTTTTCAATATTACCAACAATTTCATTTTGATTGGATAAAAATAGAAATGAAGGATGATTTAAGAGGTAGTTGTGATAATTTAGAGAAAATTGATGATACAATTGTGTTGACGAATCATTTTTTCAGCACAAGAAATTGTTGATGGCGTATAAGATTTGACATCAAAATACAAGTTTTTTGCGAAAATGAACATGAAACCCCCAATTTCGCTCCTCCAAGAAAATTTTGGAAAAGTAGGTAGAATTGACATTAAGGGAAAATTGACATTGAGGGTGAGCAATGTGCATAAATTTTTTATTGATATTGTGAACACCAAATTTAATATATCAATTATTCTATACAATAAGAGAAAATATTAAATTTGAAAACTTTAGAATATAAAATATTTTTTCAACCGATTCCATTAGCATTTAACTTGAAAACTTAATATATTTAAAATAAAATATTATAAAAAACTCTTTTAATTTAAATAAGAAATTATAATAATATTTTTAAATTTCTCAAATAAAAAATAAAAAATAAAAAGATAGGGATAAGCCCAAAAAAAATAGGAAAAAAAGTGGGGAAAAAATAGATAGAGAATAACATCTCAACTCAAGAGCTTTATTTTTCAGAGAGCAATGCTCCCACAAATAGTCTATCTGCCAAACACGATTGACCAATATTTAGAAATCTTATTCTTAATAATTTTAAATGTCAATGTTATAGATATCCACAATCCATTTAAATTCTCCAATTGCTTTTGGATTTGGTTGTGTCAATTTCTAACATCAACCTTTGGGATCACACTCTCTGATCCATCATCAAAATATGAGAGAATATTATGAGAAGGCAAAAAATTGTGAGTGGATTACATAGTACATACAAATATGTTAATATTAGCACTTCACCTATAAAAAATAAGCCGATAGGAAATTATATGTAGAATTTTAATATATTTTATATTGCATAATTAATTGTATAATGTAATATAAATCTATATACTCTTCGGACGCTAGCTCAAACGGTGGGGAGCAGAGGCTTGAGGTTGTCGGGTTCGAAACTCCCTCCGAATTTTTCCGGTGGGATCGGGTCTCACCTGTGGACGTGGGGATACCTCCTCGTTAAAAAAAATCTATATAATTTGATAAGATCACAAGCAATTAAGGACAACAAGATATGATGAAGTGCCAGATTTTTATAATGCACTATGTATGATTGGACCACTACCATAAAGTATGTCTCATTTACTTTTAAAGAGATAGTTTTTTAATATAAATATATAATTTTATTCTATAATAATTAGAATATCAATAAAATAAAAAGTCTAATATATTTTATTATTATTTATAATTTTATAAGATTACATAAATAATAAAATAAATTTTAAAATTAATAAAAAATAATCTTTAATAGGGAGAAGAAAAAGATTTTATTTTTTTATTTTTTATTTTTTTTTCTCTTTTCACTTTTTGAAACATAAAAAAGAGAATATCAAAGATAATATTAAAAGTTATTCTTATTAGAAGATTTGATAATAGTAAAATATACATTTTTTGCATTCTTTTTTTTTTATATATAGGAGAGAGGACCCAGTAGTTGTGCACCCTAACTTCGGGCTTCTCAAAAACCTACGTGGAAATTTCAAATCACTCCCATTTTTTTACAGTAGCTTACTTGGCGAGTCTCCTACTTATAACTAAGGTTTCAGAGCCACATCATCAAATATGATGCCACTTCAGCATGCTTTTTGCCAAGGTGTCCAAAACAGCCCCCAAAAAAAGTGAGACCAATCATAGTGAATTAGGTACCCCAATAGTTGTGCAGTTGATGTGGCATCACACTATTGGCTGCTTTTTAGAACAAAGGGTACATTTCATTCAATTATGAGTAGTCATGATTAGCAAAAACAACTTTAAAGTCACAACCATTGGTACAATGTTGTCAAAAATATTGGATATTAAATCAACAACTATGGGTATTAAGTTAAGAACTACTATCACAACTATTGGAACGTGTTCAACTATGAGTCCTCTCCCTTATATAAAAATAAAATAGATGTATGAATTTTTAAAATCCAATCACTAAATAAAACAGATCAATAAATAGTTCAAAAAGAATAAACTCAAGAAGAATAGATTAAAAAAATAAAAGAGGAGGTGGAAACCCCAGCAAACATTACTGTCTAAATAGATTACACTTATCCTTGATTTTACTATACATTTTCCACTTATCCGGGGAAAACCTCATTGCTTCCCTATCCTTGATTCTGACACGGTCACAACTCACAATCATTCATTTTCTATCGTCCTTTGCCTCCTGTTTTTATCGTTTTACAGCTGTTTGCAAGTGTTGCTTTGACTTCAATATTCCCCTCTGAATTTTAAACAATTTACAAGTAATATGTGTAGGCTAGTATATATTGATTTGTGTTTTGGGTTTGTTTCTCAATTGAAGATTTAAAAAGATGGTTGTGAAGTTATATGGACCACCCTTTGCATCATGCACCAGAAGAGTGCTTGCGTGCTTCTTAGAGAAAAACATTGATTTTGAGATTGTGTTGCTGGATATGTTGGCGAAAGAGCACAAAAAACCAGAGTTTTTGGCTTTGCAAGTAAAGAGATAATTCCTTTTTTATCATTTTATTGGGTTTCAAGTCACCGAAGAGATTTGCAGAGAGAAGACTCATGTTTACTTTAATGTGCATGTGCAGCCCTTTGGAAAAGTTCCTGCTGTCCAGGATGAAGATCTCACTCTATTTGGTATCATATTCATTGTATATGTTTAAGCATTTTGTTGTGATTTGATATATTTAATGTTTGCATTCAAAACTTGTGTCGGTGGTGTAGATAATCACTTTCCAAGTGATACATTTGTTGTACATGTTCACAATTTATTGGTTAGAGGATCTTCCATGGGATAAATTTTCACTGTATAAACATAGATCTGATTTGGGTTGTGTAGATATGACTCTCCGTGCTGTCTTATGGTATATAAAAATCTGATTTGAGCAGTGATCTGGCTCTGTTCTTTCTTGTATATATATAGATCTGAGTTTCTATTGGGTATGTGCAGAGTCAAGGGCTATCATAAGATACTATGCTGAGAAATATGCAGAACAGGGGACTTGTCTACTTGGCAAGTCTTTGGAAGAGAAAGCATTGATTGAACAATGGCTTGAAGTTGAAGGACAGAACTTTTGTCCTCATTCTTATGCATTAATTAATCAGTTGGTCTTTGCCCCAAGGATTAATGTGCCTCAGAACAATGCATTCATTGAGAGCAGTGCCCAAAAATTAGGTGAAGTATTAGATGTGTATGAAAAGAGGCTGTCTCAGAGCAAGTACTTGGCAGGGGACTTTTAGAGCCTAGCTGACCTGTCTCATCTTCCACATACTGAGTATATAGTGAATGCAACTGATAAGGGATATCTGATTAGGGACAGGAAACATGTGAATGCATGGTGGGAAGATATTTCTTCTAGACCTGCATGGAAGAAGGTTTTGGATATGAAGCCGAGAATTGAAGATCTGAACTTTCAGAATTAGCAAATCCTCGTAGTTTTTATGAAATAGGAAAATTCCATATTTTTGTCTCTGCAGAACAATGAAATCATAATTCCTCTTTTCACAGATGTAAAAGTGATTTGGTATTGATAACAAGTCCCTCTCCTCTTTAATGCAACTGAATACCCTTAGTTTTCTGCTGATTTGTTTTTGTATGGATCAACGACAGGAGAAAGGATTATGTAATTGAATACCTTAACTTCACAATTTTGAAAATGGTGATTTCAAATTATTTTCAAATTTTTACAGTAATTTATTTGGCAGCTTTTATTCCTCTACTTATAACCAAAGTCGCAGGTTCACATCATCAAATATGATGTCAAATAAGCATGCTTTTTGTGGAGGTGTCTAAAAATGATCTCAAAAACAAGTTAGACAGATAATTGAACATTATTGGTTCATTGATGTGAATTGTACTTTCTAGATCTAAGAAATGCATTTCATTCAATCATGAGTATCTATGATAACATTAATAACTTTAAAGTCATAACTAATAATATTTTCATATTAAAAAATATTACACATCAAGTCAACTAATACTAGAAACAATATAATTTCCCCTATTTTTATATAAATCAGAGATGAATGGCAAAGGCTTTGACAACAGCATAAAGCCAATAAAAATGGAGCAGCCACTTCTACATAAACAAAATATTGCACAAAGAAGGCAGCTACATAAACCACAATGCATTGGTTTGAACATTGCCTTGGCAAATACCAGACAAAACAGTCTTTGAAGCATAACGAAAAATTCAAACAGCAACACTGCTGTATTCAATACATAACATTGTTGTGCTGGAAAGCAGCAAGAACTAATACAGCCCCAAACAAACAAAAGAAACTTGGACCAGCTGTGTAGCAGTTCATGAAACAAAACTCAGCTTGCATTGAACATATTTAATTTATACCATTTTCTGAAGAGGTCTGAAGAGAATGATTTGAGATGGATTGTCTTGATGGAGACAATACCTTATCCTTGAGTTGGGAGAGAGCTTCAGCCTGCAGCTTGATAGCATCATTGCTAGTATCCTGTTCAGTTAAAGAGATTATAAACTTCATTTGGTTAAGAATCTAGGTGGGAAAAAGAGTAGGCTTTGCCGGGAGATATGTTTCGTGTATGTTTGCCGTTCTAGATTATATCCATACTAACTTGTAATATAGCTCTTGGATTATCTGCAGTTAAATATATTTTTTATTAGGTAAGCAGGGATTTTGAAAGAGCCATGTTAATGTTTAAGCTTGAATCTCAATTTCCATTTAGAAGGAATAACTAAATCAAAATATCTATCAATTCCTCTTGACTTTTCAGCCTTTCCTACAGGTAATTGTCTTCCTAGAATAGTTCGATGGTAAAAACTTCAGAATTTTCTAACATCATTTTGTTTGAAAGGCATTTTTTCTTTTCAATGACACAATGTCACGTATATTTGTGAATCCTTTCAATTCAACAAGTTTTCTGAATATTCATATAAATTTTGGTACATTAGATATGTGGCTTAAAAGAAAACTTGTATCATGTGCAATTGATGAAGAGTCATATGATTGACTTGTATAGAGCTACAATTGTACATAGAATTTTGAATACTTAATATATCAAGGACAACTATTTTTGTACAATTATGTTCAACTTTTTGTTTATTTGTTATTATAGTTCTAAGAGCTCAATACAATCTTCTTGCGCATTTTATTTTCATAAGATAATATATTTAATTATTCTAAACACAATTTTTTTTCCCAATTCTATCATTATGGAGAATATTTTGAAATAATCAAAATGACCTATTAAATACATCCGAATGGATCAACTGAAAATACCATTTTAAAATTATACATGTCCACATTGAAGTAACTTCAAATCACCTTCAACACAATTTTTTTTTCAATTCTCTCGTTAAATATGCAGCAATGTTTCGAATAAGTCAAAGTGACCCATTAAGTACATTTGAATAGGTATATATGTCCACATTGAATGAACTTCAAACCACCTTGAACACAATTTTTAAAAAAAAATTCAACTCTCACTAAATATGCAGGAATATTTTGAGTAAGACAAAGTGGTCATCTGATTGGGCATAATCCCCATCATACATTTTGAAGTGGCAGACAACATCTTTATCTTTGTGTCTCTTCTTTTCTGGATTTGAAATAAAAGAAGAAAAATATTGTTTCACTACGTTGAAGACTTGCAGATTATGGTTAGAATGCCCGTTGTTTATAGTGTGAAATATCAGCATGTTCATGTTGACTTCGTAAGCCATAATGGGGAACACTTTTAATGGGAGAAATTGACTCATTACATGCAACATGCTGACTTTTAAGCTCTTCCGCAATCAGCTGAGAAAATTGAAGCTATTTATGATTTTGTATTAAGCAGTGTTAAACATCCTGCAGTCAAGGTTTTCAAGTTTGGGTTGCATTCTCCTATCCTATTTCCTCTTAGTTTTGCCTGCATCGGAAGAGGAGGTAGAATTCAGTGTTCACAATTTAAAGGAAAAATCCTAGAAGATGGCATTTGTACTTGCAGAGGGTGCTGTTAAAAAAGTTTGTGAGATGGCCATTCAACAAGTGGCTAACGAGGTAAGCATAGCATGGAGCTTCAGTGAAGAATTTGAGTTGTTCAAAAGCAGAATAGAGCAAATCAATTGTGTTTTAAGTGAAGCTGATGAAGAAAGCAGTAGACAAAAAGAGTCTGCAAAAAAATGGCTTCACAGAGTTCGGGACATTGCTTGGGAGGCAGAGGACATACTTGAAGAATATGCCGTGGAATCCATGTATGCTAATCGTACCCAGTTATGCACTTTAAGTTGTAATCAATTGACCCTTCGCCATCACATGGGCAGAAGAATTTGAAAGGTCAAGACCCGAATAAGTTCTGTTCTTGAAGAGGGAAACCTACTGAATATAACTAATGCTCTGGTGCCTCGCTTAGAAGAAGCAGAGTCATCAAGTCGATCACAAAGAAACCAGTTGAAGAGATCAAATGTCCTTCCAAGAGATTCAAAACCAGTAGGGATACAGTCCAAGGTTGAAAGCTTGTTGAGCTTGTTGAAGAACCCAGCATTTCCAGTCATTGCAGTGGTTGGAATGGGGGGGATTGGCAAGACCTATCTTCTTCAGCATCTCTACAATGGCGAAAGAGGAAGGTATGAGATGGCTGTATGGCTTTCAGTTTCTCAGTTCTATTCTGTTTCCAAATTGCAGAGTAATATAGCCTTTCAGTTAGGTTTCAGTGATCAAATTCAGGATAGTAAAATAAGTGAAGAGCTAGTAGCTGGGTTGATTCATGACAATCTGCTAGGGAAGAGATGTCTGTTTGTGTTAGATGATGTCTGGAGGGCTACTAGAGAAGGTGATTTACTAACTAAACTGGGCATCCGAAGTGGAGATAACAGTCAATGCAAAATTTTGGTTAGCACAAGAAGCAGAGAGGTCTGTGCAAATCTGGATGCTAAAATTTATGAGATGGAGTATTTGTCAGATGAAGACAGTTGGAGGCTGTTTTGTGCTTATGCATTTCCTGGGTCTGAGGGAAACAGGCCACCACAGCACTTGGAGAAGGTGGCTCATGAAATCCTGAAGGAATGTGGGAAATTGCCTCTTGCAATTAAAACCACAGCAGCCTCTCTGGCAAGCATCATCCTGCCATGCGAGTGGCAGTCCAAACTAAGTAATCTGAAAAAGGTAGGTACACCTAAAGATTCAGTCATGGATATACTCAAGTTGAGTTATGACTCCCTACCTGCACATCTTAAGGCATGTTTTTCGTATCTTTCCTTCTTTTCTGAGGATGAGCGGATAGAGTGTTCGTATCTGATATATCTCTGGATGGGAGAGGGATTCATCCCAACAGGAGAGGACCAGTTGGAAATGGCATGGGATTGTCTGTACCAGCTTGCCAATCTCTGTCTCGTTGAAGTATGGGAAAATAGATTTCTTAACAAATATTGCAAGATTCATGATTTATTGCTTGACTTGGCTATACTTGTGTCCAGAGAAAATAAATGTGCATTCCGTGTTGAGGATGCCTTCTCCAAATTGCCCTTTTTGGATCCCAGAGGAGCTGGCTGTTGTCGCCTTTTATTGGCCGGGAAAGATATAGGTGAGGATGCCATCTCAGAAATGCGTCATGTTTCTCCCACACTTGTCCGCACACTAACGTTATCCAACAACAGAAATATTGGAAGAAAGATTCCAGCAAAGTTGTTTAGTGGTATGAAAGTTCTGAGGGTTCTGGATTTGAGCCACACAAATATCTCCACATTGCCTGCTTGCGTTGGAAAGATGGGACTTCTTAAAGTGTTGAATTTAAGAGGTACAAATGTCAAGAAAGTACCAAAGTGTGTCAGATATCTGAAGAGTCTCTCTTTTCTTTCTGTCTCTGGTTATCCTGAAATAACCCATCCACCCAAATGGATAACTGAACTGAAGTGTCTTCAGCATTTGCGTTGCCAATTTGAGCGAATGCCAAAAGGAATGTCAAAGCTGGAGTCTTTGCGAACATTGCTATCACATTCCTTATCCCTCGCAATAGAAGATGATGATAGCATGTTGAGCTTAGAAGGTGTTGGCAGGATGACTAACCTTCAGGCAATAGGGTCTACAATTAAACATGAATCTCAGTTGAAGAGGATGGAACAGGGGATCCTTGCGCCCTTGAAGAAGATGCGTCGTCTGAGAGTCTTGAATTGGATTCCTGGAATGTTTGGTGATAGAGAAGCTGTTCTTCCACAATTTCCAGAGAATATGAAGGCAATGGGAGATCTGGAACATCTCAGACTAAGTAATTTTGCAGTGCCAAGTTGGTTATGTTATTTGGCAAATCTTAGGTACCTATATTTATGGCATTGTCATTGCAGTAATTACCCAGAATTACAAGCAATGCCCAATCTAGTGACTCTGTGGTTGGAGAAGAACAGGGCCTGCAGTGCATTGCCAAAGGCGTTTGGAAAGTTGGGAGGGTTTCCACACCTCCGCTTCCTTTGGATATCAGACTTCCCTGAATTGGAGGAGTTTCCAGAACTGGAGGACGGGGCAATGGTATGCCTTGAGGAGTTCTTGTTAGAAGGGTGTGAGAAGGTGAATAAAATAGGAGGATTGGAGAAGCTGAAAAAACTTAGGGAGTTCAATTACAGGAGGACAGGGACTTGTGAATTGAGAGGCAAGTTGAAGGAAGGCGGGGTATATTGGAAAAAAATCAAAGCAAATAATTCTCCGGTATCAATTTTTGGATAAATGAATAGCTTTCTCTGTAATGAGAGTCCAAAAGACTTAAATTTGCTCTCAATATGGATGTATTTAACATTTTTCTGTAAAATACAATTAAAATTTGAAAAGAGACTGTACCATATGAAAGTGTTTTGGAACTTGCATATCTATATTTTAAAAAATCTAGGTAAATATGTGGAGAGATATCATTTCAAAGAAAATTGTTGAATTTCATGAGCATTGTGATGATGTTTAAGAGTAAAGAACCATTTGGATGTTGTCTATATTGTAAAGATCGACATCCATTTTGATCTCATTGAAAGATGCAATTGACAGGTACAAAAATTGAGATAAAAAAAATCTGTATCCAATCTGTAATTCTCAAACGAACAAAGTCTACCTACACAGCATCCATTCCTTTCACTTGTCCAAACACTAAATGTTTATTGCCTAGGCATGGAGATTTGGGCCAGCATTTGCCATTGGCTAAAATAAAGGATCGGTCATGTTGTAGACTATCATGAGCAAATAACCAACAATAGAAATTTAGTAGGCCAAGGATGCACAAACCAGGAGGAGCAGTCATTTTCGTAAGAGAGGCCTTAGTCCTTGAACAATATAAATCTTCTTACTTCTGAACAGCTGATCTATTTGACATTTGATATGTTAAATTTGAAAATCAAACTTCAATTTATTTTTGAGAAACACCCTGTAATTAAGAGAAGAAAGAGGCAAGACAGTAGAATATATCAGAGAAAAGCTTTAGAACTACAAATTCCTGATAATCATTAAGATTATTAAAAATTGCTTTACATCTATTTCTCCATAAATGCAATAGAACAACATGTTGAACTCCATTAACAACAACATTATTATGAAGCTCGATCCCAAATAAGACCTTTTCCCCAGCTACGTTTATGTTTAAAAATATCAGGCAAGTAATGAAACACGAATTCCTGACAAAGTCTTCTATCTTTCACTATTTGATGGATGTCCATACCTCGTTTTCAAGCTCCCATTTTGGTAGGATACATGGAGGATGATAGCAAAGGTTGAGGCATTCTGTCAAACAATTCGGATGCCTCGTCTGTCCCTCCACATCGTGGTCTTTACAGAGCGACTCTGCACATTCATTGATGAGCAGTAGTGCTCTGGTGTCTGATCCAGACAACTTTAATGCAATTGCGTGTCGATGTGGATGTGGGGCAGGAGGAGACCAATTGTGTTATCTCAATGAGGCATGTAATGAACAGCTTGGCTTGACGCCGCAGTCCGCTAGCAAAGTTTCTTCAACCGCATTTGAACAAGGGTAAGTGGATTTGGGTACGGAGAATTGTAACTGGTTGGAGGACATTAGTTTGGCTGTAATGGAGAGCTCCTGTTTGTTTAAGGAGATGGTGAATTTTGGACCGGTGAAAATTGACCAGGACTTGTTGGGCATACAAGTAGAGAGGGTTGCCCTACCTATGATACTGGTTTAAATTTTGTGAACTAGTGATTTTGCCATCGATTTTGATTCCACAATTGGGATGTAGAAACACATGGCGCTTCCGTAAATGGATGAGTTTTGGTTTCCCTTGACAGAGATGCACTCTTGGAACATTTGAACATTTTAGGTAGCTGAAAATATCATTTACAGAAACCTGCTTAGAAGCTGGCACAAATAGAATCAAAAGTATAATATCTTATGCCTGTATGGAATGTATCTTATATAATATTCACTTAGGAAACAACCTATTGTTGATGAAATCAAATGAATTGGTTTTGACTCAAATGTCTCTGAAAATGGGGTAATCATGATAAAATTGATTGGTATGCTCCGCTCTTAAATTTCTGTGATATTCACATTCATCTGATTGAAATGCAAGGATTGTTTTCAGAATCCCAAAGCCTAGGGTTTGCTTGGCCTAAAAATTCAGCTAATTTAGTGACAAATTTTGGACAAAACTTTCAGTTCAAAAATCAATGCTAGGCAAGACTTTCAGCTCAAATATGGATAGTACACTGCAAACTGCCCATTAGTGACAAGTTGAAGTGTATTATAATCCAACTTTTTAATTGTCCCTTTTGTTAAAGGCATGAAGATATTAAACATACTTTCTCGGTCAGTTTGTAAAGAAACATTAGAATTGTGTGTAACATGACTTGTTTGCCATTTTTGAACATAAACTCAACTGGAAAGAGGCCTTATAATAGAATTATTGCTGATGGTGTTCGACATGTTATCTTATTATATTTATGGAAGAACAAATGTAAAA
Source organism: Chamaecyparis obtusa (assembly GCA_027943335.1). NCBI lineage: Eukaryota > Viridiplantae > Streptophyta > Pinopsida > Cupressales > Cupressaceae > Chamaecyparis > Chamaecyparis obtusa. The sequence continues at coordinate 2,298,346 of BSBK01002298.1, read as the reverse complement.
TACTCTTTAATAATAGTGCCAACAATCATCATGAAGTTGCACTTCTAAAGTTTTATTCAGACATATTTTATTATTTGATTTCTCTTTTCTCTCATCTTCAGGTGCCAATTATGTAAGATTTGTAGTTGGAATTCCAAATGTTAAGCATTAAACGCAAAACGAAACAATTATTCACCAACAAGAAGTTTTGTCTTGCTCCAAGTTTAAATAATCAATTGTTTAGTTGAAATGTCTTTCCTTGTTCTACTTTTAGTTACTATTGTTCTAATTGCAACTTTTTATAAAATGTATTTGCATAGACTTGTTTCATTGTCATGGCCACTGTTGTTGCGGGTTCTGCTATGTAATGGTTGTTGTTTTGGTCTCATGTATTGGCTATTGTACTGATCTCGTGTTATTGGTCACTTTAAACTACTATAACATTATGTTTGTTTTCTTGTTGAGTATTTAGTTGTCTATTCTTGCAGTTTCTTTACTACAATTACAATTGTATTTTGCATTCTTTCAATTAAAAAAAAACCATCTCATCCAACTTCGAATCTCTGAATGACACTTGATGAGTTTCCCATATGTTGATAGGCCTTATGTTGAATGTTAAATGTTTTTGAACTTTTATATCTCTTAGTACATTTTACATATATATATATATATTAAATATAAGTATGCTAATCTATGGGGTGTTGAAGATTAATCTTCCTTTAACATTAGAGATGTGAGCTGGATACTTCTAAATTACGGCTAACAAAAACTCAATTTCAATGGAGAAATCTAAATGCTTTTTTAAGGGATAATGAAGGGCTATTAATTGGGTCTCTAACCCAAAAATTGCCTAAGGGTACTAATAGTGAAGAAAAATTATATGTCACCTTATTAGATTTATGTACAAGCAAACCGGTTGCAAGATTGAAGATTTTTAGCTCAAAGTAGAAATTTGCCCGCCATGGCCATCTCTTTCCCTGGAACTCTATTCAAAATAGTTATGTGGATGTTTAATATAGGTCTTCACATTTCCACTCCACCACTTCTTTTCCTAACAACGTCCCCATCCTCAGTCCCCCCTTGCTACTTCTCCAAATAACATTCCTCTTGGATTCTCCACCTCCCCTATTTTTTCCCCATCACCATTCAAACTAGTCTCCCTTCACATTCATGCCATATCTAAGTAGAAGAAGAAGATTTACTCCTCATGTAACCTCAATAAGAAGCACAATGGTGGCAGAGGACAAGCTAGGGCTTCAAGGGAGCATCCCAAGAAGCAACCTTGATCAAGGAATGTGGTGCAAAGGCAAATACCGAAACTTGTGGCTTCTCCTCCATAATCGAATCAAGCAAAGGATTAAGCTCCCCATCCTCACAACATTGGTAGAATGTCAGTAGATGGTTGGGTCACTATTATGGTAGATCTCCTCATCCCACAAATTTCAGAACTTAGCCAGATAACTCTCATTCAAGTAAGTTTTGGAATTGGACTCCCCCTTCTTCCAACCTTAAGCATTGGTGTTGTTCGTCTTGGCCTAGTGTAAATGAAGTTTTCTATATTGATAATGGTCAAGGATTTTGTATTGTGGTATTCTCACTAGTAGAATTTGGCAAATAAATTACTATGCGACTAAAACTTTTAGTCACGATAATTAAAATGACTAAATTCTACTAATTATTTGCAACACAACTATAAATGACTAAAGAATTTACTAGCTGAAGCTACAAAGTATTGTAGCCATCAAGGCTTAAATTATGGACTAATCATATAGTAAATGTAGCATAGTTCATTTTGGAAATGTTAGTGAACATACAAGGATGCCATTTTTCAACAACTCTACACTATGAACCTTCTAAATAGCTCATTGCTAACCAACTTGTATTTGATCTAAACTTGAGTTCAAGATAATGAATTATAGAAGTATGAATGTAATGTTTAGAAAAATCTTGAGTGAAAAGAGACATTCAAAGTCAAATTTTGTGAATTGGAGAGTTAAACTAATCATAAATGACAATTTAATTTATGTACTATATTAACTTTTATATTGACTTGCGTGTCTTGATTGCCTTGGTGGAGGTTGAATTACAATCTTTGTTTAGATCCTACAATTTAGATATTAACGAATAGGTGTTTAAACTTATAAGTACTCAACTATATGAACTTAGACAAAGTCGTAAATCCAACTCTCCTAATGAACTCAGGATACTACAAATGTCATATGCCTATTTAAAAGTCTTGTGTTTACTATAGATACAATAGAATAGTTGTTCAACTCAACATTTATAGTTGGCATAATGGTTCATTTTCCACTCATATTGTTAATAAAGGTTCATTAAATGTCTATTTCAGTCTATAGTGTCAATAAAAGGGTCTTTTGTTATAAAAGTGTCAAAAGTCATTTATCTCCATTGGGTCCTATTGTTTAAAGGGTTTTGGCATTCATAGGTGCAATAAGAGGCAATAATACTCTCACATTCATAATAATCTTAACTTCAGAAACATTCAATTAAAAAGTGATTGATGCAAAAACAATTTACTAATTGTACACAGGTCAATGCAATATACTTTTAGCCTATGGCAAGTACAATAATTCACAATTAAATATTATTCTAAGATAACTAAGTTGGTGAAATGTAGAGAACTCTACGAATGATGGTGTAGGTAATTCTGAAAATAAATTATTGTAAATTTATTTGAAGATATCAACGTTGAACCATGGTATAAAGAAGGCAACAGAAAACTGCAGGTATTCATTTATATTAAAAGGAAGAGAGCTATTATCAATATCAAATCACTTTCACATATTTAAAAGAGGAATTGTTTTTTCACCTTCCATAGAAAAAATTTCGTGCAATTATTTTAAAAATATGCAAGATATGGAAAGAAAGGTTTTAATAATATAATATTTTCACATTCTATTATATTAATATATAGAGATTTATAATTTTGACTGTGTGACATTTTTTTATCATTAATCTCTCAGATTAGATTTCATGATTCAATCATCCTCTTTTCTAATTATATTTCATCATAAAGATGAGTAACAAAACACGATCTAAAACATTGATGATAAAAAATATTATGCAATCAAAATTAAAAACTAATATATAATTTATTTTTTTATAATTTTGAAAGCTCAACTATTCAATAGTTGGCTTCATAGCCAAAACTTTCTTCCATACAGCTCTAGAAGAAATATCCTCCCACCATGCATTCACATGTTTTCTATCCCTTATCAGATAACCTTTATCAGTAGCATTCACTATGTACTCAGTAAATGGAAGATGTGACAGGTCAGCAAGGCTGTAAAAGTCCCCTGCCAAGTACTTGCTCTTTGACAGCCTCTCTTCATACACATCTAACACTTCTCCCAACTTTTGGGCACTGCTCTCAATGAATGCCTTGTCTTGAGGCACGTTAATCCTTGGGGCTAAAACCAGCTGATAAACTAATGCATAAGCATGAGGACCAAAGTTCTGTCCTTCAACTTCAAGCCATTGTTCAATCAATGCTCTTTCCTCCAAAGTTTTGCCCAGCAGACAAGTACCCTGTCCTGCATATTTCTCTGCATAGTACCTTATGATAGCCCTGGACTCTGCACATACCCAACTGAAAATCAGATTTACACTACCCAAATCAGGTCTTTATATACAGATGAGAAAGCGAAAGTATAGAGAGTCAAATCTATACTTATGTATCATTGCTTTTGGATTTAATTGTGTATTAATTTTTGCATCAACGTTTCTGATCACTTTTTATGATCTATTATCACGATGAATGAATCAATCCGTCATCAGAAATCATAAAGAGTGATCTGAAATATTGATAAAAAACTAATACAGAATCAAATCCAAAAATAATAATACATACCCAATTGAAATTCAGATCTACACTACCCAAATCAGGTCTTCATATATAGATGAGAAAGGGAAAGCATAGAGAGTCAAATCTATACTTGTGTATCATTACTTTTAGATTTGATTGTGTATTAATTTTTGTATCAACATTTTCTATCATTCTTTGTGATCTATTATCATGATGAATGTATCGATCCGTCATCAAAATGAATAAATCAGACTCATTTCTCCTATGATGGATCATAAAGAATGATCTGAAACATTAATAGAAAAATAATACAGAATCAAATCCAAAAACAATAGTACATGGATAAAGAAAACTGATGTAGTCAAGATCTATATTTTCCAAATCAGATCTCTATATATACACAAAAGCACAAAAAACCAGATCTATCAGTATACAGTGAAAATAAACACTTGGAAGATGCAATAATCAATAAATACTGAACACATACAATGAATTTATCATATGTGAAGTATTTTTCTATGCCCCACATAAGTTTTGAGTACAAACACTAAATATATCACATCACTACAATACCCAGATAATGCTTAAACACATAAAATGAATATGATTACCAAATAGAGTGAGATCTCCGTCCTGCACTGCAGGAACTTTTCCAAAGGGCTGCAAATGAACATACAAATTAGAAAAAACATGATTCATCTCACTCTAAATCTCTTTTTTTTTTTTTTTCAATCAGTAATAGGCCTAGGTCTGAAGACTCTAAATCTGTTTTGTTACTTAAAATCCAATAAAATGATAATATAGGAATGATATCTCACTTGTAAGGCCAGAAACTCTGGTTTTTTCTGCTCTCCTGTCAAAATGTCCACAAACACAATCTCAAAGTCAATGTTTTTCTCTAAGAAGCATGCAAGCACTCTTCTGGTGCAGGATGTATAGGGTGGTCCATATATCTTCACAACCATTTTCCCTAATCTTCAATTCAGAAACAAACCCTAAACACAAATCAATATCTTCTAGCTTAGCTATCAAAATATGTTGCGTAATGTAATGGGAGACATATTATATAGAAGTTCAACGGAATTGCACATTATTATTGCCTAGGGAAGCTATGAGATTTTTTATTTTATTTTTTCTCTACTTGCTTATATTTTAATATGGGAATCTTATTTAAGAAATATATTTATCTTTATCAATTGTTTTAAATTAAGTAATTTAAGAAATATAATAATATATCTATCCTTATCAAATCTTTTCAATTAAATTATCTTAATAGTATAATATAAGGAATGGGATCATAATTTGTTAGCTGATTAAAAAAAGATTGAGATCACAATCATAGTTTAGGTAATATTTGGGAAATAGATATCTCTTAATTATTAAGTCCCAAACAACTCTAACACTTCTTCCAATACTAATATAATATTAAAATAGTCCCAATCATACTTTAGGTAATGTTCTGGTGTAGAATGCTGTGCAGGGTTGTTCTCTGAACATTTGGCACGCTGAAGCATACATATATCCGTATTGTTTCAAAAAGATTTTATTGTATTATTTATTTTATTTTATGTAGTAGTGGATAAGTATTTTTTAACTTACAAATAAGAATAAGATCGGGGAGCAGCTTGGAGAACAATTCTACTTCAGTATTAGATTAGTACATGATATCAAATTTTTGTTGAGTTTGTTGTTTTTTATTTCAGTTGTTAATTTTTTTCTGCTGTTTTTTTAAGATATGCTTGGTTTAAGTGTGTGGGTTTGAGCAGTGGTTGCTCATTTTTTGGGCAAGAACATTATCGCCTGCAGTAAGACTTTTTACTGTTTATATTTCCTATTTTATGTTACCATCTTTCTATATTAATACAAACTTTCTGCTTCGCTTCCTTATAGATAAAAAAAAAATCAAAAAGTAAAAATTGTGATAATTGTCCACCTGACCATCATATTTTAAAATTTCAAAATTCAAATTTGATCCACTTATCCTTTAAAGTTACTTGGCAAAGTTGTAATGCTGCATGCTAATATTTGAAAGTATTCAATTACATTTATTTTATCATTCTTAAATTGAAGCAGCATCTCTCATCTTAGAATATTAAAGAAAGAATGAATAGTAAAAGATGAAATTTGGTGTACTAAAAAGTATAAAAAGTCTGCATACATCATTTTAGACATCCACTTCTTATCTTTAGAAATTAGTATCTTATTGATAAGATTTGATTGACATAATAACAGTTCATTAAAATAATTTATATCAATAAAAATAAAACAAAATAACTCTTAAAACATAAATAAATCTATAATATCTTAAAAGACTACACTAATATAAAAATATTTAAAAGAACAATCATTCATTTGAAAAGTAAAATCCCATTTCCGTGACAAAATCAAAATCACTCTTAATTAAAAAACTTCGCTACCTAATAATTTAAATATCACTTTCCCCCTTAATTTTATTTAAAAAATATGCAGGCAAAGGGAAACATTGGCTACCTGTATAATGTGACTGTCCATTCAACTCCATTTAATCACAAATTGCAATGTGCACGCCATTCATGATGCCAGGGAATTCTAAAATATTCAGCTGGGGTCATGTGCTCTTAATCACCCAGTTAGCTTTATGGAAATACTCGGTATTCTATTCATAGAATAAATACTATAGAGGGATAAGCATTATAGGTATTGGGTTTATTTTAATTTTAAATATTATAGAAGTATAGGCATTATAATTGTTGTTGGGTTTATTTTGATTTAATATATTTTATATAATGATAAGTATATGATTGATGTAATTTTGTTGAAAGCTAGTATATATTTAAATTGTTATGTTTTATTTATATTTAATTTGAGGGATTAATTTAATTTTTAGTTTTAGTTTTTTTTTTTGTTTAAACTTTAATTTGTAAGAAATGACTTTTAAAATTTTAAAATTTAAATTTGGTGTAGATCAATTATTTTTATTTTATTTTTTTGTATTGAAAGAATGCAAAAGATTACAAAAGAGAGACAATCAATAAACTCTTAGAGAGAATATGCATAGAGCTATTTGAGAAATAGAGACAAAGAGGTAGAGAAGGAAGATTTCAAAGAGGTCGATCCAGTACTAATGTTGGAGGAGGTAGATCTTCTACAGATCATGGGAGGAGTGGATCAAAAGCTAAGGATAATGACTGCTACAAGAGGAATGATAGGAGTTCCTATTGTAATGAGGACAAGGTAGTGGTGATAAGAGGAAGTTCAATGACATGTGTTTTGAATGTGGCAATGTGGGACACTGAGCCTTTGAATGTAAACAAGGCAAATCTAATAGGAAAGCCAAGAACAGTAGGTGAACAACCTTTGCAGATGAGGAATCCATCGAATCGGTGAAAGACAACGAAGTAGAGGATAGAGAAACCTTGATAACTCAGAGGATTATGTACCAAGGAAAGAAAGATGAAGAACCGTTGCAAAGGAAGAATTTTTTTCGAACCGGATGCATGATACAAGATAAGGTGTGCAATGTTGTCATAGATAGTGAAAGTTCAAATAATCTTGCTTCGGAGGAATTGGTTGACAAATTGAAGTTGCAGAGATTGAAGGATCCTAAACCCTATTAGATCGCATGGATTCAAGATGAACACAAGGTACTGTTAAGCGAACAATGCTTAGTTAAGTTCAAGATTGGGAAGTATTATGATGAATTTTTGTGTGATATTATGCCTATGTATGTATGTCATATTTTGTTGGGTAGACCTTGGCAGTATGATAGGCAAGCTATACATGACGGTAGGAAGAATGTGTACACTATTGTTGTTAATGGAATGAAGCAAAATTTGTTACCTTCGGAGGAACCCGTTAAGAGTGAAGTGTGTACTAGTGCAAGAATTCTTTTAGTAGATGGCAAGATTTTCTTGGATGGAATGAGGCATAATAATGCAATTTTTCCTTTAGTTCCCAAGAATTCTAAGGAGATTGTATTGGTAGAAGAACATCTTGAGGAAATTAAATTGGATTGTTGAATGAGTATGCAGACATCATATCAACCAATGTCCCTGATGGACTACCATTGGTAAGAAGTATCACTCATTGTATGGATTTGATAATGGGAGCCAATTTTCCTAACAAAGTAGCATATCAGATGACACCAGCTGAAAATGAAGAACTCAACAGGAAAGTACAAGATTTGTTGCATCGAGGATTGATTAGAGAAAATTTGAGTTTGTGTGTAGTGCCTACACTCTCAGCACCTAAGAAGGATGGACAATGGAGGATGTGTACCGATTCTACAGCCATCAACCGAGTCACAATCAAGTATCGATTTCCTTTACCAAGGATGGATGATTTGATGGATTATTTGAGTGGAGCTAGACATTTCACCAAGATAGATATGAAAAGTGGTTATCATCATATTATAATCAAGGAAGGTGATGAGTGGAAGATTGTATTCAAGACAAATGAAGGGTTATATGGTTGGTTGGTAATGCCTTTTGGATTGTCTAATGCACTGAGTACTTTCATGAGTTTAATGAATGAAGTTCTGAAGAACTTCTTCGGTAAGTTTTTTCATTGTATATTTGGATGATATCTTGATTGTTAGTAAAAGAAAAGAGGAACATGTGATGCATGTTAGACAAGTATTGTAGAGGTTTAGAGAAGAGAAGTTGTTAATAAACCTTAAGAAGTGCACTTCATAAAGGAGTTAGTATATTTGGGATTTATAATATCTTCTCAAGGATTGAAGATGGATCCTTAGAAAGTGAAAGCAATTGTTGAGTGGCCTACACCGAAGAGTGTTGGAGAGGTAAGATCATTTCATGGGTTGGATAGCTTTTACCAAAAGTTCATTAGAAACTTCAGTTCAATTTGTGGACCGATGAATAAAAATATGAAGGGAGATAGAAAAGAATTCAAATGGACACATGGAGCACAAAGGAGTTTTGAGTTGTTGAAACAAAAGGTGATAGAACATCCGGTATTGGCTTTACCTGATTTTAACAAGGTATTCCAAGTAGATTGTGTTGCTAGTGGAAATGCAATTGGAGTTGTCTTAAGTCAAGAAGGGAGACTCATTGCTTATTTCAATGAAAAATTGAATGATGCTAAAAGAAGGTGTTCAATGTATGATCAAGGATTTTATGCTATACTCCAAGCATTGAAAAAATGGAGACATTATCTGCTACCTAAGGAGTTTGTGTTTTATACTGATCATCAAGCATTGAAGTACTTGAGTAGCCAAGGTAAGTTAAATCAAAGACATATGAAATGGGTTAAATTTCTATAGAACTATACATTTGTGTTGAAATATAAGAGTGGTGTGACAAATAGAATTGTTGATGCTTTGAGTAGGAGAAGGAATCTATTGACTAAGATGAAGATTGCAGTTTGGGGTTCGATGAATTGAAAGCATTATATGAGGATGATCCAAACTTCACTGAACCTTGAAAATGTTGTAGAGATCCTATTGTTACCAATAGAAGTAAGTGGTTAGATTATTTCATTCAAGATGGAATGTTTTTCAAAGGAAGTTAGTTGTGTATAACTAGAAGTTCTACGAGGGACAACCTTATTAAGGAAAAACATAGTGGAGGATTGAAAATGCATCTTGGCATTAATAAGACATTAGCTTTGTTAAGTGAGAACTACTTTTTGCCGCAAATTCAAAAGCATGTGCATAATTTTGTTAAGAATTGTAGGGTGTGTCAAGCTGCAAAAGTTAGTAGTCAGAATGTGGGATTGTATACACCTTTGATAGTACCAATAAGACCTTGGGAGGACATCAGTATGGATTTTATACTTGGTTTATTACCAAGAACACTAAGAGGTCATGATTCAATTTTTGTGGTTGTAGATAGATTTTCTAAGATGACACATTTCATACCATGTAAGAAGACTACAGATTCAATGCTTGTGGAAGAACTATTTAAATTTAAGGATATTGTGAGATTGCATGGATTATCTAAGACCATAGTTTCAGACAAGGATAGTAAGTTTGTTGGTTATTTTTTGAGGACACTTTGGAAGAAGATGAAAATTGATCTGAAGTATAGTTCTATTTTTCATCCACGGACCAATGGACAAACTGAGGTTGTGAATAGGAGTTTAGGGAACTTGCTGATGTGTTTAGTTGGAGATAAGCTAGGGAATTGGGATTTAGTTTTGCATCAAGTAGAGTTTGCATATAACAATTTAGTAAATAGGAGCACTGGGAAGACACCATTTGAGATTGTTACTGGGTCTAATCCTAAAGGAATAGTAGAATTGAGAGACATCAGTCATGATGTTAAGAGGAGTGTTGAAGGAGAAGAATTTGTAGAAGTTATGAAATCATAGCATGATGAAGTTAGACAACATTTGAAGAAAATGAATTAAGCTTATAAAAAGAGACCAGACATAAAGTGAAGACATGAGGAGTTTCAAGTAGGAGATGAAGTCATGGTATACTTGCAAAAGGGTTGATTTCTTGTTGGTACTTATAACAAGTTGAGAATGAAAAAATTTGGACCTTGTAAGATCTTGAGGAAATTTGATTTAGGGAATGCATATGAAGTAGAGTTACCTGAAGATATGGATATATCACCTATATTGATTTTTGTTGATTTGTATGAGTATCATGAAGTAGGTTTCAGTAGAAATGATGGATTAGATGTTGAATAATAGTATCCTAGAAAACAAATGGATTAGATAGAGGAGGTTTTGGACAAAAAAATTGGTAGGACTATAAGAGGAAGGCAATATATGGAGTATCTTGTCAAGTGGAAGGACGAATCAATGGAAAATTCTTCATGGATTTCACAGGTTGAGGTTGACCATTTTGGTTTTCCTTTGGCCTCAACAAAGTGAGAGACTCACTTTTTTCAAATAACCTTGGGTTTTTGATGCAGGAGCATCTTGGGTTCTTGGCAATCTTGCACCACTAAAAAATATTTCCTTTTCAATTTGTTCTATTTTAGTGTTTTAGTAGGCAATCCTTCTAGTTGGATATTTACCTCATGCGATCCTAATAGCGTGTTTTAGACATCATGATGAATCTATGGCTAGGTTTTCATCCTGCTTCATTCTTTGTTGGTGGAAATTTCTTAAGTTTGGCTCAGACCTATAATTGTTCTTCACAACTTATAGCTTAGCCTGAGTTGTTGGATCTTGCGAAGCTTTCTTGTGGCTTGTGGATATAATTGGCACATTGTTTGAAGATATTATGTTTATGGCCGACCTCCTTATGTGATTGCACTTCATTTCATATCCATCTGGAGGTGTTCTTTATGATTTAGGTACAGACCCACTTGTTGTAAAATGTTTTCTTCATTCTTGGAGAATGTAATTTCGTGGCCGACATATGTGTTGCGAAGATCTATATATTACGGCTTGTGATCTTTGTTAGGGAGCTTTTGGATGAATTAGCCTAGGAAGTTAGCATTAGGATTTGAATCTAGATTTATGTTGTAATAAGGCATGTGTGCTGAAAAAATTGTAATTTGCATGTTGCAAGCCAATGTGATGTAAATCCTTGATTCTGAGATAATGCAAAGGTCTGAATGGACATGTTTATTGTTTATTGTTGAATTTTTCATGATATGGAAATAATTATTTCCACTGTGTTGACTCTTGTTGCAAGGATTTTTTGGACTCTTTGAGTTCACACCATCCTTGACTGCATCATGATGTAAATCCCTCTCTTGAAAGAGTAGCAGCATTACTCCCAAGGTTCTCCATGGTCGTGGTACAACCACTTGGAAGGATCAATCGAAGATAAATGTGAAAGTTCACAAGAGGCCTTTGTTGGTCAAGTTCAAACTAGATTGAAAATAATAAACCTATAACACCTTTTATATTTTATGGTTTTTTGTTGTATGCAAGTTCTATCGATGCTATTTAATTCTAAAATCTGTGACGATTTCCTAACTTAACTGATTCTCAAAAAAGATCAAAATCTTAGGAGTAACAAGAGATTTTGAAAGCAAATTACATGAAAATAAATCTAACAGACATAACCATCATTGAACCAAGCTTGCAAATTAAATGATGAAACGATTGAAAACCCACAAAGCATAAATTAGATAAACTCACAATTCATGTTCAACAGATGCAATCGTTTAAAGGAAATTTGACCAAGACATAAGATATTTCAAAATTCATCAATTCGTGCATCTACTAGATGTATGCACACACACGACAATTTTTTCTTGAATCCAATAGAATAAACATTTCCAATCATTCATCACAAGAAGATGAAATAATAACAATGAACTCCAACTAATCAATTTGAAGGAACATTTTGCAATGAAACAAACAGCTCTTGAAATAATAAACAAGAATTCAATATCTCGCATAGAGGAAAAAATTCTTACATCACGAATGCAACACAAATCAAGTATTAGCTTCAATTGCATAAAATTTTGACCCTAATTACATCTCTTGAAAGAGTTTTTATAGAATTTTACAATTGCAAAAAGTAAACCGATAACTAGGGTTTTCAACCATGAAAAAATGGCAAAAGGAAAATAAAATTGAAGTTTAACTAGCCCAAATCACTCCTAACCTATTTAGTTATCAAGCTAAGATGATTTTACATTTTTTAATACACTGAAATCGTGTGAAAATTGTTACAATGGTGAGCAAGACTGATTGCACCCTTGGTCTTCTTAGCGTTGCCAGGTTCGTGATATGGTTTAATAGCCTCATGTGTCTTCTATAAGTCTAGTGGTTGTATTGGGCATTAAGAGGTTGATCTTTTGGTGCAATGGAAACCGCCACTTGTAACAAGTGGTATTAGAGCTTGGTCACAGGTTTGAACCCCGCAAGGGGGGATTGTTACAATGGTGAGCAAGACTGATTACGCCTTTGGTCTCCTTGGTGTTGCTAGCACAGTAGTGGTTTGTGACACAGTTTAATAGCCTCATGTGTCTTCTATAAGTATAGTGGTTGTATCGGTCATTAACAAGTTGATATTTTGGTGCAACGAAAACTGCTAGTTGTAACAAAAATGAGCCACAAACACATCCAGATTTTGAAGAATGAATTATTGTTCCACTGTTTTTAACTAAAAAACATTTTGAAGACATGTTAAAAAAAGGAGGCACATAGATGTTGACCATCTTTTAGTGTCTATACCTACTTCTCCAGTTAAGATCACACATTCATCTTTTGTTGGCGATTCTAGTGATTCATTGTAAGAGATATATATTTTTCTTTCTGATTGGGATTCCTATTTTCCGTATATTGGTTCATTTTTTGCGAGGTCTCACATTGTAGATTTGGGAGACACATTTGAGAGGACTTCTCTTCTCCTTGATCACAACTTCATCATAATTAGAGAATCATCTTCACCTTATTTTGATATTGGCATTCATGAATCTCTTCTTTCACTTCATATGTTACATTTCTTGGTTTAGGTTGATCATGCTTATGTGACAAATTCCTCAAGCTTGGAGACTCCACATCAATTTTTCAGAGACATCTATCTTATTTGATGATAGTTGTGGAAACAATTTTGTCACTTCATCATTGTCTTTGAAGCTTATTCACCATTATTTTCCATTGGTTCCTTTCTTGTCACCTTCTATTGTGATTGGGAATATTCTTGATTAGTTTGTGGCATCTTCATCATCCAAGGACATGGAAACACATAAGCATGTTTTAGAGACAACAACATCATACTTAATATGGATTTCACTTCCTAGTTCCTATCCAAAATGGGAAGCATTCTTGCATTTATACTTGATTTATCTTCTTCCCAAGGGGAGAAATGTTGTTTGTAGGCATTGGACTATGTTTTGTCTTCTAGCACTCACCATTTTTGCAGAACATTATCCATTATGGGATGCCTAATTGTCTCCTTCTTTCCTTCTTATGGAAGGTAATTCATTGTATATACATAATGTATGTAGTCCTTGGGGGGTCTTGGGTCCTTTATCCATTCACACATATTGTTTTTTTTCATCTCTCTTTGGAGGTAAGTTTTGTCCCATGAGGTTTTCTCCCTTTCTCCGCTTTATGAGAGATTTCTTGCATTTAATTCTCATTGTACATGTGTACCTAACATGGCCTAGTAGCTAGGACCCATCTTGCATTGTGAGTTTAAGTGCATTCCCCTAAGTTGCACTTAAGGGGGTGTTGGTGTAATTAAATATTCACTAATTACACTTTACTTAAGCTTATTTGAGATAATGCATTGCATAGTAGTTTACATATGAAATACCCGAGAGTTTTCACCTATATGTGCACATGGTGTAGGAGAAATTATACTTCAAGTGGTGATAGGTATTCTCATATTCCACTTTATGTGTGAGATCCACCTTTAGTGCACATATCGCATTATCATCCTCCAGATGTTGCACATACTTCATTGCATAATGGGGGATGATCCAACTTTGGTGGACATGTGATTTCACCTTGTGTGGGTGATAACTTATCTACTCCTTGTCATAGTCTCTTATTGCCCTGCCTATATAAGAAGGCACATCTACATTGTAAAACATTCCATTTGAATCAATTCAAACTGTCAATTATGGTTTAATGCAAGGAATTATTGTGCAAATGAATACAACATTAAGAAAAGCATTCAATAAACTAAGGCTATGCAAATTTAAGATTAGACCATAAAAAGAACTCAAAAACACATGAAATGCAAACCTTGCAATTCACATAAGCTCCTTTTGTTGTGTAGATTTAGTCCAATATGATGAATGTATGCTCAAATGCTTGCTCAAGCTTCAATGAAAATGGATGAAGAGAGAATGTGGAAGGATTTCAACATAATAATGGTAATTTGATAGTTTTGAGCTCACAAATTAGCATTATAACTTTGCATGGATGGTAGATGATTTGTGAATGGAGAATGTTTCAATTTATAGGCAAATGGAGGATGAAATGGACGCTCAAGATGAAAACCCGAGGAAGGGTGGAGATGCATTTGAGAGTGAGCACATGAATTGTGCTTTTTCAAATGCCTCTCATTGTGACAAGTGCCACAAGGAGAGAGGCTTGAACGAATGAGGGAATGTGACCATTTTGAGAGATGTGAGAGGAGACAAGAATGTAAGAGATGGACGAAGTGTTTAAGAGAGGTGTAAGAGTATTTAAGATTGACATAAATGCATTTGGCTAGGGAGTGGGAGGATGTGACAAGAGTTGACTTGGGGTTTGGGTTAGATTTCTTAATCCTCATGATTAAGGTTGTGCACATGATTAGGGTTGGATTAGGCTTTGATTATGATTAATTAGTGGGCAAGTGGGATTTTATGGAGGATTTAAGTGGGAGGAGAGAGGATGAGTGGAGGGTTATTTAGTTAATTAATAATGATTAAATTAGCTAAAGGATAATTAGTATGTGTGAATGGGTTGGGATGAGTTAGGTTAAGGGTTAGGTTGGAGTCTAGGTGAGGGTTAAAGTCAACAAGGAGGGCTTTGAGTGGGCAAGTGGGTTAGAAGGATGGGTATGGTTAGGGATGTGAGGTTAGGTGAGGGTTAAAGTTAGTAGCCATGTGTTCTAATTGATTAAATGATATGTATTTAATCAAAGGGGGAAAATGGATAGGATAAATTTAATTTATTTAATTTTGAGAAAATAGAAATGGGAAAGAGAATTAATTAAATTAAATTAAATTAATAAAAGAAGGGTGAAAGAGATTTAATTAATAGAAGAAGGGGGAAAGGGATTTAATTAAATTATATTTAATTAATAGAAGAAGGGGGATCAATTAATTAAATAGTAGTGGTTCCTTATTTAATTAATTGGACTAAATCAAATTAATATGTTTGATCTAATTAATGGAAGAAGGAGATTAATTAATTAAATAGCTAGGGTTTCTTATTTAATTAATTGGACTATAATTAATTAATTAGGGAATCGACAAATCTTAATTAAATAATAATATTTAATTAGGATGCCTAGAAGAGAATAAATATAATTATAATATTGTTAATTAGATTTAGGTGTCTACAATGGTATTGTAATCCAGTTGATGTCCATTATCAATAATATCATTCTTGTATCTTAATGAAGTTGTCTTGTCATTCTCTTGTGGAAGTTATCTTGGTATTTTATTTGATCTTCGGGGTGTTGTAGAGTCACCTAAAACTCTAACACAATAAATAACCAAGCTATCATGACATCATAATAAAATAACATGCTACAAGTCCCAACACCAACTATCCAAATTTTGTAATTATCCATCCTCTCATATCAAAGAAAACATACCAATGTACTAATGACCATATACAAGGTCAACTAGCAAAGGCTGGATAACCACTAAATCAAAGCTGGTGGATATAAACAATCCACATCTGAGTTATCCCCATTGTGATCAATAGGTTGCACATTGTTAGAAATATAGGCCTCCTTGTTTTTTTCATTGATGTCAAACATTGAGGACATTTATTGTCTAGAGGTTTTGTAGTATATTTCATGTGGTCTTAGATATGTCTGAATGTTGCACATTGTGGTTGATCAAATTCTATGGTCTAGACATTGTAAATAGTTATGTTTTAGCTTGATGGTGGAAGACATCTATATGTATTATGTGTAACAACTGAGGTTGGTGAGGTCCAGGATATGATATCATAGTTCAATGATAGAGGAAGTCAAGTTGGAAATGGAAGTTGTTTTATTTGTGCTTCTATGTTATATTCTTGGTTCAGAGGTCAATTGTTTAATTATTGTGTGTTAAGGTTTTAGGATCATTGCAAATGTAATAGCACTATCTCATTGTATGTGTTTTCCAAATGCAACAATCTCTTGCATTTATATTGAGAATGAGCCAAGAAGAGACATGTCCCTTCATGAGACATGTCTATTCATTAATATGTAATTAATATAATAATATATATAATATCTCTTGAGTATTATATTAATTTCTCTAATATATATATATATATATATATATATATATATATATATATATATATATATATATCTTCACTAGTATTGACTCATAGTATTTATTTGACTAAAGCTACAAAACATCAACACTCCCTCTTAGCTAGGGAGGATAAATCAATCCAATGTCAACACTTAAGACACTTGACAACATCAATCATATGATGTAAGAAATAAAGGCATCATCCTCAAGATGTAATCAATAGAAACATAGTCTCAGTATGTGGATTGCCTCCATCGACGATTCTATCCACAAGTTCTCAAGTGGATTGCCTCCATTGGCAATTCTATCCACAAGCTCTTGAGTATTGGCCTATCAGAATGTTAACACATGACATTCACCAAATACTCTAAGTATTGTGGATAGAATCACCGATGGAGGCAATCCACACATTGAGACTATGTTTCTATTGATTACATCTTGAGGATGATGCCTTTATTTCTTACATCATATGATTGATGTTGTCAAGTGCCTTAAGTGTTGACATTGAATTGATTTATCCTCCCTAGCTAAGAGGGAGTGTTGATGTTTTGTAGCTTTAGTCGAATAAACACTATGAGTCAATACTAGTGAAGATATGTATATATATATTTAGTATATATGAGATGTATATATATATTTTCACTAGTATTGACTCATAGTGTTTATTCGACTAAAGCTACAAAACATCAACATTGTGATATACGGTTATCAAATGTTTACAATAGTGTTGTGTTTATAGTTTTCAAAAGGTTTCCTCTTCAAAAATAAAGGATGAAGATGTGAAGACATGTTCTATAGTATTGGTCTTGGTTGTGGGGTTCCTTTTGTTTTGGATGCAATATTATCTAGTTATGATGATATGATCAGTCTCTGTTATGGTCTGTAAGTATATTATAACATCTTATGACATGGACAGCTCAAAGATGGTATGGTTCTTTAGATGTGCGATATTACATGTTTAGATTTATCATGGGGGATTGTTTTGGTTTTCACATATCTAGTATTGGGCTGTGTGAATTGTGTTCTTGGTCCCTCTTTCTCTTGGAGTGGATCATGATTCCAAATTTAGGTTTAACTTCTATATTAATGTTTGCATCTTATTCAATTGATTGTATTTAATGTATAACTTTTGTTTTGGCCTATTTTTGTCTTGGCATGGCCAACTTCATTGAAATATTATTATGTCATGACCTATTTGTAATAAGTGTTTTTGTGAAGGATGACTTGAAATTTGCTTTTGGGTAGGCTGACCTTGTTATATTCCCCAATAATCTACATTGTATATAAGTATCATTTCGGGTTAAGGAAAATTGTGTGTGAAATGTAGAACAAACAAAGAGCAAGAAAGAAAAAGATCTACAAGCATAGTTATAGAAGATCAAATTCAGTTGTTGTGACAAAGAAGTAAAAACAAAGATCTAGTGTTGTAGATTTTATGTAGGACAACTGCATTATTAGGAGGATTTCACTTTATCTACTTTGTAGAGTTGTATGTATCTTTGATAGTGAGTCTTTGGTACATAAATCCTTTATTGTATCTTTCTACTTTGGTAGTGGGTCTTAATTGGCAAGTCTAAAGCAGACTTGATCTCCTTATATTGATTGTGTAAAGACAGTGAACCTTTCCAGATTAGTGAGCTCCTAAAATTATTGTAATCAATATACTTATATTAGTGATCTATCTTTGTAGGCAAGCGCTCACCGTGGTTTTTCCTAGTTTGGGTTTTCCATGTATAAAATCTAAGTGTTTATGTGTTGATGGTTATGTTCATTACTTGCATATTGTATTATTTGCAGATTATTGAAGTAAGTTAGCAGATTTTGGTTTATGTTGATTCACTCCTCCCTCTCAACATCAAGAGTGTGTTCAACAATTGGCATTAGAACCTAGTTCTTCTTTAAAATCTTAACAACTTGAGGTTGATCCGAAATACACCATGTTTGAAGACCAACAGAATCAAATGTTCGAACAAAGTTATTGGAGTGAAGTTGTCAATATTCAGCTATGGACTGCATTGGTTGATTTGAATAGAACCATATGTAACTTGATGAAAACCAAAAATAAGATCATATTCCAAAGGACACTTCTAGAAGAGGAAGCGAATGAAATAAAAGATCTTGATAAAGAATTGGGTTGTAAGACTGATGAAAGCTCTAAATTGAAAATAGAGATAAAAGAAGCCAAAGGAAAAATTGAGAAGGGATTTATTGTGGAAGACAAATATGAGATACTTGATACAAAGCTTGAAGAGAAGAATAGGAAGTGTGCAACTTTGCAAATAGAAGTCGATAAACTCAAAGTGGAACTTGAGCAGTTAAAATTAGGGAAAAACAATGTGGACTCTACATTGTTGAAGAATATTGAAGAAGGAAAGAATGAATCAAAGAAACCGATGAAAGACAATGAGGTTTTGACTCTGATTAAATGCAAACATAGGATAAAAGAAAACTAACAAATCATAACTCTACTACTTATTCTAGGTATTCATTTTCTAATAGAGCTTGTTTTTCTTGCAATAAAGTAGGACACAAAGCTACTGAATGTAGGAGTTAGAAAAGAGACTATGCTTTTATTATAAAATTTTTGGACATAAGGCTTTCTAGTGCAAAAGAAAAATGAATACGATTAGATATGTTAAGAACTTCAATGGACATTGTTATTGTTGCAATAGAATTGAATAGAGAATAAGTGATTGTAGAATAAAAAATAATTCCAGGAAATTTGAAAATATAAGAATGAAAAAGGATGGCTCGGGTTGCTTTAATTGCAAAATAATAGGACTTATTGCAAGGTTTTGCAAAAGTACGAATCAAAAGAATGGTAATTTGTTTACTGCAGTAGGCTTAGAAGGGAGGAACAAAACATATTTGATGAATGACACAAATGTGTTTGAAAGTGATCTGACATCCATTTTAGGTGATGTTCCCTTTTCAATTAAATGACTTAGACAGTAGGGTCTAAGGGGAGAGGTTGTATGATTCTTTTTTCCCGCTAAAATATTGATGTTGAGATTCTTCTCAGCATGAAAGTAATCCCTGAAGGAGTTTCTGGAGCAGAAGTTCTTGTTTGGTGGTCTGGAAAGGTGATTGTTCAGTTCAATAAACAACGTATCAATTTTTTTAAGGTGTTAGAAACATTATATATTTGGTCGATTACAATTATTTGCTTGGTTGTGATTTGGAAACTTCAAAAGAAAAAGACTAGAGAAAAGGAGTGTGAAAGACAGTGTAAGATGGAAGTGATTGAGATGGAAGAGCTAACAAATGTAAGTGATGTACCCAGACTTGTTCATAATAAAAAAATATTTTTTCTTTCTAGTAAGGATTTAGTTGGTGCTTTTTCAAATGTTGATGAAAGGGTTGATTACAAGGAAGATGTTTTCTGATATATTCATGCTAGATTGGAAGAGTATGATCATGGAAAGCTAATGAAATTCAAAGAAGATCATTTAGTCAAGAGTTCACAATTCAAAACTGCTTATGTCAGGTTAGGGCGCAGGGGTTTGGATGCATGGAGCAATTTTACCATGATTAAAGATGATTATGTCATACAAATTGGATTTAGTAGATTACATGGAGATTACATCTAGTTAGATAAGCCTTATCTAATCATAAAAGAAGCCCTAAGAGATGTAATAGGACTTTGCACTAATGGCAATGTACCAATACTAAAATATGTTACCAACACAAAAGTAAACAAGTTGACCAGTGTTGTGTTTGATGGTAGAGCACCATGAATTGACTCTATAAAGGACTTGTGGGTCAGGTATGCTACAATGGGAATTTCAATTTACTTTAGAAATAGAGAAGGTTTATGTGCGGCCACAAGAGTTCATATCGCTTATAGAATGCTCAAGGAGAATACTAACTATGATCTTTGTGAGACTCTGAGAAGGCAAATGTTTGATAATCCGAGGCTGAAAAAGGATGAACATTATCTGTTCTGGTATGGCTCCTTGATTTTCTATCTCATTTTCTACTTTTTGAAATCTATGCCAAATCTCCAGAATGTGGATTGGAAAAATGATATAATTTCGGGGGCACAAATTAAAATGCACATAAATAGTCTGGATAATAGTATTGTTGATTGTAGAAGATTCTTTGATGAGTTAAAAGATAGCTTGTGTCCGAGGAATTGGATTCCTCTGAAAGTCATTTACTAGTATCAAAATGATGTCTTCTATGTTGATAAATATTTTTGTTACATAGAAGAAGTTGTACCCAAAATTGTTTGGTTAAATAAATTATTCTATGAAAACACAAAAGATGATTGCATAGGTACCATTGAAAAACTAATCAAATACCCAAGAGATACAACAAAGATTGAGAATGCAATAGAACAATCAGTTTCTGCTAGTAAAGGAAATGGTAAAGGTAGAAGAACAAGAAATATTCCAACAGAGGCTTCATCCTCTGGTATATAGGTCAAGAAGGTCAGAAGGATACAACTGGAAATAAGTTATGCTCTGATAATTATTCAGAGACAGTGAAGAAGAAAAACCAATTGATATTGATCAACAAAAAGAAATTGCTGATTCTAATGTACTGTCTTCTACTGATGAGGAGTGTTTTTCATCTCCCATCTCATCAGAAGAAGATGATCTAATAGTATAAAAGGTTCTTGCTATACTAAGTCAACCTGGAGGATTGAAAACTATTGGTAATATGTTCCATGAAGTTTCATCTTATGGAAAGGATACTATTAATGATAGAATTGAAGAATATGTAAAGTAGAAAAAAAATTGTGTTGAATGATCTTACTGACGTGTGTCCAAAAAAACTTATTGAAGCCTTGAGGCATAGGATGGTTGTTGATGTTTTTGAAAGGAATGTGATGGATAAAGTGATTGAAATGTGTAGAAAAGGTCATCTTGACCTAATTCAAATATTGATGGAGCTTAGGAGGGATATCAACTTTGTAAATGTTTTATAGAGATTCAATGTAGACTAACCGAAGGCCGTGAAGCCTATCAAAGTTGACTTGAACTCTTTGGAGTCCTCATCAACTAATGCTTCAATGAAATTTAATATCTACTAAGATGTTTCTAGAGAAGAAAGAAACAACATTAAGGAGTTATAGCTACAATCATGATGATGCTAGGAGAAGAAAAAGAGATGAGTGTGTCAGAAAATTTTGTGAATTCAAAGAGGTTGAAACAAAACTTGATTCTATGATGAAAATGCATGATAATGCCAAACATTTTGAGAGTATCATAGGAAAAATTACATCATTTGAAGATGTAGTTGACAAACTAGCTGAAATTGAGCATCATACTAGGTTGTTGGATCTAGCAAAAGACACTTGGAAGAAAACTGTAGAGCCCCTGAACGAGGGGTTCAAATATATGTATGTATATATATATATATATATATATATATATATATATATATATATATATATATATATATATATATATTGTTTTTTAACCTTTGTCCTTGATGGCAAAGGGGGAGAAAATATATGAAAAATGTTTTGCAATTTTATAGCAGAATGATGAAAACATTTTTTGTTAGGGGGAGTTTTTATGAAACATTTTGGTGGATGTTTTCTAGCAATGACAAAGGGGGAGATTGTTAGAAATATATGCCTCCTTGTTTTTGTCATTGATGTCAAACATTGAGAAGGACATTTGTTGTCTGGAGGTTTTGCAACATATTTCCTATGGTCTAGATATGTCCAAATGTACATTATTGTTTTATCAAATTCTATGGTCTAGACATTGTAAATAGTTATGTTGCAATCTGATAGTGGAAGACAGATATGTATTCTATGTAACAATGAAGGTCGGTGAGGTCCGGAATATGATATCATAGTTTAGCGATAGAGGAAGTCAAGTTGGAAATGGCAGTTGTGTTCTCTATGATTCTATGTTAAATTCTTGGTCCAGAGGTCAATTGTTTAATGAATATGATATATAGTTATTAGATGTTTATAGTAGTGTTAGGCATGTTCTATAGTGTTGGTCTTGGTTGTGGCGTTCCTTTGTGTTCCATATGCAATATTATCTAGTTATGATGATATGATCACTATGTGTTCTAGTCCAAAAGTATATTATAACGTCTTCTGACGTGGACAACTAGAAGACGATATGATTCTTTAGATGTGTGAGACTACATGTTTAAATTTATCATGGATGATTAGTCTTATTTTTGCGGATCTAGTATTAGGCTATGTGAAACATGTTATTGGTCCCTATTTCTCCTTGAGTGGATCATGATTCCAGATTTAGGTCCAAGTTCTATATTTAATGTTTGTATCTTACCTAGATGATTATATTTAATGTATAAATTTTGTTTTGGCCCGAGTTGTCTTGGCATGGCTGAATTCATTAAAATATTATTATGCCATGACCTATTTGTAATAAGTGTTTTTGTCAAGACCGACTTGCAATTTATTTTTGGGCAGGTTGACCTTGTTATATTCCCTAATAATCTACGTTGTATATAAGTACCATTTGTGGTTAAGGAAAATTATGTTTGAAATATAGAACAGGCAAAGAGAAAGCGAGAAAAAGATCAACAAGCATACTTAGAGAAGATCAAATTCAGTTGTTTGTATATAGAAGTAAAGATAGAGATCTAGTGTTAAAGAGTTTATGCAGGGAAACTACATTATTAGGAGGATTTCACTTTATCTACTTTGCAGAGTTGTATGTATCTTTGACAGTGAATCTTTGGTACATAAACCCTTTACTATATCTTGCTACTTTGGCAATGGTCCTCAATTAGCAAGTCTGGAGAAGTGAGCCTTTCGGGAGCAATGAGCTCCTAACATTATTGTTATCAATATACTTATATAAGTGATCTATGTTTGTGGGCAACTGTTCATTGTGGTTTTTCCCAGTTTGGGTGTTCCACGTATAAAATCTTAGTGTTTATGTGTCGATGGTTTTGGTCATTACTTGCATATTGTATTATGTGGAGATTATTGAAGTTAGTAAATTTTGGTTTATGTTGTTTCACTTTCATCACCGTCCCACCCTCTCAATATCAAGAGTGTGTTCAACACACATACCTACCAATCACATAACTTGTAGGTCCAAACATTGAAGCATGTAAACTCATCATCACATTAGAAAATTGCAAGCCAAGTTATCAAAGAGAATAATCCTGTAGACTAAATGACTCAAATACCAAATCAATATCTGATTTGATTTTCTAAAAATGTTCACAACCATGTTCCATAGCCAAATAATTATAAGCATAGGAGATAAAAAACAACCTCTTAACATTAGATCATATCATCACCAATCACCACAAACTTGATTATGTTGTGTCAATGTAAAACATATACCTACATAATCATGACACTATATTTAGCTCCAAAAATGTACTTGCACTCAACTATCACCCACATGAGACTCCAAGTCTTACACTATGTCTAATCATGTCCTCAAACCAAAGACAT
This sequence comes from Chamaecyparis obtusa, assembly GCA_027943335.1. Lineage (NCBI taxonomy): Eukaryota > Viridiplantae > Streptophyta > Pinopsida > Cupressales > Cupressaceae > Chamaecyparis > Chamaecyparis obtusa. Next base: position 2,274,297 of record BSBK01002298.1, on the reverse strand, counting down.
ATGTACCTATCACTCTGAAAGTTTTAACTTTGAAACACATGTAAAACTATACAAGGAAACACCAAATCTGATAATCACTTGTAGCATTATAAATATCTCATAAAAACATGTACTCTCTCAAGGTTTCACCTCTTGACTTGTCTAGATGCACTCACATTCACACCCTGAATCTCAGGCACCTACAAGTGAACAAACAAGTACACAAATCTCCATACTCGTCAAATTAATAAATTAACAACACCATTGAGTAGTCAATTGAACATTCTCTCCAACACCTATTAGAAATTTAAAAAAATAGGGTTTCGTATGCAAAAGTTATGACCAAAACTGTGTAAAGGAGAACATCTAGCTTCTAGGCCCCCCAAAACATGCTAGAATATGTATCATCTCATAATGCTCGGAACCAGCTTTCTAATGAGTATCAGAAGTTAAAAAGAAGACTCCATGAGTGAAAGTTATGCCAGTTGGAAGAAAAAGCTTAATTTCACTACATGGGAAACATTCGTGGATTTCAAAAATTTACCGAGTCTAATTAATCTTAATTTCCAAAAAAATTTAAAATTAAATTTAATAGGGGCAAGCCCTGGACCTAACGCACCATTAAAAATATTTTAAAACAACGACATTTAATATTTCTTATTACAAAAAATAAAATTTTATGGTGGTTTTTCAAAAATTTAACTTGATTATAATTTCACCACAAGGTGGTAGGGCCACTGTCGATAGAACCCCAACCATTGGCAGGTGGGTATCGATCAATACCCAATATCATAATGATAGGGTTTGTGGGGATAGGGATAGTACCAACATTCACCCACAAACCACCCTTAATTACTTATTTTATTTTTTAAACTTTTCAACAAAAATTAAAAACACCCCTAACATAAATATATATATTTGCAAGCTCCTACAGGGCAATTATATTTTTTTAGTTTTTTGTAGGCTAGCCTAAATTTTATAACTATCAGGTCACCAAAGTAAAAAAAATTGTAATTTTTCAACTTTGGCCAAAAGGGATCAAATTATATATCAAAATTCATTTCTTGGCGAACCTGGATCCAATTGTGAGATCCATTTTTTCCAAGAGTTCATTTTTGCAAAATCTCCCTAAAAAAATCCGCATTTAAATGCATATCCAAGAAACTCATTTGACCACATATTTTACAAACCTCAAATCTACAAACAACCCATCATAAAAGCAAACACAAAACCTTCAAATCTGTAATAAAAAAACCTACAAGTGTGTTTCATTCCTTGAAATGTCTCAAATCCTTTATGCATAGCCATGACTTCCACTTTGCACCTTGTCCACTCAAGCTAGGGTTATAACTCTGAAACAACGATGAGAGCTTGGATACCACTTGTTAGAAAATAATGCTCATATCCAATTACACTTAATTCATTTCCTACATAACTCGTGAGAGACAAGCATATATACAAACTTACAAAATCACCATTATCTAAAGATCAAATAAACAAATCACAAGATAACATAAGATATACCCTAGGAAAAACCCTCATGTAAGAAAAAACTCAACCTCTAAAAGCATCCATACTTCATTGTATTATTCAGTCATAAATCAATACAAAGCACTTACAAAGTTATAATGAACACTTCTGAAACATCAAGCCCTCTAATGCATTCTCATGTGTGCAAGCATGTATCCACACATCTCATGTCATGTTCCACAAATGCAACCTTCAAAAAGACTCAATAATGACAGCCCAAACTGCCAACCAGCCAACTCAAGTCACTAACGTATGTTTTTTTATTATAGAAACAAGCTCACACAAATACAACTAGCGGTAAAGTAAAACCATATGAACACAATACCATTGACCCCTCATTTAATATTGAATACTAAGTTGTCACTTTATTAAATATATTTTCTCAATATTAAATAATTACAATATCATATCCCAATGTGACACTCACTTTAAATATAATCCCCATGTTATAATACAACATATCAAGTAGCCCCAAGAATGCAAACTCTATAAAATCTCTAAAGAATTGTGATGTCCCCTTTCCAAAATACAATTTAATAAAAATAATAATAAAATCATATAAATAAACAAATAATATGATTATTACAAGATATCCCCATCCAATCTAAACAAGCATTCTAAGATTAGTCCTTATAAGCAGTCTGTTGAGGTCATTCCAATTCGAGAAGTCTCCATGGAGACGAATTTGAAAAGTAAGATTCACATTTGCAATAGCGATGCTAAGATTAATAACCATTAAAACAATGATCAAGAAAAGCATTAAGAAATGACAGCAAGTGTATTAAAGTGGACTTTGAACATTGTTCAAATACAAAGATAAATTGAGCCTGATAAGTCGGGATCACAGTATATGGAGATTGGCAACGTGTGTAATAGACATATAACAGTTCATAAGACAGTTTGTGGATAACACCGATTTTCAAACATCAGACACAAGTTATAGTCCACAAACTTCCATAAAGTAAAAGATAATTCAGGGTTTTGGCCTCAAGATTCTTTAGAGTTTCTCCAAAACAAAGAATCAACTATAACAAAAATTATAGATCATTATATCAGTCTTTCAAGCAACTTCTGAGCTAAAGTTTTCTTATGCAGGCCTGTTTGCCATGATTCCTTTCAAAAACTAAATAAGAATTACAAAGTAAACATCAACATGCAAAAATGGTTGCTACCTGGGAAACTGAAGAATACTATCTTAGCAATGAGCAGCCAGCTATGAAAAAATGTAGCAAAACAATTACCTTTTCCAACCTCTCATTGAACAGTAGAGACCATTTTTCAAAGAACTTCATTTTAGTTTAGTTAGATGTATTGGCAGTCTAAAGAAGCCACTTATTATTGCATTGTGACAGTTAACAGTCTCAATCTAATTAGTTCCAAATAAAAATACCTTCCCTTAAGTGCCAGTGGAGATTCCTACTATAAGCTTTAGTAAACTCCCTATAAGCAGAATCTTAAACCAGCCACGAGAAGTTGACCAAACTTAATTTTACAAGTATGCTAAGACCAGCTGTTTCCTCATGAAAGAACAAAGTCCTATGGTAAACAAGGTCTTCCTAGAAACCCTCTTTTCAAAGCAGAGACAAGAGATAAAGATACCTCTGTATGAAAGAGAAGTAGATGCAGAGAAGCTTGACCATTGGCTGGCCTCACTTGAGGAATATTTCAGCATGCAACATATATGTGATGAACAACAATTTTTCTGTGGTGTATTACGGATTTCAAAAACATGCTCTTATCTAGTTTGAAAGCTATTCTGATTTCTTGGCTTTAAGAAAAATATGTTCTTGAGATGAATTTTAAGTAGCTAATCGAAAATCAATTCTATCCCATTTCTCACCAAGAAGAGAGGTCTACTGCTAGCAATATTACAAGCAACAAGGACAATATGTGCCGAAGTACAACAATAACTTATGTAGAAGGGCCATCCAAATGGATAAGAATGCGCAAGAATATGATATTCTAATGAAATAAATGTGGTATCCATAGCCATCTCAAGTGGCCTCCATTGCCTTCTGACATAGTTCCATGGAATCTCTAAACAAGGGGGTGCAGGTACGGTCTCAAGGACAGGGGGACCAAGGGCCTAGATTTAGGGACAGTGGGAAGCAGCAGGGAGAAATGCAAATAGATATAGTACTTGAAATAAATAGTTCTAACTTCTAAAAGATGTATAAGGAGTAAATAATGAAGCTTTGAAATTATTGAGCAATGAAAATGCTAATATTAATATGTTTATATTATATTTAGAAAGATGATTACATTCAAAATTCAAGTAAAATCGGCCAATGGCCCAATGCCTGTAATCATTCCCAAAGTCCATACCAAACTCCTCATCACTTGAATTGTTGGACTCCTCAAAATCAAGGTCCTCCGAACCAATACCAACCAACCCTATCTATTCAGCATCATCATCAACTTCTGCTTGCTCCTTTGCCTCTAGATCCCATCAAAGTTCAAACTATTACAGTCTCCTTGCATGTAAGCATTTTGCAATCAATGTGATGCAAAGTGATATATAAAACTACAAGCTTCTTCACCCTTCTATAGGTAAGCCTATTCCTCTCAATAGAGTGGATAAAGCTAGTACACCAATTCCTTTCGGCAGAAAAAGAACTAGAAACTGAGATAACAATTGAATGGCTAGTCTGGTTGTCAAAGTAGTAGGACAATGCAAAGTCCACCATAGAATTCGGTCCTTCTATGCCATAGTCTCCCTATCCAACTTGTCCTCTTCTAACTATCCCCTTAGAGTGACAAGTTTTGACCACTTAGTACAAATGATGCCGACTCCTGTGGAACCATACATCTTCTTAGTAGCCTTCATGAACCCTGCCTTCAAATCAGCATCTTGCATAGGAGTAACTCTTCTACGCCTTGCACAAACCACTTCAAGTTCGATGCATATAGAAAGCCATGTGCAAGGGAGTACCGAGCTTCTCCCTCTCATAAAGGATTGAATGAATGTGTTCATTGCAGAACTACAATGTGTAGTCTTGCTCTTGTACAACAGCCTAAATTTGCCCAAGCATATTGTCAATTCACTCATACACCTCTCCAAGCTTACCTGCATTAGCATTCTCATATCTAATGATTTTTTAAAATGGAGTAATAATGGAGAAAATGTATTTCACGTCAGCACAAAAAATGTCACTCTCCGCCACCTCATTCAACCTATTCCCCTATCTAACTTGGAATGAGGTATAATACATATTGCACTTTACTGTTATAATGATTAGTCGCAATGCCTCTTGCAACTCAAGCATCCTCTTCAAGAGAATGAAAGTATAATGTATATCTAATCTCTGCAAGTTTCAAATTTTCCTTATTGGAGGTGGTCTTGAATGTAAAGAATGGTGGTTGCAAACAAGCATCTACCCATCTTAGTATAATTAACAACCTCTTTGATCTAACTAATTTTGCCCATGTTCTTGCATGCACAGAAAGTGTCTGCCAAATATGTTTGTATGCTGTCTCAATCAACTTCACTACAACTCTAAACACATGGGTTGCATCTATTACAACTTTCACCACATTCTCTAGTCCAAGCCCTCAATAGCATCTTTAAGGATTTGGAATTGAAACTATGTATCCTTGTGGTGCTTTGAGCAATTGACAACCATAAGAAAGTAAGGGACCTCTGTAGATGTGACCATGAAGTTGATGAGTGGACAATGTCTAATGTCCATCTATCAGTCTATGACTATGTTGCATCCACTATGGATCCAAGTAGCCTTCATTTTCTCAATTCAAATATTAATCTAAGATTGTTGTCTTCTTTCTCTTCCTTTGTGGCACATATGATGGTTTTGTTCTAATTATTTTTGCCACAGCCTCCTTATAATAATGAGAAATAGCCACACGGTGTGGAATGCCATTTTGTCAATGCCATCATCTGCTTCATACTTATTTTGCACATTGAATAACTTTGCCATAGTATTCAGAGCATCAATATTACTATTCTACATTTCCCCTTAGCTCAACTGCCCTCGAACAGGAGGGGAAAAAATATGGCTGTTGGAAAGTACTAGGACTAGTAGGAGTAGGACCCCTCAATGGCATAGTGGTAGTTGTAGCTGCATTATGTTCAACACTACCCTATGATTTATTTGTTTTGGTCCTTTGTTTAAGTGACAAGATGCCACATCATTGTACCTTTGCTAAGCATGTGAAGATAGTGGGCATTAACTCTAGTAATGCTACCTTAAATTTAAGGTCGTAAAAATGGCACTTCCATAGCCTAGTGCCCAGTGATACCCCCAGCTTTGATTGTAATCTAATTGCAAATCATTTTAACAAATAAGCCCTTCATAAATTACTTCAACCAGTGTGTAAGGGCTATTTAAATGTGCACTTCCACAAGAACTAGTTACTTCAGGCCATCCCACATCTGTACTCGTACTCTCAAATTCAACTCCCCTGGGCTATGGTTGACCCTCTTCATCACTTATGCTGTGAATAGTCAAATTCATTGTGACACTACAAAAAATGAAATTTATAGTTTAAATTTTAGACCATATATATGTCATAATGCATGTGCACAAGACACAAGGATTTTCTTTTTTCATTTCTTATTTTGGATTACACAAAGCACGATAGCAGGGGATACACAAAAAGGAGTCTTTATTCTTCAACCTTCATCAGATGAAGCGTTTACTTTTGTTTTCCTTACATTGGGTTGCACAAAGCACAAAAGTAAAGGATACCAAAGGACAAAATCCTAATTTGACTGGTATTGATCGGCTATTTCTACAAATTTCCATACATATATTTCAAAATAATGTAATAAATATAACGAAAAATCTAAATACAGCTGTTATAAAATGAAAACTTAAACCCCTAAATGTTATTTTCAGGGTTGTCTAACTATTGTTTTCAATTTTTTTTTAAAAAGCAGTTCAACAACTCCAAAATAACATTTTTTTAGCATATACGATTGAACAATTTATTGTATATCTAGATTTAAAAAAATGCTCACGTAATCATTAATTCAGGCTTTGCCATTAGAAATTAAAAATCATTTAAATTAAAAAAAAACCCAAAAGATGGAAGAGCCATGACTTACTTCGAAGGCAAATGTATCAATTTGAAACTTTAACACATGGCACTTGCTCTTGCTATTGCTCTCCCTCTTGCTAATGCTCTCTCTTGCAGCCTTGCTTGTTCTCTTATGCTATCCAGCAGTTGCATTTGTAGCCATGCTCAAAGCTTTCAAGTTTTGATAGTGATTTGGAGTGAGGGTGTGAAGTTCATTTATAATTTTTTCAAGTGCTCAGAGTGTGGTTGGGGTACATAAACTATTAGGGTTAGGTTTATGGGTACAAACGTCAAGACAAATACCGGATTTGTTCTTAAAAAGTAATTTGCACATGATTGATAAAGGGGAAATTTGCACATGATTGACGAGGGGGGCGGCAAATGAATTTCTTCGCAGTCCCAAGGACATCTTGACGCTCCCCCAACATCCCCAATAGGGGGAGACACCTGAAAAACACCCCTCTCCAAACAAGACATTCCTACCTAGTGGTGGGGATTGGGGCATGGCAAAGGGACATTTCCCAGCCATCCCACCATCTTGGGGACGTCCACATTTCTAGAAAAGCCACTTTTTCAAGGGGGACACGTATCCATGGAACATTACTTCCCAAGCCCAAGGATATAGATGAAACAAGCTCCCATGCTCATTGTATTGAAATCGAAAACAAAAAGAATCAACTCTATTAACACAAAAGCACAGCAAGATGGCTCATAGGCACAGCAAGATGGCTCATAGGCCAAAGGTAAAGAAAAGTGAGAAGGTAAGCTTGAGGCTGTTACAATTACTAATTCTAACAGGCCGTGTACCCATTCTGACATGGAAAGATATACTGACAAGAAACCTAAGTGGGAGTATACAGAGTCAAAACTTGTAATTCAATATATCAATCACCTCCGCTGAATGCAACTTTTGGAAAATGTGACTTCATTCATTCTTGAATTGGGGTATGAAATTTGAAATTTCACTATGAAAATTCCACTTTTAACACCCTATAATACCATTTTTGTTAAAGATTTATCTTTGTAAGCACTCAAATTTTACTTGAAAATGCAATACATACATTTGCCTTCCATTGGTGAAATTTTTTTACCGAAAAGCATTTTGAAAATTTGTCTTTCAACAGATGAGTAGCAACTCATACCTTCTAAAGATCTGATCTGAAACCCTTATCAAATTGATGACGTGCATAATTCATTCAATTTCCAGTAATCAAAATAAGCATTGATGTCATTAATAGCTAGTTAATATTTGAAATGAACCCGTGAATCCTCGGAAGGAAGTCTTACTACCCACTTTGTTTTCGACAAATAGTGAATATTACTACAAACAAAACTCTGTTTTTTTAAATCCTCCATTACAAGTCTACGAATACAGCAAATTAAGAAACTAAATACAGCTAGAAACTATTTTAAACAATATAAATTGCAGATTGGAGCTCCTTACATTGTTTAACTCAGTGTACCAAAAAGTTTGCAAAAAATCACAATAATTGGCAACTAATATGCACTAGGTGTGTTCAGCGATTTGAGCGCTGATTTTTTCTCTGTAGTTGGACATCAATCCCAAAGCACCAAAAAATGGACAAATAGTCGTGTTTTAATCATTGTTTTAAGGTAAATGAACCCATTAGAGTCCTAAGAATACAGAGGATAACAAAAGATAAATGAACCCACAGTACCACAATTGTCAATATTCTCCATTAACGGCCTACAAATGCAGGGGAAAAAGAATATGAAATGAATATATTTGGAAGATACAGAACCCTTAATGCTACTATTATTATATTAGTAAACTGAAAACTCCCGTTTATGCCCCCTTGACATGCAGCGGATCAAGGAAATACAATTAACCCATTTAAGCTTACTTGGAAGGCTCAGGACCCACAATGCTATTTACAACTGAAGAAGCCACCAATACACCTACAAGTTCTGCCCCTGCAACCAACCCAGCCTGCACGGCTGCCCCAGACCCTTTAAAAGCTGAGGCTTCTGACTCCAAATCTTGGGCTATTTCCTTCACTTCTTCTGCAACTTTCTCTGCTCCCTTCTCTCCTTCGATCACCAATTCTTGGGCCTCCTTTACCACTTCTTCTTCCACTTTCTTCAGCTTTTTAATCCCAAAAAATGGAATGTCCTGGGCGTGGGCTGATTGGGGAAAATTTAGGAGAAGTGAAAGGCCTAAAAGTGGAACTGCTGCTAAGTGCCTTCTGGATATACTTGAAATGGATTGAACAGAAGGAGAACAAGATGGGTTGGTCACTGTGTTTGCTTTTTTGCAATGGATTTGAAGAGGATATGTCGCTTTTGGAAATGGTGAAGATAGTCTGGTATGGGTTTTCAGATTGGGCAGGCCAATGCTGGCGCCAGTTCCACATACCCTAGTCATTTTGAACAGACCTCCTGGTTTTAATCTGAGAAATGGAGGTGGAAAAGAAAGGATGAGGGAAGCAATGGGTAACTAGGCTCATCCTGGCAACATCCCATTTCTTATCTACATAATCCATCCGGTTGGCTCACACTTCCTATCCCAATAATACCTTGATATTTCTTTATTTTTCTTTATATTTTTATATTTTCCTTTTTTTTCTCTATTTTAAGATATTTCTAATTTGTATGTAATGTGAGAGATTAATCAAATAATAGCTATTATTTACATTTTGGAAATAATTAGAATATACTAATAATAAAAGATCAATATATTTAGAATTTAATTCAATTAATACAATATGTAAGTGTTGATTATTATTATTATAAAGTATTAAATAGAATAGAATATTGAAAATTATATATATATATATGAGATCTATGGTAAAAATTGTAACATGTTATTTGTATCTATGAGTAGTGGAGTAGGGTTGAGCTTAAACAGTTAACATGTTATTTGTATCTATGAGTAGTGGAGTAGGGTTGAGCTTAAATAGTTAACATGTTATTTGTTACTTTGGAGATCAATCTTTCATTTGTCTTCAACTAACAAAAAATGCAGTGGTTATTTATTTTTATATGTAGAATAGGGAGTGAGATCTTTAAGCAAAGGAGTGGTGAGTATGTCTATGGAAGGTGGCATAAGAGAAGCATACTAGTAGTCATTATAGCTAACTTCGCTCACCTACAGAACCTAAGTAGTACATTGGATTTTGACATTTTTTTTGGTTGTCTTTGTATGTAACTTAACTGCTTATAGTTATTGTTGTGGCTTCTACGTAGTAAAGACGAACGTTATCTGATAGGTTATACATGAAATGGTAAAAAATGGTCATTTCAAAGTGTCATCTAAAACATATTACTTATTGTTCCATTACTCATTTGCTTTGACAACAAAAAAAATAAAAATTGCACAATTTATCCAATACTTTTGCACAAATATCCCAATAATCGTGCACTATTCGAACTAATAAACTTGTGCAATAGAGAACTAGTAGATTTCCACAACCCATGAGATAAATTGTAATTATCGCTTCTAGATTTGATTGTGTGAGATTTTTTGCATCAAAAAAGCTTACACAATCAAATCCAAAAGTGATAATTACAATTGTGCAATAGATTTGATTACTAACTCTTTTTTCTCCAAAAAATGGGCAACTATTGTTACTATAATTGATGGTGATGTTGATGAAGACCGACCAAGATCAAAAGAATACAAGATAGTAGAAATGTTAGATCAATTATTATCTTGTTATTGATGTCAAGCAATTGATATCTAGTTTATATTGTGTTGTCATATCATTCGGTTTATGATATAAGTGTGAATGAGTTAAGGAGAAGAAGTGAAATGTTATGAAGATGAAGAACTTAATTGGGCAATTGATACATATCAGACAATGGTAAGGTTATGATGATATAATTTTTTTCTACTTAACATATAATTATATCAAGTCGGTAAAATATGGTAATGAAGATTTGTCAAGTCGGCAAGCAAAAGAGTTTTAGCTACCGAGCAGGAAAAGCCACTAGGTAAATGTAAAAGGTAAAATAGAGTATGTTTTGGTAAAAGAAAAGGAATGCAAGGCATCGAGCAAGAAAATTTTAGACACCGAGCGAAGTTAACCAAAATTCAGGATAAGCCACCGAGCAAGGAACAAGAATTAAATAAGGATTAGAATGACATTTAATGATTAGCTATGATGAGTTGGAAGATCATGATGATAAAGAAAAGTTAGTTATGAGATCTATGATTGGGAAAATTCAAGGTGATGATCTATGGATTAGATCTAAATGGTTAAAACAAAAGGAACAAGTTTCAAGAAAGTTCAAGTTCCTAGGTGTAAAGAAAATGTGTTACTGAGATCCAGATTCAATGTATAATGAATTGGACGACTAAGATTAATCAAAGGAAAACGGAATAGAGGAGATTAAGCAGCAAAACATGTCTATATAAAGGATGGATTTGTATGAACAAATGGTTGGCAAATTGAAGAGTTGAAGAGTCGATGACTGATGCAGTGAAGAAGGAATAGATAGATTCTAAGTCAGAAAGTAAAATCTGATGAAGTGTTGAAGCCAGTGGAAAGTGAAGGATTGAAGTGAATATAGAAAAGCACACAAAGGATCTAGTTATGCAAAGATAGTTGTGAATTTATAGGTCAAATTATTTACTGTTGCTTATTAGCATTTTTAATAGAGAAATCTCTTAACCGAGTGGACTTAACAGTCTTATTGTAAAATCCTTGCAAAAGATAACATTCTAAAGAGTGTTTGAAGTCCTCTAACAAGGTCACTCCTAATAGGGTGAAGATCCTAACAGATCTGAGGTAAATCTCTTGACCGGGTCACACCTAACAGTGTGTATTGTAATCTCTAATAGGACTGACTCTTAACTGAGTATACTTCAGAAGAGTATTTTCTTTAATGTGTGACAATTCTCACAATAGTTTTTCCCAAATTTGGGTTTCCACGTTAAATACTAGTGTTACATGTGATGAATGATTTATGTGATTGATTTATTGATTGTTAAAGTTTATTTACTATTGTCAGTAAATAGTGAATTGTGTTTAATCGAGTTAATTAGAGAAAAGTTTTTAAGGTACAGAGAATCAAGGATTACTAATTCACCCCCCCCCCCCCCCCTCTATAATCCAACAATTGGTATCAGAGCCAAGTACTCTAAAGAGATAAGTTTGAAAGACTTGAGTAAAAGATTCGAAGATGTATAGGAGAGAAGTATCTACGGTGAACAAGGAAAGTTTCTCAACATGGTAAAGCAGGACGAGATTGTAACTATCTGGGATTGGAGAATCTGCACTAAATCTTTTGGATAATGACTATACTCCACTACCTCTTGGACCCATGACAGTTGATCAGATGAGAGAAAAACAGGAACACAACTTGGTAATGATTGAAATTGCTTCTTCCCTTACCAATGTTGAATTTAATGATGTTAAGGACTGAGTTAATTCAAAAGATATGTGGGATAGGCTTGCAATTATTTATGGAGGAGATCAACATATACAAAAAGAAAAGGTTTACAATCTCAAAGAAAAATATGATGGGATGAGGATGAACGATGAAGAGAACATTACCCAATATAGTTTCAGAATCAAGGAAGTTGTGAGTGCCATCAAAGGTGTTAGTGGAACATTGACTAATGAAGAAGTGGTAAGTAAAATTTTGAGAACTCTTTCTTCTAAGTATGCTATTAGATTATCTTCTATTCAGGAACTGAGATCTATACCGAATAATGTTGTTACTCTTGAAGCTTTAATCGGTAAGTTGACTGCATTTGAGCTAAGTAATTATGATAATAATCTATCGACTATTGAAACTACATTTAAGTCATCTCTAAGCATTGGAACTTCAAGAAAAGACAAATAGATTCACAGTAGTTCATGTGCAAGTGAATATAACAGTATTCTAACCGAAGAGAAAAAACAAGAGGAGTTAGAGACACTGTTGGCTAAGAGACTACAAAGAGGTAAAGGAAAGTACAAAGACATATTACCTCTGAAATGTTTTAATTGTAATAAGATTGGCCACATTGCATCTAGATGTCTTAATAATGACATGAATGATAAAAATGATAAGAATTAGAACCAATACCGAATGTTCAGAGACTACAAGGACAAAGGAAGGAATTCTTGCTACCTATCTGAGGAAGGTGTAACCAATGATGAATCAGATGATACTGAACAAGGATATGAAGTTGTCTATGTTGCTGTAAAGGATGATTTAGAAGAAGAAAAGTGTGAAGATGAAAAATATTTTATTTCTCATGTAAGTAAAGTTGATCCATGGATAATAGATAGTGGATGTTCACATCATATGTTTGGTGATATTGACAAGTTTGAGAACCTAGAAAAGTATGATGGAGGATTTGTTAGATTTGGCAATGATGCTCCATGTCTTGTTAAAGGTAAAGGACCAATTGTATTGAATGAAAAGATGAGATGTGATGATGGATACTAGGTTAAAGGGCTAAACTAAAATCTATTGAGTGTTTCACAATTGAACAACACTGGCCACCGAATGGAATTTCAAAATAGAAAGGTAAAGATCTATGATACTGATTGGAACTGGTGAACAATCTAAAGGTAATTTATTTTATCTTGATACTACTTTAAAGAGTTTCTTATTCATTAAATTTGAATATGTATGGCTATGGCATAAAAGACCATGTCATGTAAACTTTGATAACATGATTAAAGTCAGAAAAAAAGAATAGAATCAGAGGTCTACCAAAATTAAGCAAACCTGATAAAGTAATGTGTAAGGAATGTCAGATTGGTAAGATGAAAAAATCAAGTTTCATAAGAAAGTATTACTCATCTAATGGTATTTTGTAATTAGTTCATACTAACCTTTGTGGTCCTATGAGAATTCAAAGCTATTGTGGAGATTGGTATTTCATTTTGTTTGTTGATGATTATTCAAGAATGATGTTGGTTATGTTTCTAAAAGAGAAGTCCGATGCATTCTAAATGTTCAAGTGGTATAAAGCTAGAGTTGAAAAGGAAATAGGTAAACAACTGAAATGTCTAAGATTAGATAGAGGAGGTGAATTTATCTTTGATTAATTTACTATCTTTTGCAATGAAAATGGAATCAAAAGACAAGTATCTGCACCAAAGACTCCACAACAAAATGGTATAGCTAAGAGAAGGAATAGATCTATAGTTGATTGTGCTAGAACACTTTTGATTGACAAAGAAGTTGCACAAACATTCTAGAGAGAATACATCAGTATTGTTGTCTACACACTCAATCGAGTACAGTTGAAGAAAGGAACAAACAAGACCCCTTATGAACTCTGGTATGGGCATACACCGAATGTAAGTTACTTAACTTTTGGAAGTAGGTGTTACATACTGAAAGATGATAGAAATAGAAATTTTGACTCAAAAGGTGATGAAGGCATATTCCTAGGTTATTCATCAAAGAGAAAAACATATAAATGTTTAATCAAGTCTACTAACAAAATTGTAGAAAGTGCAAATGTGAGAACTGATGAATTTGCAGAGAAAAATGATGAAGATAGAAAAAAGGAACCTTAGGATTATCAAATATTTGTTTATGTACATGAAGGTAATTTGGTTAATGCAATTGAGCTACAACAAGAAGAAATTGAGGAGCAAGATGAACCTCCATCGAGAGATGAAAACACTGATGAATAGTGTACCAAGCCTATATTAGCAAAATATGTGAGGAGACATCACTCACCGAGAAAAATTATTGGAGAAAAAAATGCAGGAGTCATGACAAGAAATAAGTTGAACGATAACACATGTTTGATTTCTAAGTTTGAGCCAAGATTAGTTAAGGATGTACTCAAAAATGAAGATTGGGTTAATGCAAGGAAAGAATAAATTGATCAAATTAAAAAGAACAACACTTGGTCACTAGTACCGAGACCTAAGGATAAGAATGCGATTGGAACAAAGTGGATTTTCAAGAAAAAACTCAATGAGAAAGGAGATGTGATAAAAAAAAAAATCAAGATTAGTTTGCAAAGTGTATGCACAAGAAGAAGGTATTGAGTATGGTGAGACATTTTCCCCTATTCCTAAATTAGAAGGTGTAAGGATATTACTTGCATATGCTGCTTATAAAGGATTTAAAGTTTATCAGATGGATGTTAAGTCTACATTTTTAAATGAAATTCTTGAAAAAAAAATTTACATTGAACAACCTGATGGATTTGTTGAAGATTCTAACAAGAATATGGTATGCAAACTATACAAGGCTTTATATGGATTAAAGAAAGCACCCCGAGCATGGTATGAAAGATTACACTCTTATTTAATCAAGATTGGATTTCAAAGGACAAGTGATAACAATAATTTATATCTGAAATGTGATAGTACTAATAAGATTTTGATTGCTGAGATATTTTTTTGATGATATTATATTTGGAGGAAATGAAACAATGTCTAAATCATTTGTTGAAGAAGTGAGAAAGGAATTTGAGATGTCTATGATAGGAGAGATCAAATTCTTTATTGTACTTTAGATTCAACAAGTTAAAAATGGGATCTACATAACACAATCAAAGTATATCAAGGAGATCCTAAAGAAATTCAATATGGAAGAATCAAAACCAGTTGGAACACCAATGGCTACTGGTTGTAAATTGTCAAAGGAAGATGAGACAAAGGAAGTGAATGAGACACCTTACTGATCCATGATTGGTAAACTATAGTATGTTGTACATAGTAGGCATGATATTACACATTAATTTGGTATTGTGGCAATTTTTTTTGCCAACCCTAAGGAGACACACATGTCTGCAGTGAAAAGAATTTTTAGATATTTGAAAGGGACTGAATATTTTGATCTGCGATACACAAAAGGAGGAAATTTTGATCTTAAGGTGTATACGGGTGCTGACTAGACTGGAAAAATTGATGAAAGAAAGAGAATGAGTGATGGAACTTTCTTTTTAGGAGAAAGATTAGTGACATGGTTAAGCAAGAAACAAAGTTGCATTTCACAATCTATTGTTGAAGCTGAGTATGTTGCTACAACTATGAATTGTTCAAATATAGTGTGGATAAAACAATTAATTGAAGGTATGCAAGAAGAGATTATTGATCTAGTTACTATTTTTTGTGATAATACTAGTGCTATAAACATATCAAAGAATCTTGTGATGCATTCAAAGACAAAGCACATTTCTATCAAGTATCATTACTTGAGAGAGAAAGTACAAGATAAGCATGTGATATTGGAGTATGTGAATTCTAAGGAACATATAAATGATATATTTACCCAACCACTACTAAAAGATTTTTTTGAGTATCTCTGAGATAAGTTAGGGGTTCTTCCCCTATCCAATATTCACTAAGGAAAGATGCACACTACATCAATTCAAGTATTCATTAGAATATCTATTTTTATGAGTTGATGCTAGTGTTCACTCTTTAGGTGAAGCCTGAAGTTGTGAAAAGATGGTTATATCTGGAATGAGAAATCTATACTTGAGGTATAAGTTATTGTTTGAGAAAAAATTTCAAGAGTATGTGTCTTTGGCATTGTTGTCAAAGAGGGAGAATATTGTTGATGCACTGAGAATATCAATGATGATTGTAGAGGGAGAATATTACTGATGCACTGATGTTTCATAGAGAGAAGATCAGGAAAAGAAGTTGTCAAAGAGGAAAATGAAGAATATAGTAAAAAAGAAGATTGTTAGTGATAAAAGAATAGTAAAAATGAGCAGTGAAAGAGGGAGAATATGAACAGAGAAGATAAATCTTAGAGGGAGTATATGAATGACAATGAAGTGTTACCATCATCAATTAAAAAATAAAGATTGTTAGTGTGTTGTCATCAATGTCAAAGAGGGAGATTGTTACTATAACTGATGCTTATGATGATGAAGACTGACCAAGATCATAATAATACAAGATAGTAGAAATGTTAGATCAGTTATTATCTTGTCATTGATGTCAAGCAATTGATATCTGGTTTATATTGTGTTGTCATATTATTCAGTTTATGATATAAGTGTGAATGAGTTAAGGAGAAGAAGAAGTGAGATGTTATGAAGATAAAGAACTTAATTGGGAAACTAATACAGATCAAACAATGGTAAGGTTATGATGATATAATTGGTTTCTACCTAACATATAATTATATCAAGTCAGTTTTAATATGGTATTGAAGATTTGTCAAGTCAGTAATCAAAAGAGTTTTGGCTACCGAGTAGGAAAAGTCACTTGGTAAAGGTAAAAGGTAAAAGGAAGTATGTTTCAGTAAAAGAAAAGGAATGCAAGGCGCCGAGAAGGAAAGTTTTAGACACTGAGCAAAGTTAACTAAAATTTAGGATAAGCCATCGAGAAAGGAAAAAGAATTAAATAAGGATTAGAACGACATTTAATGATTAGTTATGATGAGCTGGAAGATCATGATGATAAATAAAAATTAGGTATGAGATCTACGATTAGGAAAATTCAAGGTGATGATCTATGACTTAGATCTAAATAGTTAAAATAGAAGGAAAATTTTTCAAGAAAGTTCAAGTTCCTAGGTGTAAAGAAAATGTGTTACCAAGATCCAGACTCAATGTATAATGAATTGGATGGTTGAGATTAATCAAAGGAAAATGTAATAGAGGAGATTAAGCGGAAAAATGTGTCTATATAAAGGATGGATTTGTATGAACAAATGGCTAGAAAATTGAAGAGTTGAAGAGTCACTGACTGATGCAGTGAAGAAGGAAAGGATAGATTCCAAGTCAGAAAGAAGAATCTAATAGTGTTGAAGCCAATGGAAAGTGAAGGATTAAAGTGAAGATAAAAGAATGCACGAAGGATCTGGTTATGCAAAGATAGTTGTGAATTTACAGGTCGAATTATTTATTGTTTCTTATTAGCATTTGTAACAGAGAAAACTCTTAACCGAGTGGACTTAAAAGTCTTAATGTAAAATCCTTGCAAAAGGTAACATTCTAAAGAGTGTTTGAAGTCCTCTAACAAGGCCACTCCTAATAGGGTGAAGATCCTAACAGATCTGAGGTAAATCCCTTGACCGAGTCACACCTAATAGTGTGTATTGTAATCTCTAATAGGATTGACTCTTAACTGAGTATACTTTAGAAGAGTATTTTCTTTAGTGGGTGAAAATTTCCACAATGGTTTTTCCCAAATATGGGTTTCCATGTTAAATACTGGTGTTACATGTGATGAATGATTTATGCAATTGGTTTACTGATTGTTAAAGTTTATTTACTAGTTTCGGTAAATAGTGAATTGTGTTTAACCTAGATAATCAGAGAAAACATTTTAAGGTACAAAGAATCAAGGATTATTGATTCACCCTCCTCTCCGTAATCCAACAACTATTAGCTCATAGATGATTTTCTACTGGGCTTTTAATTTACAAAATGTTAGCATGCAATAGGTAAGGTAGTGATTTTCTACTCACAATTAGTATTTGATGACTTGATGTCGACAAATCCCTATTCCCAATATTCTAAGTTCTTTATTTTCCCTATGTATGCTTGTATAGGGTGATGTTCAATTTGATTTTTTATAAAGAATCACAATATGGGCATTGTATACACCTAAAAATGGTCAACATTAAACATTAATTAAATTCAAGCAATTTAATTAATAAAATCAAATTTCCTCTACTATTTAATTAAATTAAATATTTAATTATATAGTTCATTTTAATTAATTCATTCTTTTAACTAAAACCAAATCTATCCCATTCACATGTATATCACAGCTCATCGCGTGTTTTAAACAACTCACATGCCATCTTATCTATGACTAAAGTAAATAACTCTTTTGAATTAATTAAATCCTAATTTCTCTCACCAACCACAAAAGGATAAAAGATAAAACTACAACCAATGAGAGAAAAGCACAAGGATCACCAAAATGCCTTTTCTATCCTAGCCATTCAACCTCAAGATGCAATCTTGACCATTAATAAAAAAACACACACCCCAAAGCCTTGGAAAATCCTATAAATAGGGAGCATTCTTAGTTCATTTACATCCACTTTCATTTGAGAAATTGTATAATATGAATTTGGGTACTCACATCTATTTGAGCATCCTCATAATGGCCATTTTTTATTGTATTATATTTAGTTTAGTTGATTTCTTAGCTAATTGTGCATTGTTCTTCATCTTATCATAGATATCTTGCATTATTTTAGCTTAATTGTCCATCAATAGCTTGCATTTTAGTATCATTGATCATGAATTTCATATCAATATAGCATAATCTTGCATCTCTATATCAATTCTCATTTCCTAAGTTTTCATCTATGAAATTTTGTTGCAACTAAGAGAAAATTAAGTAGATCCTTAGGATTAGAGAGAAATGAGATATTCTTGAGTAGTTATTTCATGTTTTTATCATTACTTTATCATAATTTGATCTAACTACTTGAACTAATGTTTCCTTCTTTGTGATTCAAAAAATTGCTTACCACAAACAACCTTTAACTCCACGAGTCTCTATCTAGACACATTGTAATCCACCTCTGATACTCTCTACATAAGATGGATCTCTCCTATCTATGGGCACTACCTAATAATATAATCTTCAATAGTACTCACTCCTTTGGGTCTCAAATATTAGGTCCTAGATGGTCCGATAGGTCACACCCTCTGTGGTGGTCTACTATATAGTACGAGTTAAACCCTCATTGCATCTTGTCTCTCTATGGAATGATCCCTCTCTGATATAGCACTAGATAAATTGGCCTCAAGAACCTAAATCATGTCATGTGTCTGTGCCAATTGTTCCTACAATAAGATGATCTTTTTTTGTGCAATAGCTAACTCACTATGAAATCTCTACATAATATCATGTTTGTCAATAGGCTAGGTCGGGGTAACTAATGGATGTCCTTGTGCAATCTGTGTTGGAAAATGAATTGCACCTTACTAAGACATGTTTACAAGCCATGCTTGATCTAAAATATCATCTGCATCACTGTTGCATCCATCTCCTCTACCTCTTCTACCTCAACCCTAACCCAACCTCTCTGCCATAAAGGTTTGTCATCATCGTCATCTCTCTCTGAGGGAGGAACTAGCTCATCTGATGAAGTAAGCCATGGGAATGGATGCATCAAAAACCACTGATAATACTTAGGTGTAACACATGCATCCAAAATATCTCCTATATAATCCCAAGTCAATGGTACTAGGCCTTGGTACTCCTCAAGTTTAGACTCATAAAAGATGCTCCATCCCCAAGTAGCTCTATCTTTCTGTGCATGAGCATATATAGAAGATCCATATGGCATACCCTAAGAGTGACCATACTATTTCAAGACTCTCATCATAAAAAATATCTCAATCACATAGGGAGTCTGACTAATCAACCATTGATAAATAAACAAAAATGGCACTTTTATCTAGTCCTACCAAACCTCCCAATCGAGATAGAGTCTCCCTCAAACTGTATCAATGTCATCTATCATTTGTCTCTAGTACTATAATTTGCCTAGCTTAAGCTAGACAATAATTCCACTGTAACCATAGATAAAAGGATGACCCACGGTCTGTACTCTATCATCAATAGGCCAAGTTACTAGGATGTGTTCCCATGTCAAAATTTGTAGCAATACTACTCCTACAAATAAAATCACTCCATGATCGTATACTACCTAGTGTATCTCATAATATATATGTGCCAAAATAAAGGAACCATAGAAAAATTATCAAGGCTACATAATCATGTCCTCCAAAATATGACCCCATCCAACAACAAAATGATGTGTTCCTCAATTGATAAGCATGAATCCTCCAAAGAAACTTGCCAAGACAGAAGGTAGTGGGGCATATCTCATTAGCATCATCTCCCACAAAATAGTATATCCTACAATCTGATCATCATCGAATACATGTTGCAATGGATCAATACCACCATTGTCCTTAGGATCATAGTATACTATCTCACCAATTATGGGTATCTAGAGAATCATGTATACATCCTCGAGGGTGATTGACATCTCTCCAATTGGCAAGTGAAAGATATTATGATCACTATGCCATCTCTCTGCTAGAGATGTCAAAAAATCTCAATTTACCCAATATTGAGGCATATCCAACTGTGCACCTAGTTTGCATATACCTATTAGTCATCGCTCATCTCAAGACAACTAAGGAATCATATCAAAAGGCTTAGGGTATTTTCCCTACATATTCAACTTACCCAAAGGAATTTGTGAAGTCAAACATCAAGAAGCAATCATTGATTGATCATCTTCAATCAGTCAAACATTAATCTATCTTATTCACTCACGTGATATTTCTACCAATCTCATTGAGCACATCTTTTTTTGACTCTCTAGATTGTGCACGTCAAAACATCAAATACTATACTATCATCAAGCATCAATAATCATTAACAATAATAGATTTCCACAATCCATGATCTTATTTTTATGCTTCTAGATAAGATTGTGTGTGTTCTATTTTCATAAACATTTCAAATCATACTCAATGATCCATCATCAGAATAAGAGAGCTTAAGAATGCCAAATGATATTAGGAAGCAAACCAAGACCCAATAAAGAGAAGAAGAGAGGGTGGAGAGAGGAGACACACAAATAAATTAAAATAAAATAAATAAAATATCGAGAAATGTTGACAAACCATCAAACAAACTTTTAAAAAAATTAATTTTATATGAAAATGTGACAAACTACTTTGCACATTATGATTACGGAGAGGGGGGGTGAATCAGTAATCCCTAATTCCAAATACCTAAAAATATTTTCTCTGATTAACTTGGTTAAACACAATTCAATATTTACCAACAATAGTAAATAAACTTTAACAATCAGTAAATCAATCACATAAATCACTCATCACATGTAACACTAGTGTTTAACGTGGAAACCTAGCTTTGGGAAAAAATACTGTGGGAATTATCACCAACTAAGAAAATAATCTTCTGAAGTACACCCAGTTAAGAGCCAACCTAGTTAAAGATTATAATACACACTATTAGGTGTGACCCAGTGAAGGGATTTACCTCAGATCTGTTAGGATCTTCACCCTGTTAGGAGTGGCCTTGTTAGAGGACTTCAAACACTCTTTAGAATGTTACATTTTGAAAGGATTTTACAATAAGACTATTAAGTCTACTCGGTTAAGATATTTCTATGTTACAAATGCTAGTAGGCAACATTAAATATATTGACCTGCAAACTTGCAACTATCTTTACATAATCAGATCCTTTGTGCGCTCTTCTTTCTTCACTTTCCACTGGCTTCAACACTTCATCAGATCCTGCTTTCTATCTTGGAATCTCTCTATTCCTTCTTCACTGCATCAGTTGGTGACTCTTCAACTCTTCAATTTTCCAGCTATTTGTTCATACAAATCCATCCTTTATATAGAAATTTTTTTCCGCTTAATCTCCTCTATTACGTTTTCCTTTGATCAATCTTAACCGTCCAATTCATTACACCTTGAATCTAGATCTTGGTAACACGTTTTCTTTTCACATAGGAACTTAAACTTTCTTGAAACTTTTTCCTTCTGTTTTAACCATTTAGATCTAATTTGTAGATCATCATCATAAATTTTCCTAGTCGTAGATCTGATAGGATTAGTCTTGGATCTTCAAATAGGATTCAACTTGACTCACTTGCAAGGCCTCTTCAATAGACCTTCCTAAGGCTTCTCCAAACCTAATTCCCAAGGGAAAGTCACTTAGAACACTACCCTTCCAACCAAGTCTCTTCCTACCAACAAGTGTGTCAATGCTCACTTAAATTTACATAGGGTTTTCTAGCCACCAATGCTAACTTTCTCACCATAATGTGTAGGGTTGAATTTTAGTGTTTTTAGGTCAAATTAAAATCATCTTGAAATTTTAGAACCTCTATCTAATCTTCTTCCCATCAGGTTCCTACAAACTAGGATTTAGGCCTAGTTTCCCCTTGTAGCCTTGTCCAGGTACAAATTAGGGATTCTTCAAAAATTTATCTTAAAGACCCCCAAAAATAATAATGGATCTTGATACCCTTTTCGGATTTATAAAATATTTCTAAGGTTAGGATTCCTCAAACCCTTCGTACAGTGCCTTCCTTCACTCAAGGACACAATCCTTAAAAATAGGCCTAATTGATCACTGTACTGGCTTTGCCTTCATAGACAAATGAAAACATGTCACTGGGTTCTACCATTTCTTGGAGAGTTGTATCTTCATTGAATCAACATGATCCAACTCCTAGATTTCTTCAATCAATCCAACCCTGCAATATATTAACTTTGATCCTTTTTTTCCCTAGCCGGGCTACTACCAAACTTGTCTAGGGCAAGAGCTCATAATGCACTCCTAACACTTCCACTAAAAAACCAAAAAGAAAATTTATGTACACTGACCCCTCTTGTATTACAATTGGACACATTTCATTTTTCATGGTCCTAGGAAGCTCAAGAGGCCATTTTATTTACACAGTCCAGAATGGACCAGAGAACGATCAACTTAAAGAAATTTAAAAAGAAACTATTTGATGAAATATTTCTCTCAAACTAATCACATATAGATTTGTTAAAACACCATAAATATTTGATTATATTGAAAACACAAATAACTCTATGCCATTTACAAATTTCTCCAATCCCAAAATGGATTACACAGTCGTTGTTACAGGCCACAGTCACACAATATATAAGAAATCAAATAAAAACTTAACCAACCTCATAAATTCACCATGGATGGTCTTAAATAACTTCCTTCTCCTCAGCTCAACAACTCTAACTGACCTATTCCATTGTTTAGGTCAAAAAATTCATTGTGAGAAAAGTTGTCGAGCAACTTTTGCAATTTTTCAAAAATGCAAAGTTGCTATGAGCAACTTTTTCTTAGCTCCTAACTAAATGGTCTTAGGCTATTTTTAACTCCATGGATAACTCACCTAGACTCTAACTTAGTCTTTTAAGACCCAAAACACTCCATATATAACCTCCTAAAGATCTAGAGGGTTCATTCCACTATTTGACCCTTGTGTCCTCTAGGACTTTACAATTAGTGGATTGAACAAACAAGCCTCCAAATATTATCCTAGCAACCCTAAACACTTCAAGAACTTTCCTATTCTTTCCTAATCAACCTAGACAACTAGGAAAGAAACACAACAAAACAAAGAAGTGCTTTCACTCTTGGTGATCCTGCACCATTCTCCCCTAACAAAAAGAAGTCATGCTTCAGTTGAAGAAACTAAGTTAGGATCTATGCCCAACTTATTAAATTTAGTATCCAGGATCCAAGTTGCTTCAGAATCCTCCTTACCTTTCCATTTAACTAGGTGCTCCACATATATCTTTGTTTTATTCTTCTTTGCAACCCTTGAGTCCAATATCTTCTCTGGTTGAAGCTTTGGTGTAGTTGGAAACTTCAGTGCTTTGATCTCCTCTGCATTCTCTATTTGGTGATGATCTCCACTAGGATCTGGTCATTTATATGCCACCAAGTCTACAACATTAAATACTGATGAGAGTCCCATGTCTGCTGGTAGTTCAACCTTGTAAGCATTTGGCCCATACTTAGCTAGAATAGAACAAGGGCCTATTATCCTCATTTGTAAATTGTGTGGAACACCTTTTTGAAGCCTTGCCTTATTTAGGTGTACCATGACTAGATCTCCAATCTAGAAATGAACTTCTATTTTGTTGGCATCCATCTTTTGTTTAGTGTGAGTTGTACTTTCCATGAGGGCCTTCTTTACTGTATCATGAACCTCTTTCATTGAATGGGAAAAATCCTCTACATATCCACTCTTCTCTACATTGTTCCCAAGGTCTCTAAGCTCACAAATACCCTTAGGATATATTCCATAAACTATCTCGAAGGGGATCTTCCCTATGGACCTATTGATTGTGTCATTATAAGAAAACTCTACTTGGGAAATTAACTGATCTAATGCTTGGCCATATTCCTTGGTGAGACACCTTAAGAGGTTCCCCAAGCTCTTGTTGACAACCTTAGTCTGCCCATCCATTTGGGGATGATATGCAGAGCTGAAAGAAAGATAGGTGCCAAGCTTATGCCATAGGGTCTTCCAAATATGACTCATAAATTTAGAGTCTCTGTCTGATACAATACTGATAGGTAATCCATGTAATCTTATTACCTCTCTAAAGAAGATATTTTCTACGTAGGATACATCATGGGTAGTTTTTCATGGCACAAAGTGGGCCATCTTACTAAATAGGTCCACTATCACAAAGATACTATCTAGCCCTTGCTTTTTCTTAGGGAGACCAACTACAAAATCCATGTTAAGGCATTCTCAAGGCCTATTTTGAATTGGGAGGGGTTGATACAACCCTACATTATATGAAGTTCCCTTAGCTTTTTGACAGATTATACAAGTTTCTACATACCTTTGAATATCTCTATTCATCTTAGGCCAATAGTAGTATCTTTTAACAAGTTATAAGGTCTTGTGTATACCAAAATGGCCACTTAATGCACCATTATGTTTCTCTTGCACTAGGTTCTCTCTCATTGAACCTCTAGGTATACAGAGTTTTCCTCCCCTAAACAAAAGACCATCTTGAATAGTATAGTCAGAGTACTCACCATGGAAATGATTTTGGAAGTTCTTACACACCTTGTAAGTTGCTAAAAAGCCCTCATCCTCTGGGTACAACTCTTTGAAGCTCTCTATGCCAATGTTTTTCAACTGAATTTCTTGGACTATGAGAAACCTCATACTCAATGCATTTTCCACATTATTGTGAATTCCTTTCTTGTGTTTGATGGTAAAGGTGTAGGCTTGGATGCATTCCACCCTCTTCATATGTTTGTGACTTAGTTTGTCTTGTGAGTTAAGGAAGCTCAAAGCTTGGTTGTCTGTATATGCCACAAACTCTTTAGGGAGGAGATAGTGTCTCCATTTTCTTAGTGCTTGTACCAGTGCATATAATTCCAAGTCATAAGAAGAATATATTCTTTTTGCATCACTTATTTTTTTACTATGAAAGGCCACTAGTCTTCCTTCCTGACTGAGGACTACTCCAATGGAAGTTTGACTGGCATCACATTCTATTGTGAATAATTTATCAAAGCTAGGTAATACCAATATTGTTTGAGTGGCTATCCTCTATTTCAAGGTCTCAAACCCCTTGTCATCTTGCTCATTCCACTAAAATTTGGTTTTCAAATCTCCCTTAATGGTGTCCAAAATGGGTGCACATATCTCACTAAACTGTCTAATAAATTTTCTATAGAATTGTGCTAGGCCATGACATCTTCTAACCTTAGTAGAAGACTTAGGTGTAGGCCACTTCAATATTTCCTCCACCTTGCTTGATTCCATCTTCAAATTGCCTTTAGAGATAACAAAGCCTATGTATACTAGCGCTTGTTTTAGAAACTCACTTTTCTCCAAGTTGATTGTCAACTTTTCTTCTTGTAACCTTTGCATTACCATTTGTAGGTGCTTGATATGATCCTCCTTTTTCTTACTAAACAGTAAGATGCCATCTAGATACATAACAACCCATCTCCCTATGAAGTCTTTTAACACTTCATTCATTAACCTCATGAAGGTACTTGGAGCATTAGATATGCCAAATGGCATGGCAAGACACTCATAGAGTCCCTATGTGGTCTTAAAATTTGTCTTCCACTCATCTCCCCTCTTGATCCTTTTCTGGTGGTATCCACTTTTAAGGTCTATTTTTTAGAAGTATTTTGATCCACCTAAGCTGTCCATTAGGTCTTCAATCCTAGGGATAGGAAACCTATATCTAATGGTTATCTGATTTATGGCCCTAGAGTCAGTAAAAAGTCTCCAAGTACCACCTTTATTTGGGGCTAGGACTATGGGAACAACACATGGGCTTATGCTCTTTATAATCAAGCCTTGATCAAGAAACTCTTGAATTTTTTTGGCAATTTCAACATTTTGTTGTCGGTTCATTTTATAGTTTAGCTTTGTTAGGGAGTGAGGCTCTAGGTATGAATTCAATTTGATGACTAATGGCTCTCTGAGGAGGTAGGGTAGCTGGTTGACCATCACTAACAATTTCCTTGTACTCCTGCATCAAATTTTTCACTTTTAGAGGTAGGTCCTTCTTTTTACTTTTTCATCCTTAGGTTTCAACACTAAGGACAAGCCTACTCCATCTGCTTCTTCTAGTGCCTTTCAAAAAATCCTTCCCCTTTACTAAGAGTATGTTAGGTCCTCCTTTCTTCACTTCCCCTTCTTCCAAGATTGATTGAATCTTGAAGGTCAATCCATCCTTCTTGAAGGAATATAAGTTCTTTGCCCCATCATGTATGGAAACTCTATCAAATTTCCAAGGTCTTCCCAATAGTAGATGACAAGCATCCATGGGAAAGACATCACATAGTACCTTGTCCTTGTATCTCCCTATAGATAACTCCACCCAAGCTTGCTCATTAACCAGGACATGTTGGTCTTTGTTTAACCAAGTGACTTTGTAAGGATTAGTCTGAGGAATCCTTTTCAACTTAATTTTTTCTATTGCCTCCATGTAAATGATGTTATTAGTAGAACCAAAATCTATGATAACTTTGTAGACCTTGCCTAGAATCTTGCATTTAACCCTGAATAAGGATCTCCTTTGGCTTGGTTCTTCCTTGTTAGGATCCTTTATAAGTTTTCTTCAAATCATCAAATTCTCTCCCATCTCTGAGTCCAATGATACCTTGTCTATCTTGCTACTTGAAGAATCTTCTTGTACAAAGTTCACCCTCTTTTCTCCTCCTTGGGATGATGTGCTCTCCTTCAGGAATCTATATTGAGGATGGCTACACTGATGTAAATTGTAACATTTCATGGATGAGAAATAAGATCCTCTTCCCTGGCTATTGGATCTTCCCCTTGAGTTACTATTAGGGCATCTTCCTCTATAGTATCCCCCTCTACTATTTCTTGTTTCTCCTTCATTCTTTGTGAGTTTGGACTCACCTTGAGTTCTTGCTTCCAAGTTCCTTCCTCCAAAGCCTCCTCTCTAATTTTTTCCATATCTTCCTCTACCTCTACCCATTTTTATTTTATCATGTTTCTTTTTAAACTTCTCTTCCACCTTTAGAGCTAGCTGATAGCATTGATGTACAGTCTTAGGACTTAGGAGACTAATTTATTCTTAGATGTTCCATTTAAATCCATTAAGGTATCTCGCTACCTTCAAACTCTCTTCCTCCATCACATGTGACCTCAAACAAAGTTTATCGAACTCTTCAGTGTAGGCACTCACCTCAAGGTCATTTTGTCTCAAATTTTTCCTTTTCTTGTGCAATTGCACCTCATAATCATATGGTAGATAAGTCTCCCTTATCTTGGACACCATACCCTTCCAACTAGTTATAGGGTTCTTTCCTTCCTTGATTCTTTCAACTTGGACAAATTTCCACCAAGTGAGATTTGTTCCCCTCAATCTCATTTTAGCTACTCTTACTTTTTGGGCCTTTGTGACACTATCACATTCAAAGTGATTTTCAAGCCCTTCCGCCCATTCCATGACAACCTTTGGTTCCATTTTGCCACTAAAAGAGGTGCACCTTCCAATTTTTTACCACTCATTTCTTTCAAGGCTTTCAAGAATGGTTCTTCTTGGAGTACAGGGTCAGGTTCTAGCAGTACATCTTCCTTTGCCATTGTTTTACCCTTCTATTCATTTTCTTTCATCAACTCACTCACTGCAGCTGCACGAAGTTGCACTTCTTCCAACTTGGTTGTCATCTCTACCAATTGTTCCTTGAAGAGTTTATTATCCTCTCTATGTTCCTCCACATCCTTTTCCAACTCATCATTAGTCACCATCTTTCTTGAATCCACTGATTTTGGTGAATATAGCATTCAAACTACACAAGCCCAATTTTTAGGCTTTGATACCAATCTGATAAGACTAGTCTTGAATCTTCAACTAGGAGTCAACTTGACTCACTTTCAAGGCCTCTTCAATAGACCTTCCTAGGGATTCTCCAGCCCTAATTCCCAAGGGAAAGTCACTTAGAACACTACCCTTCCAATCAAGTCTCTTCCTACCAACAAATGTGTCAATGCTCACTGAAATTTACATAGGGTTTTCTAGCCACTTATGCCAACTTTCTCACCATGATTTTTAGGGTTGAATATTAGTGTTTTTAGGTCAAATGACAATCATCTTTAAATTTTATAACCTCTATCCAATCTTCTTCCCATCAGGTTCTTACAAACTAGGATTTAGGCCTAGTTTCCCCTTGTAGCCCTATCCAAGTACAAATTAGGAATTCTTCCAAAATTTAGCTTAAAGACCCCCAAAAATAATAATGGATCCTGATACCCTTTTTAGATTTATAAAATATTCCTAAGGTTAGGATTCCTCAAACCCTCCATACAATACCTTCCTTCACTCAAGGACACAGTCCTTAAAAATAGGCCTAATTGATCATTGTTTTGGCTTTGCCTTCATAGACGAATGAAAACATATCATTGGATTCTACCATTTCTTGGATATTTGTATCTTCATTGAATCAACATTCTATAACTCCTGGATTGCTTCAATCAATCCAACCTTGCAATATATTAACTCTGATCCTCTTTTTCCCTAGTCGGGCTACTGCCAAGCTCACCTAGGGCAAGAGCTCATAATGCACTCCTAACACTTCTACTAACAAACCAAAATGAAAATTGTACACTGACCCCTATTTCATTTCAACTGGGTGCATTTTTTTCCATGGTCCTAGGAAGCTCGAGAGGCCATTTTATTTACATAGCCAGAATGGACTAGAGAACTATCAACTTAAAGAAATTTAAAAAGAAACTATCTAATGAAAAATTTCTCTCAAACTAATCACATATAGATTTGTTAAAACACCATAAATATTTTATTATATTGAAAACACAAACAACTCTATGGCATTTACAAAGTGCTCCAATCCCAAAATGGATTACACAGTCATTATTACTGGTCACAGTGACACGGTATATAAGAAATCAAATAAAAACTTAACCAACCTCATAAATTCACCATGGATGGTCTTAAATAACTTCCTCTTCCTCATTTCAATCACTCTAACTGACCTATTCCATTTTTTAGGTCAAAAACTTCATTGTGAGCAAAGTTGTTGAGCAAGTTTTGCAAGTTTTGCAAGAATGTAAAGTTGCTATGAGCAATTTTTTCTTAGCTCCTAACTAAATGTTATTAGGCTATTTTTAACTCCATGGCTAACTCACCTAGACTCTAACTTAGTCTTTTAATACCCAAAACACTCCAAATATAACCTCCTAAAGATCTAGAGGGTTCATTCCACTATTTGACCCTTGTGTCCTCTAGGATTCTACAATGACTGGATTGAACAAACAAGCCTCCAAATCTTATCCTAGCAACCCTAAACACTTCAAAAAATTTCCTATTCTTTCCTTATCAACCTAGACAACTAGGAAAGAAACACAACAAAATAAAGAAGGGCTTTCACCCTTGGTGCTCTTGCACCAAGATCTCATAACTAACTTTTCTTGTCATCATGATCATCCAGCTCATCATAGCTAATCATTAAAAGTCATTCCAATCCTTATATTTAATTATTGTTCCTTGCTTGGTGGCTCATCCTAAGTTTCGGTTAACTTCACTTGGTGCATAGAAATTTCCTTCTCGGTGCCTTGAGTTCATGTGCCTTTATTGAAACATACTTCCTTTTACCTTTTACCTTTACTGAGTGACTTTTCCTGCTCAGTAGCCAAAACTCTTTTCTTACCGACTTGACAAACCTTCATTAACATACATTATCAACTTGATATAATCATATGTTAGGTAGAAAAAAATTATATCAACATAACCTTACCATTTTCTGATCTATATCAATTTCCCAATTAAGTTCTTCAACTTCACAACATCTCATTTCTTCTTCTCCTTAACTCATTCAACTTATATCATATACCGAATGATATGGAAACATAATATAAACCAAAAATCAATTTCTTGACATCAATGACAAGACAATAACTGATCTAACCTTTCTACTATCTTGTATTCCTCTGATCTTGGTTGATTTTCATTATCATCACCAATATTTATAGTAACAATATCCCTCTTTGGCATTAATGGCAACACTAACAATCTTCATTGTTCAATTGATGATGGTAACACTTCACTGTCTCTTATAATCCCTCTGAGATGCAACTTCTCTATTCATATTCTCCCTCTTTGAAAAATTCATTGATCTTCATCTCTTTCTATGCAATATCAGTGCATTAACAATATTCTCCTTTTCCTTCTACAATCATCATTAATATTCTCCCTTACTGATCAATTGACTCTCTCCCTCTTTAAAAAAAATTCCCAAGACATGTAAACTCCTAAAACTTTTTCTCAGGTAGTAAGTTATACCTTAAGTATAGATTTGTCATTGCAATCATAAACTTCTTTTCACAACTTTAGGCTTCACCTAAAGACTGAACATTAGCATCAACTCACAAAATAGATATTCTGATGAATACTTGAATTGATGCATCATGCATCATACCTTAGTGAATATTTGATGGGGGAAGAACCCCTAACTTACCTCAAAGATATTCAAAAGCATCCTTCATTAGTGGTTTGGTAAATATATTAGCTATCTATTCCTTAGAATTCACATATTCCAATATCACATGCTTATCTTGTACTTTTTCTCTTAAGTAGTGATACTTAATAGATATATTCTTTGTCTTTTAATGCATCACCAGATTATTTGATATGTTAATAGAACTTGTATTATCACAATAAATTGTAACTAGATTGGTAATCTCTTTTTGCATACCTTAAAGTAATTGTTTGATCCACACAATATTAGAATAATTCATAGCTGCAACAACATTTTCAGCTTTGGTAGTAGATTGTGAAATACAACTTTGTTTCTTGCTTAAACATGTCACTAACCTTTCTCCTAAAAAGAAAGCTCTGCCACTTGTGCTTTTTCTATCATCAATATTTATATCCCAGTCAACCTCAATATACACCTTAAGATCAAAATATCCTCCTTTTGTGTATAACAAACCAAAAGATTCAGACTCTTTCAGATATCTAAATATTTTCTTCACTGGAGACATATGTGTCTCCTTTGGGTTAGTAGAAAACCTTGCAACTATACCAACTGAATGTGCAATATCTGGTTGGCTATGAACAACATACTATAGTTTTCAAATCATGGATCAGTAAAGTGTTTCATTTACTTCCTTTGTGTCATCTTACTTTGACAATTTGCAACCAGTAGCCATCGGTGTTCCAACCGGTTTAGATTCTTCCATATTGAATGTCTTTAGGATGTCCTTGATATACTTATATTGTATTATGTAGATCCCATCCTTTACTTGTTGAATTTGAAGTCTAATAAAGAATTCAATCTCTCCAATCATAGACATCTCAAATTCCTTTCTCATCTCCTTAGAAAATGATTTAAACATTATCTCATTTCCACCAAATATGATGTCATCAACAAATATCTCATGAATCAAGATCTTATGATTACTATCACATTTCAAATATAAATTTTTGTTATCACTTATTCTTTGAAATCATATCTTAATTAAGTAAGAGTGTAATATTTCATACCATGCTCAGGGTGCTTGTAATATTTCATATCTTGTAGACCATATCCTTGTCGGAATTTTGAACAAATCCTTCAGGTTGTTCAATGTACACTTCTTCTTCAAGAATTCCATTTAAAAATGTAGACTTAACATCCATCTAATAAAAAATGAATCCTTTATAAGCAACATAAACAAGTAATATCCTTAAACCCTCTAATCTAGCAACAGGGGAAAATGTCTCACCATAGTCAATACCTTCTTCTTGTGCATACCCTTTGCATACTAATATTGCTTTGTTTATGATCACATCTCCTTTCTCATTGAGTTTATTCCTGAAAATCCACTTTGTTCCAATCACATTCTTATCCTTAGGTCTCGGTACTAGTGACCAAGTGTTGTTCTTTTCAATCTGATCAATTTCTTCTTTCATTTATTTAATCCAATCTTCATTTCCTAGTGCATCCTTGACTAATCTTGGCTCAAATTCAAAAATAAAACATGTGTTATCCTTCAACTTACTTCTTGTCATGACTCTTGCAATCTTGTCTCCAATGATATTGCTCAATGAGTGATGTCTTCTCACATATTTTTCTAATGCAGGCTCGATAGACTATTCATCAGTGTTTTCATCTCTCCGTGGAGGTTCATTTTGCTCATTGGTTCCTTCTTGTTGAAGATTGAGTGTATCAACTGAATTACCTTCCTGTACATAAAAAAATATTTTGTAATCCTCAGGTTCCTTTTTTCTATCTTCTTCATTTCTTTATGCAAATTCATCAATCCTCACATTTTCACTTTCTACAATTTTAATAGTAGCCTTGATCAAACATTTATATGCTTTTATCTTTGATGAATAACCTAGGAATATATCTTCATCTCCTTTAGAGTCAAACTTTCCATTTCTAGAATCTTTCAGTAGATAACACCTACTTCCAAAGATTTTAAAGTAACCTACATTCAGTGTATGCCCAAAACAAAGTTCATAAGGGGTCTTATTTGTTCCTTTCTTCAACTGTACTCGGTTGAGTGTGTAGACAACAATGTGTATGGCTTCTCTCCAAAATATTTGTGCAACTTATTTATCAATCAAAAAAGTTATATCACAATCAACTATAGATCTATTCCTTCTCTCATCTATACCATTTTGTTGTGGAGTCCTCAGTGTAGACACTTGTCTTTTGATTCCATTTTTATTACAGAAGATAGTAAATTCATCAGAGATAAATTCACCTCCTATATCTAATCTTAAGCATTTCATTTGTTTTCTTGTTTTCTTTTTAACTCTAGCTTTATACCACTTGAACATTTGAAATGCATCAAACTTGTCTTTTAGAAACATAATAGACATCATTCTTGAATAGTCATCAATAAACAAAATGAAATATTGATCTCCATAATATCTTTGAACTCTCATAGGACCACAAAGGTTAGTATGAACTAATTTCAAAATACCATTGGTAGAGTAAGATTTGCTTGAGAAACTTGATTTGGTCATCTTACCAATCTGACATTCTTTACACATCACTTTATCAGGTTTTCTTAATTTCGGTAGACCTCTGACTCTACTATTTTTTCTCACCTTAATCATGTTATCAAAATTTACATGACATAGTATTTTATGTCATAGCCATACATATTTAACTTTAAAAAATAAGAAACTCTTTGCAGTAGTATCAAGATAAAATAAATTACCTTTTGATTGTTTACCAGTTCCAATTAGATCTCCATCAGTACCATAAATATTCACCTTTCTATTTTGAAATTATAATCGGTGGCCAATATTGTTCATTTGTGCAACACTCAATAGATCATAATTTAAACCTTTAACCCAATATTCATCATCACATCTTATCTTATTATTCAATAAAATTGGTCATTTACCTTTAACAGGACATGGAGCATCATTGCCAAATCTAAAAAATCCTCCATCATACTCTTCTAGGTTTTTAAAATTATCAATGTCACCAATCATATGATGTGAACATCTACTATCAATAACCCATGGGTCAGCTTTACTTACATGAGAAACAAGTTCTTTTTTATCTTCATACTTTTCTTTATTTGAGTCTTCCTTTACAGCAACATAGACAACTTCATATCCTTCTTCAGTATCATCAGATTCATTATCGGTTACACCTTTCTCAGCTAGGTAGAAAGACTTTTTATCTTTGTCCTTGTAGTCTCTGAATCTTTGGTGTCGGTTGTCCCTTTTGTCATTCTTATCATTCCTATCATTGTTAGGATATCTTGATGCAATGTGACCAATCTTATTGTAGTTAAAATATTTTAGAGGTAATTTACCTTTATACTTTCCTTTACCTCTCGGTAATCTCTTAGCCAACAGTGCCTCTAACTCCTCTTGTTATTTCTCTTTAGTTAGAATACTATCATATTCATTTCCATAAGAGATACTGTGAATCTCTTTGTCTTTTCTTGATGTTCCAATGCTTAGAGATTATTTGAATGCATTTTTCATGGTCAGTTGACTATTATCATAATTACTTAGGTCAAATGAAATCATCTTACCAATTAGGGCTTCAAGAGTAACAACATTATTTATTATAGATCTTGGTTCTTGAATAGATGATACTCTAATAGCATACTTGGAAGAAAGAGTTCTTAGAATCTTACTTATCACTTCTTCATTAGTCAATGTTCCACCGACACCTCTAATGACTCTCACAACTTCCTTGATTCTAAAACTATATTGTGTGATGTTCTCTTCATCCTTCATCCTTATTTCATCGTACTTTCCTCTGAGACTATCAACCTTAGCCTTTTGTACATGATGATATCCTCAATATATAAGTGTAAGCCTATCCCACATCTCTCTTGAATTAACACAATCCTTAACATCATTGAATTCAACATCAGTCAGGGAAGAAGAAATCTCAATCATTTCCAAGTTGTGTTCATGGTTTTCTCTCATCTGATCAACTTTCATGGATCCAAGAGGCGGTGGAGTATAGTCATTGTCCAAAATATTCAGTGTAGATTCTCCAATCCTAAATAGATACAATCTCATCCTGCTTTTCCATGTTGAGAAACTTTCCTTGTTCAACTTAGGTACTTCTCTCCTATACATCTTCAGATCTTTTACTCAAGTCTTTCAAACTTATCTCTCTAGAGTACTAAGCTCTGATACCAATTGTTGGATTATGGAGAGGGGGGGGGGGGGGGGTTGAATCAGTAATCCCTAATTCCAAATACCTAAAAATATTTTCTCTGATTAACTCGATTAAACAAAATTCAATATTTACCAACTATGTGCTCAAAAGTGTGATACACTATTATGAACCATTACTCTTGAGATAAACCCATGGAAGAGGATATCCCAAGAGGTGGCTCATAGCTTCCTAGTTGAAGGCATTTTAATCCTTCTCATGATGCTCATCAAATTGGCATGAAGGATTAGTGACTTGAATACTCCAAAATGGAAGATTCAAAGCTAAGAGATGAAGCTAAGAATGCAAGAATGCAAGCTAAGAGAATGAGAGATTAAGCTAAGATGAATGCAAATAACTAGTATTCCTAAGAATGAGATGCAAGAAAGAAACTAGATTAGTAATGTAATATTAAGCTAGAAATGAAGCTAAGCTAAGAATTTAAATTGACAAGATTGCAAGAAAGCTAAAATGCAAAATGACAAGAATAAAATATTTCCAGATTTGAATATGAAAGATTGGAACAAAAAGCATTAGGAGACCCTTGAGCAAGGGAATGGCTTCCTTTTAAAGGTATTGCCTCAAGAATGAAGGGTGGAGATTAAGAGGCAAAAGAATGAGTGGATGAGATGAAGAGGCAAAAGGAGATTGAAGGAGATGCAAGGTTAGGTAGAGATGCGTGGTGAGGATTTAAAGGCAAAAGGGAAATGTTAGGTAGAATAAGACAAAATAGCATTTGAAAGCATAAATCCCATTTAATTACTAATTAATCAAGATTAATTATGTGCACACATGTGAATGTGTTCTTTTAATAAAAGTGTAGCAACTTTATATTAAAAGTAATGTTGTAGCAATTAAATAAATATGCAAGCTCTAGAAATTAGACCATAGTATAAGATTTATATAAGATTTTTTATTTAACTATGCAAAGAGGATTTTAAGGGTTACTCTACATAATGATGCTTAGAAAATAGATGATTTGAGTGAAAGGGGGGGCTCAAGTTCTAATAGACCAATTTTAGGTGATTACATTTTCCCCTCTTTGACTAATGTGTGAGCAATTTGGGAACAGATTGAGTCAAAGAATAGATGATGTAAAGAGAGTTGATAGAGATTGGATTTAGAACCTAATTGAACAAAGACAAATAAGAAAGATGAGAATATCCATCCTGATATGAAGAGATGAGACTGAATATCTATCCAAGGTGATTGAGACAGCTAATCATCTAAGAGATAATGCGAGATTGATATGGGTCCTGTTGAATTTGATATGCCCCAAGATATCAGAGAGATGCTTGTCTAAGTGAACTAATATGAAGTGATGAGAACACTCTTTCAAAAAGGAGATGTGGAGAATCTCAACTTTATATGAAGCGATGAAGCTGAGATGCCTTGAGCAATGACTTTTAGTCTTGGTTGACTTGATCGATTTAAGATTTGGTTCAATTGCTAGATTTTCATATTAAGAGATTTGATTGATGAAAATATTTTCTATATTGTCATGCCCCCTTGGGATCAAAATGGAAATGAGGTGCAACGGGAAAAGATTATCCTTGAAGATCCAAGAAAAGAAAGGTGGAAGCAAGCAAGAAGTGATAGCATCAGTAATCAACTGCGGTAGAAGATTGGGAATTTCAATTTTGATCCCAAAGAATAGGACCAAAGATAAGGATTTGCAGTTGAATACCTCAGCAGAGAGAGAAGAAGGAAAGGAAAGCATAGATCAAGAGAACCAGGAATGCAAAGATAAAAAGCAACCCTAGAATGAAATGCAACTTAAGAATGACAATGTAGCCTAAGACTTTGGAGTAGTCGAGTCACCGATCTTGTAGACCATTAGTTTTTTTCATTTGAGTGTTTGGGACATCGGGGGTTAGTACAACCTTTAATGGTGTGAGAGCGACCATGAAAATATGAATAGGAACTTATCGGATGAGATGTAGGAAAAACACGTAAGCATTGAGATATAAGAGTCAAAATGACCTGAACATGGTTTCCAAGTTAATGTTGTAAGATAACGCAAGCAATAGACAAGGAGATGATTCCAACCTCACCTAAGTGTCTGAATAAAGAGGGTCAAGGTATGAGTAGTGTTCCAATCATGATGGAGGCTCTTATCATAGACACCCAATTTATTAGAAAACTTAGGATCATTTAAATCACACCACTAGAAAAAATCAAAGAAAAAAGATGTTATGCCCCCAGTTATGAATCTCTAGTCAGGTAGACATCGTCAAGTGACCTTAGAAGACATAGCAAGAAAAAATCAATGATAATAGACAATAGACAAGAAAAAAGTTCAACATATCTTAGACATTTTCAATTTTCTAGGATGTAAGTTGGTGTTGGGTGTTAAGAAAACACCTTTGTGCTTGTGTCAAAGTGCAAGTGTGCAATGAATAGTGCAAATCTGATATGTGTTAAGAAACACAGTGAAGCCCAGGTAAATAGTGTTGAAAAACATTAAAGGATTGGGGTGTTGAGAAATACCAAGTGATGTCAGTGAGAAAGTGTCGAACGGGGAAAAATGATAACTGAATCAAGTTAAGCACAAGAGGTCGACCAAGAGGTAAAGCACTAACAGCTCAGATAAGCATATGATTGCCCCGAGATGACAGATATGAACCAAGGATGAGACAAAGACAAGTTCCAGTCCTAGATGACACAAAGGAACAAAAATATAGATGGATGAAAGGAGACAAGAGCTTAGTTATGCATTGATAGATGAAAGGTTGATTGCAAGGCTTCACCAGTTGGGATGATTTTTACTTTTTCAATTTTTTTGGATTTTTTATATTTGATTTTTTTTGTATTATTTTTAGGACATTATATGCTTTTTTTTAGGATCATAAATTGTTGTATAGGAGGCAAAAGATTAGCTGCGGAACCATTGTAGAGGAAGAGCATTGAGAGGCTCTTTGAGAATATTGCCATCTATAGTAGTAATCAATCGAGAGGTTTCATAAATAGAACCAAATGATGTAGTAATGATAAGAGGATCCAGCCAATAGTGTCCAACTATTGAGAGGTCCATTTTCAAGGAATGATAATTTAAGTGAGACCCAAAAATATCATCATGGATGTGTCTTGACTCTTTGTTAGATTTACCACGTTCTAAAATCTTAGGGAGAGTAGATTCTAGATTTATCTTAGTCATGTCATTAGAAATGTGGAGATACTAATATGCACTTTTGGGAAAGGCAAGATGGAATGAAGAGTGTAAAGTATGAGAGGCAAGTGAGTTATGAGAATCTAGAAGCTTGGATGATAACTTTGATTTTGCTTTTATATCCAAGTCTTTTTTCTTGGGAATCCACATGGCTTTTGATTTTTCTTTTCTTTGGAGCACTTTTGATAATTCTTTTATGATCATGGATTTTGAGATCCATTTTTTCTTTGATTTTCTTTTTCTCTTTAAGGACCTTTGTGGTGTTTTGAATATTGCTTTTTTCTTTATAGTCACATGTCAATTAGATGGGACATGGTGACCTTTAGATATAAGTGGAATTTTATTTTTATGTTGCACATCCAAGTTACTTCCAGAAGACTCAGGAATTATGGATGAGTGAGGTTGATATGAATGGTTTATATGGAGAGATGGATGAGAAGTGGGTGAGCCACTTAGCTCTAGGAGGAAGAGAGAAGATGGGTCAATAGGTTCAAGTGCAAAGACATCAGTATCATCCTCATCATTCATGAATGAATAATATAGATCAAGAAAGTTATCTTCCATATAACTTTGTCGACCATGAGTTGTCCTAGAAGAGTTAGATGAGTATTATGTGGATCTAACTGAGATGGTCAATTTTGGGAGCTAGGATCCTCCTCAAGTGGTAAAAGTGCATGAATGGGAACCATTTCAATCCAGGATATGCCTATATTCCATGAAGCTATGATAGGATGGGGTCTTATGTACCCATGATTTTTTGGAGCAGTTGAAGCATTGTTTGAAGTAGATAGCCTAGGAGCCATAGGAATGATTTCCACATAACGGTGGAAAGGATCATCATCAATTTCTGGATCTTGAGGATTAGAACTTTCTCCTCTTTCAAAGTTGGTAGGAGGAGCATATCTTTGTATGACATCAACTGGTATATATCTAGTAGAATCAAATAAAGAATATCGCTCATATACATTTGAGTATGTCTTGTTGTTGCAATATTGTCTAGTGTAGTTAGTTAAAAATAGTATAGGAGGTAGATTTTCTTCATCACTGTCATCTATCACAGGAAGTGTATTCTCAATAGAAGGAGCTTTATCAATAGCAAGAGTAGTAGAGTATTCTAGAATAGGCATACCTTGAGGCATATCTAAGAGGTGGGAGACATTAGCTAGTTTCCCCCGATCAGGATCAATAGTATGCTCAGCAGTTGAAACAAGATTTTCCTAGGTAGGATTGGATTCATGTCCTTGAGGTACTTGGGTAGGTAAGTAAGGCTCTCATTGATAATCTGTATTGGAACTTGAATGTGTGGGATCCTTTCATAAGCCATAGGTTGAATTTTTGCTTCATCCTCATCTTCTAAGTCCTCGTGTGCATTAGTACTGCTACTAGGTTTGCTAAGCTTGTGTTGATGATAACCAACACCTGTTTTGTCCTTAGGGTGTCTGAATTCAACATGTATAGGTTCAAGAAGACCTTTTCCTTTTCCAAGAGAGATTTTCCCATTGTTTCCCATATTTTTCATAAGATGATATCTCATACCATATTTTCAAGGTGAGATTTTAGTATGTTTATCCCTTAGCTCAGGATCTTTGTTCTTGAATAGTGAGGTACAATTTTCATCTATTTCTAATTCTAGAGGGATTGTAGCTTTAATCATTCCAATACCATCATGAATAACAGGTGATGAGCTTGATGGAGATGATTCACTATATGATTTGAAGAGATGGTAAAAGTGTCCACTTGATAGGTCCCCACGCCGCTAGGTCTGACAAGTATTATTTTTTTATGATCTAATAGAGATTATGTTTTAGGAGGTGATCCTTCTTTTTTTGAGGAGCCATTCGATATGACTGTTTAGGACTGTTGGGAGCACACATTGAGTCTACAGGAATAGTGATCTCAATTCCGTCATGAGGGAATTTAATGTAGCGATGGTATGTTGAAGGAATTGCTTTCATAGCATGGATCCAAGGATGACCCAAGAGTACGTTATAAGCTAAAGGAATATCTAGGACTTGGAAGATGACGTCCCGTTGAATAGGACCCACTTTGTACCATGCCTTTAGAAGAGAGTTCCTCTTCTTCATATGCTTTAATTGTTATTTTTCATCTAGGATCGACAACATGTTCAGAAAATCTAAGAGCTTTAACTAGCTCAAAAGTACAAATCTTTAAATACACACCTCCATCTATCAAAACATGCTTGACTCTAAATTGTTGAATGGATACTTCAATGTGAAGGGGTTAATTATGAGGTTGACTGGTAGAGATGTCATCTTTTTCTAAGAAAGTGAGAGAAAGAGGTGAAGTGAGGTGTTTGGCCATGGACTGGAACTTGTCGACTTCTAGGTCCCTAGGAACATTTTTTGTAAGAAGGGCTTGATTAAGAATTTTCTTGTGAGAAGGAGAGATATCAAGTAGCTCAAGCATTGAGATCTAATCTATAGTGTGCTAAAGTTGGTTAACTGAATTAAGATCCTATGTAGTTGTCATGGTAGTCAGTTTAGTTGTTGAGATTAAAATATTCTTAGAAGCAGAGGAGGAAGATGAACCTTCTCTTGATGGGCTTGAGAGATGGTTTCCATGTAATGTGATTCAACTTTAGCTTTTCCTTTAGCATGATCAAAAGATTCAATCATGTTGATCACATTGTCATTGTTAGCATAAGTGTAGGTAACTTTATTTTCCTTTTCCTTGGAAGATTCTCCTTTTTCAAACTTAGGAAAAGGCTCCATGAAAGCCTTGTGATCATTATTTTCTTGTGGGGAGTCAACCACAATAGTCTCATTGTCAATTAGATCCTGAATAAGATTCTTGAGTTTCATGCACTCGTTGGTGTTATGGCCTTTTTTGTGATGGAAATCACAATAGTGCTTGTCATTCCACCATTTAGGCTTGATTTCAGGATCGTAAGGTTTTGAATTATCATGCGAAGTAATGATCTTGTTAGTGATAAGAGTATGCAAAGCATTATCAAGTGATTCTCCAAGAGGAGTGAAATTTCTTTTAGGATTAGGAGCCCAAGGCTTATCAGTTTTAGCCTTTACAACAGTAGATAGATTGAACGCTATCTCTTTGGTAGTGGTAGATTGTGAAGTTGAAGCCACAATTCTATCATTGATGACATCCTTAGTTTTGTTCCAGAATTTTCTTTTATCTTTGTTGAACTAGTTGTTAGAAGAGGACTTGGATTGAAGTGTAATGTCTCCCTTATGAACAAGGACATCCTCTATGAAAATAGATGTTTCAACCAGTTTGTCAAATGATGCATGGGTTTGCATTTGTAATACATAATTCATTTCAGGAACTAAAGAGTTGATAAATATATCTATCTTAAATGCATATGTTTTTCTGGATTAGATTGTGTGTGTTTTTAGCATCAATGTTTCAGATCACACTCTATGATCCATCATTAGGAAAAGAGAGTGTAAGAATTGTGATCTGAAATGTTGATGCTAAAAACACACACAATCTAATCTAGAAAAACATATGCATTTAAAAATGGATTGTGGAAATCTGATATTATTATATCTATATCTTTTCAGTCTCAAGAATCTTTCGAGGATAGCGCAAGTATAGCTTCTGCCATTGCTGAAGAAAGACCACAAAGGATTCACCTTGACATTGTTTTATATTCCAAAGATCAAGCATGGTGATAGCATGTTGAATGTTATAGGAATATTTGGATTAACCATTGTACTAGTTAGTCAAAATATTTGAGAGGGGGAGATAGTTTAGTGAACTGCTCCATAGATTGACCACTAAGACTCCTAGGAAAGAGACTCATCAGATAAGTGGGATCATGCAAGAACTCCATGCTAAGTGTGCAAAATTCCCTAATGTGATCATGAGGATCTTTTCTACCATCATATTTATCATACTTAAGAAACTCAACCTTTTGGGGGAAAGGAGGCATATGTAGATCTTTGTCAAAAGGGAATGAAAATATAGCCTTAAGAGAGAAAGATGTTCTTGGTTGTTCTTTCTCTTTTTCTAAGCGTTGCATATGTTTCATCATGTATTCCATATGTTTCCTCAAGTTTTCCATTTTATATGGTTCTTCTTTCTTGATTAAGTTATCATCGTCAAAGTTGTGGGCTAGTCTAACTCCTTGAGAGGCCAAGTGCAAGAATTATTGGTCTTTGTTTTTACTTAGAGTCAACTTTACGAGTCTTTGTAAATTTTCATCTTGTTGAAACTACAAGATATCTTCATTAGTTATCTCATTTTTTGAATCACCACCTTGTGAGCCATGTGATCCATGTCTAGTGTATTGGGAGCCTTGTTTAGAACCATGTCTAGAGTTAGACAATTCTTGATTTTCTTGTCCAAAGTGTTTATCACCGAGTTTCTTTAGGAATTATTCAATCCTTTTACTTTGTTCATCCATGGTTGGAGTGTAAGAAACACTATGTGCGAACTTAGGAGAGGATAGAGTAGATTCACTAGAGATATTAGCAAAGGGTTTGGAACCACAAGTTATAGGACCTTCTTTAGTTGAGTTGTCAAAGATGGCTTCAGGTTGTTTTCTCTCATAGATCTGAGATCTAGTTATGACTGGTATGAAATAAAATTATCAAAAGCCAAATAGGATGTCTTATGATGACTTGATGTTCAAGCTAGGTAAGTAAATATATTCTCTTGTCTAAAGTATAATAGTGTAAGAGAGATAGAGTAAAGATAACTTGCCACAAAGTGCCCAAGCTATGGAGAGATCCCTATGTACAACACTTGTGAACAAGAAAGAGGTTGGATAGAGAATCCAATAGATTTGATCAAAGAGATGGTGGAAAAGTGATAATTCTACTATCCAAGTATGTAGTCAAGAGACCAAAGTAATCTTTTCTAGCTAAGGGCAATTCCTATAATGATGGAATATACCAAATAACAAGATAAGTCAAGAATACAAATGGAGAAGCAATAGTGACAATGTTTATATTTAGTCCAAGAATTCAAGTTCAAAAGGTTGCAAGGTGATTGATAAGTTTGAAGCATTTCCTAGACAAGGTTTATTTTGAAAGCATGTAGTGAACAAGCAATAGTCTTAAGACAATCTAACAAGGGATAAAAAAGCCTTGCGGATACAAGAATATGTGAGGTCTTAGTAAGGTGTCAAATATATCAAGTGTATCATGTGTATGTTCAATAAAGGTTTCTATAAGTCTTAGCACAAGAAGACACATCAAGAAAGTTACCTAAGGTCAAGCGGGTAGTGTTGCAACCTTTTCCCACAACTTGGTACCCCTTCGCCTCACACAAAGTGATGTTGGCTTTGTCATGGATTTGCATCCAAGGGACTATATATGGTGAGTCTCTTGGGGTGATCTGGGTAATCCACTTGGATCAATCCTTGCACAAAGGAAAAAAGATGGCAAAAAAAAAGATAGCCTATAAGTCCTAAATCTTTTAGTAAGGGCCTCTGTTCATGGCCTCCCTTGTAGTTCCACAAGAGGAATTTAGACCTTTAACCCTAAAAGAAAGAAACCATGTATTCTCTCTCTTTGGATTAAAAGAATATTTTGATTATAGTGGGGTGGAGTAGCTATATTTGTTTTTTCCCCACTTGGGTCGTTCCCAAAATATTTCTCTTTTGGCAGGCCCTCTAAAGGTAAATGCAAGAAACTAAAGATGGATAGCTAGTGGAGGTCTAGATTTTTTATTTTCCCATAGGGAAAAGATCATAGTCTCCTACTCCATAGTTTCTCCCAAGAGCATCAAGAACATGTTCATTTACCCAAGACAAATTACAAGTAATCAACCAAGTAGATCTAGATTTTTTATTTTCCAAGAGGAAAAGAGCATACTCTCTTACTACTTAACCAATCACAAAACACTAAGCCTTCTAGTTAAGCTAGGTGCCTAGAAATAAAATGTAAGTAAACACATGGTTTATTTGTATCTCCAAGGCAACTTAAAAGACAAAGCATTAGTAGTTTCAAGTTGAAGTCTTTGAAAATATAATCCTACATCACAAAATGTTAGTAGGCATGAAGATATTGAGCTCTTTTGATAAAAAAGGGCCCTACAAAACCACAAGTTAGATCATAAAAGCATGCAAAATGAAGCAATAGCCTTGCAAAATCACTGATTAGTCACTGTTAGAA
Source organism: Chamaecyparis obtusa (assembly GCA_027943335.1). Taxonomy (NCBI): domain Eukaryota; kingdom Viridiplantae; phylum Streptophyta; class Pinopsida; order Cupressales; family Cupressaceae; genus Chamaecyparis; species Chamaecyparis obtusa. The sequence goes on along the minus strand of BSBK01002298.1, from coordinate 2,229,873 downwards.
GATCAAAAAACTAGAAAATAAAAAGAAAATAAAAAAATCTTGACAAAACTTGGATTGTGATAGAGATAAATTATGGGTGATAGTTAATCAGTATATCAAAAAGTCGTACGATAGACCTCATAGAAGTTGTGTGACATTCCAGACTGGTGCGACATTCCCAATAAGGCCATGCAACACTTCTTTGTATTGCATAATGAAACTTAAGAGAATGTAGAGTGTCACACAATAGTATAATGAAATGTCGCCTAGGTATTATAAGAAATGTCATACGATTCTTGAGCTTGCAAAAACAAAATTTCCAAACCTGCAACAACAAGAAACCAAAAGCACAAGAAATGGAGCCAAAAAAGGATACTCAGCCCTATGGTGCATGCCAAAGATGTATGATCAAAAGTGTGACACACTTGTATGAACCATTACTCTTGAGAAAAACCCATGGAAGAGGATATCCCAAGAAGCGGCTCATCACTTCCTAGTTGAAGTGAGTTTAATCCTTCTCATGATGCTCATCAAATCGGCATGAAGGATTAGTGACTTAAATACTCCAAAATGAAAGATTAAAAGATAAGAGATGAAGTTAAGAATAAAATAATGCTAGATAAGAGAATGAGAGATTGAGCTAAGATGAATGCAAACAACTAGTATTCTAAGAATGAGATGCAAGAACAATGCAAGAAAGAAACTAGATTAGTAATGTAATATTAACCTATAAATGAAGCTACGCTAAGAATTTAAATTGACAAGATTGCAAGAAAGAAAAAATGAAAGATGACAAGAACACAAGATTTATAGATTTGAATATGCAAGATTGGAACACAAAGCATTAGGAGACCCTTGAGCAAGGGAAGATCTTCCTTTTAAAGGTATTGCCTCAAGAATGAAGGGTGGAGATTAAGAGGCAAAAGAATGAGTGGATGAGATGAAGAGGAAAAATGAGATGCAAGGTTAGGTAGAGATGAGTGGTGAGGATTAAGAGGCAAAAGGGAAATGTTAGGTAGAATAAGAAAAAATAGCATTTGAAAGCACAAATCCCATTTAATTGCTAATTAATCAAGATTAAATATGTGCACACATGTGAATGTGTTCTTTTAATAAAAGTGTAGGAACTTTTGTTGAAAAAATGGTTAGCACTCCCCTTGGGATTCGTGGCATGGCTTAACCACCTCCTATTTCTTCATTAAGTCTAGTGGTTGTGTTGAGTATGAATAGGTCGATCTTTTGGTGCAACGACAACCACTATTTGTAACAAGTGGTATCATAGCTTGGTCACTGGTTCGAATCCCCTTGGGTAATGATGAGGGGGGATTATTGGCAAAATGGTCAGCGCTCCCCTCAAAATTCATGACATGGCTTAACTACCTCTTGTGTCTTCTATAAGTCTAGTGTTTGTATCGAGCATTAACAGGTCGATCTTTTAATGCAACGGAAACCACTACTCGTAACAAATTTATATTAAAAGTAATGTTGTAGAAATTAATTAAATATGCAAGCTCTAGAAATTAGACCATAGTATAAGCTTGATATAAGATTTTTTATTTGATTATGTAAAGGGGATTTTAAGGGTTGCTTTGCATAATGATTCTTAGCAAAGAGATGATTTGATTGAAAGGGGGGGGCTCAAGTTCTAATAGACTAATTTTAGGTGATTACACCAACAACAGTAAATAAACTTTAACAATCAATAAATCAGTCATATAAATCATTCATCACATGTAATACTAGTATTTAACGTGGAAACCTAACTTTGGGAAAAACCACTATGGAAATTGTCACCCACTAAGAAAATACTCTTCTAAAGTACACCCGGTTAAGAGCCAATCTAGTTAAAGATTACAATACACACTATTAGGTGTGACCCGGTCAAGGGATTTAGCTCAGATCTGTTAGAATATTCATCTTGTTAGGAGTGGCCTTGTTAGAGGACTTCAAACACTCTTTAGAATGTTACCTTTTCAAAGGATTTTACAATAATATTGTTAAGTCTACTCAGTTAAGATATTTCTCTGTTACAAATGATAGTCAGAAATAGTAAATATATTGACTTGTAAACTTGAAACTATCTTTGCATAATCAGATCCTTTGTGCACTCTTTTTTTTTCACTTCAATTCTTCACTTTCCATTGGCATCAACACTTCATCAGATCCTATTTTCTATCTTGGAATCTCTTTGTTCCTTCTTCACTGCATCAGTCGGTGACTCTTCAACTCTTCAATTTGTCAATCATTTATTCATACAAATCCATCCTTTCTATAGATAATTATTTCCACTTAATCTCCTCTATTACATTTTCCTTTGATCAATCTTAACTATCTAATTCATTATACCTTGAATTTGGATCTCGATAACACATTTTATTTTCACCTAGGAATTTGAACTTTCTTGAAACTTGTTCCTTCTATTTTAACCATTTAGATCTAGGTCGTAGATCATCATCACAAATTTTCCTGATCCTAGATCTCATAACTAACTTTCCTTGTCATCATGATTATCGAACTCATCATAGCTATTTATTAAATGTTGTTCCAATCCTTTTATTTAATTACTGTTCCTTGCTTGGTGGCTCATCCTGAATTTTAGTTAACTTCACTTGGTGCTTAGAACTTTCCTTCTCGGTGCCTTGAGTTCCTTTGCCTTTACCGAAACATACTTCCTTTTACCTTTTACCTTTACTGAGTGAATTTTCTTGCTCAATGGCTAAAACTCTTTTGCTTACCAACTTGACAAATCTTCATTAACATACATTACCAAATTTATATAATCATATGTTAGGTAGAAAATAATTATATCAACATAACCTTATCATTTTCTGATCTGTATCAGTTTCCCAATTAAGCTCTTCAACTTCACAACATCTCATTTCTTCTTCTCCTTAACTCATTCAACTTATATCATATACCGAATGATATGGCAACATAATATAAACCAAAAATCAATTGCTTGACATCAATGACAAGACAATAATTGATCTAACCTTTCTACTCTCTTGTATTCGTCTGATCTTGGTCGGTCTTCATCATCACCATCAGTTATAGTAATAGTACATGCACTCAAATATCAAATGTGATGCAAATACTTTTGTATGCAATGCACAATTCATTATATGCAATGTAAAAATGAGTAAATGTAATACGAGATCAGGTGAATGAGATGAAAAATCATATGCAATATTGTATGCAAAATAGATGTCTAACTATTATAAATGAAATATTAAGTAATCTAAGCTAATAAATCAATCTAATTGCAACACAATGAAGATTAAAAATGATCAAATTAACTTAAAACAAGTTTACCTTCACTTAATCCTTGTAGCTTGTCTCCATTGGCCTCCTAGCCTTGATTTCTTGGATGTGTTGAGCTCTCAGATTTCCAATTTGAAGCTCGTTGCCCAAGATGTCACCAAAGTGTGGAGATTGAATGGATTTGTATGCAAAATGGCCTAAAGCTTGATTATGCAACTAATAGATAATGGATTGCTTGTATGCTTGATTGCTTGATCTCTAGAATATTTGAATGCTTGAAGATTACTATTGCCTATTAGCTCACAAAGGGGAAATGAGGCTCCTTTTATAGATTTTTGGAGGACTCAAGCCTAGGTGGCACAATCCTAGGGTGGAGATTGAAAGGTGGAAGATCCTAGGGCTACAATTGACTTTGTTGAAGGGGTTAAGAGAAAGGGGGATGTAGTTGGAATGTGAGAGGAAGAATAGGGAGGATGTTCCTCCTACATTGACATGGAGGAGAAGAAGGAGGAATGGAAAGACACATGTCAAATGTCTCACAAAGACCATTGAGAGGAATGGGGGAGGACTTTTTCCTCATGAGGACTCTTGGTACAAGTGTCCCATGAGTCACCTTTGACTCTTTGAGGTGGCTTGAGAAGCTCCTTAGGAATAGGGATTACTTCTTGAGTTAGTGTAGAAGGCATGTGGTCATGAGACCAAGTCTTATGAGGCCACATAGCCCTTAAAAATAAGACATGTGTGGGTGAGGATAATAAATTATTAATAATTAATTATTTTAGCCAAGGTGATGTGTCACATGACTAAGTGGATGAGGTGGACTAGGGGACTTAGTCATTTTTGGTGATTGTGTAATTGATTAAATTACTTTAATAAGACTATTTAGAGGACTTGAGATAAAAGAACAAACTATAGTGAATTTATCAAATAAATTGAATAATTTATTTAATAAATAGAGGAAATAAATATTAATTTAATTAATTCATCAAGTCAATATTAATTAAATAATAAATATTTAATTAATTAATGATGTCACTTTTTAGTGTATACATTTTACCCCTCTTTGAAATGTGTTGGTCAAATTGTTTCAAAGAAAAATCAAGCATTTTCCCCCTACCCTAGACAATGTCTCAGATGAAAGTGACCTATGCATGCCCCATCTAGAGATTGATTGACAAAAAAAGTAATTTATTGAATTTATTTATTATTATTATTATTATTTTGTCGGGTTGACAATCAATCTCATGAAAAGATTTAGAAGAAATGTGGATGAAAACATGGTGAATCGGAAAGATATCAATAGGTAGGGTCCACACATCAAGAAAAATAGGTCCACAAGCTATATATAGGGCTAAGGGGTCCACGATAGGGTCATTGTGTACACTTGTCATTTGGAGATTGGAGCGTGAGAGAGAGAAGAGAAGAGCTAAGAAGATGTCATTCCCATTATCAAATCATCGCTTTGAGAGGGTCAGACGCTTCCAGAGGCTGCCAAATTTGGGAGAGCCAGTAGGTGACTCATCCTGCTTAGTTAATTTGTGAATTTTTGCAAGTTTCAATTGAATTTTAGCATGTTTAGGCTAGATTAATCCTTAGGTTAAGATAGGAAAAAAATTTGTTCTTAGGTGAACAACAAATGCGTAGTTGTGGCATATGTATGTGCAGTTATGGCGCATGTATGCACAGTTGCAGGGCATGTATGTGCAGCAGCTTGTAACATTTGCACAACAAACTGCTAGTTTTGCACATACGTGTGGGGTACTTGCTCATTTGTGCTAGAAGAAATTTTGGTGGTGCATTTGTGAATTAAATGTGTGTAAATATAGTTTGGTGCATTTGTCATAATTGGCTACACAATTTTTTAGGTTAGTTGCGCATATGTTGTTTCTGTGCAAATGGTAGGGGGTTCTGCACAAACACTTTTCTATGTTGCACATTTATGTCAAATTGTAGAATTTTGGAAAATAAGAAGTTAAATTGGGTCAAACTAGATATCGAAAGTCTGATATGATCTGTCAACTTGGTATTTGATTGATTGTTTGTCAAAGATAGGTAACATCGTAGCATGGTCGCTAGTTAACTGTCTTGATTGTAGATAATTGATAGAATTATCTTTTTTTTGCATGTGATAAACATGTGTTTGATTGATAGGATAGGATAGATAGATAGACCAATTTGATCAATATCTGATAGTTGAATTATGTGAGGACTATGATAGGAGGATATTACTGACATTCTGATGTTGCGAGAGAGATATCCCATGACTCAAAATATGAGGCCAGCATTGTCAGAGACTAACAAGCTTCTAATTGGGGCTATGAGATTGTACCACATCATTTATACACCTAAGATTCGAGTGAATCTAGGGATGCTGACAGCATTAGCTGAGAGATGGCACTTGGAGATGAGTACCTTTCATCTCCCCATAGGAGAGATGATGGTCACATTAGAGGATGTGTATTGCATCCTTTGGCTACTGATTACCAGAGAGCTGGTCCAGTATGATTGAGACGGTGGTTTGGCAAAGTGCAGAGCAGTGTTTAGTGATGATGACATTCATGAGTCAGAGATCAGTTGGGAAGACATTGTTGATTTCTATGAGCCACTTCCTATTGTTTTGGTCAGAGCTATCGGAGGCTTTGTCTACTTGGATCGATGGTCGCATGGCTTTATTGTTGGTTGGGGCTGCACACTACAGAGGATGATGGACAAGGGGACCCATTTTTCTTGGGAGGTGTGCTTACTAGCACATCTTTATCATGATTTGCATCAGGTTGTTTATCACAGGGGAGCATCTTTATCAGCTGGTGTTACTTTGCTCCATGTATGAGCATGGGAGCATATAGCAATCACATGACCTACAACCATGAGATTTTGAGGTGCTAGATAGCTGTATATATTTCTTTATGCATCTATCTAGTCTCAACATAAGCTGGGATGTCTAGAGTTTTGGAGACATGCTTTTGATACTATTGATGCTGTTATTTGGAGACCATATCTTGGGTGTGAGCCATGGGAGGACGAGCGTCATCTCAGGTACTATTTCAAGTCCTGATGGCTGATAGGGAGGACACCCTACATCATAGAGAGACAGGTGGTTAGCCAGGTCCTGTGATAGTTTGGCAAGATCTATGGGATGCCTCAGGGGGTTACAGAGTTTGATCATACTCATCAAGAGAGATAGGATTGGGGACCGATGGTGTCCTTTAAGATTGCTTGGCAAGAATTGTTAGACATGTCATTTTAGGCATGGTCTATGAGATAGGGGGTCGTAGACCCTGGCATGAATGCAGATTATGAGAGACTTCTCAGGGATCATCCATTCCTGAGATTGACTAATCTGACAGAGAGGCCACCAAAGAGGGATGCTGGAGAGAGACATCAAGATAGGTGATGAGGCCGTGATAGGAGAGTTCGAGGGAGAGGTAGAGGTGGTGATGGTGGTACCGATGGAGGGAGGGTTGATAGAGTTGGGCCTCGCATGAGAGGTGGAGGTGTGCGACCATAGGGGTTGATGCCACCCCCTACAAGATAGGTGTGGAGACAGCCACTACTAGATATTCCTGTAGGTGCCCCAATACAAATGCTAGTACATATTCCATGGGTACAGGTATAGGTACCAACATAGATACTAGTAGTCATATAGGTACTAGGTCAGGGTGAGGCAGATGATGTACTTGGTGAGGAGAGACCGATTCTAGGTGGGCAAATATAGGATGAGTAGATGCTCGATATAGGAGGTCAGGATATGCAGATGCATGATGTCAGTGTACTGGATGAACATGCATAGATGGATGTTGAGGTCCAGGATCCCTATCTACAAAGAGATGTTATAGAGGAGGAGGACATAGACATCGATGTATTGCTAGTCAGACTAGCAATGAAATAGGTATAGATAGACCATGTCCCAAGACTGGAGAGACGGGTGGAGAGGTCTGAGGGTGAGGTTGCAGAGGTTAGGCATGAGTGAGATGTTTCCATAGAGTGACTAGGGGAGGTAGAGACATTACTAGATGAGCTTGAGTCTACAGAGGCACTGGGATGACATGTTGACAGCCTACGAGTGATGATGCAAGCTGGTAGGGAGATCACCTACTGGAAGGAGGCCTATAGATAGATTTTTCCTAGGGATCAGTGGATCGAGAGTTTCAAAGAGAGCTCATATGCAATCAGGATGGTTGTGCAGCATAGCCATGGACTGATCAGTAGTGGAGGGGCATCATCACATCCTCTAAGACCTCCCTTAGGTTCAGGAGATCTAGCAGCACCAGCATCATTTATTGCATCACACAAACATCGACAGGCTACATCTGGAGGCAGTGGCTCTTAGTTATTTTGTATACACTTGTTATATCTGGATCATCATTGTATCAGTGTTTTTCATTATGTTTATGACTTGATGGACACATTTGAACACTTTATCATTTTATGAAATATCATTGGACATTTGGACATTTGATTTGTTTTTATGGACTCTATGTGATGGACTATTTATGCATGATGCAGTGATATTATGATTTCTTTGATGATTATATATACATGTGTATACTGACATATGCAAGATGTGATGCTTTACTTTGATATGCATAGTACTTATGATCGATAATTCAAATGATTTATTTTCATGTGAATGCACAATGGTTAATGATTTATCATGTTATGATGATGTTTATATAAATGCATTTCCTAAATGGTTGTGTATTTAATGCTATGTGTTTCTAATGTAATGATGTAATGATATAAACAATGATAGGTATGACAATGTAAATAATGTATAATGAATGAACTAGTGATAATGTATATAATGAATGAAAAATTAATGAGAAGATCAATGAAAGTGAATGTAATGAATGAAATGGCATTAATGATTTGGATAAAAAAAAATGAAATGTGATTGTGGACTAGGCTTTTGAGGATCTTGTTATCTATTTTGAAAGGCTCAAATCAATCAAACATTAAGAGTTTAATCTAGCATACAATCAAAACAAAAACAAGGAAACTCTAGGCTAAGCCACCTCAGATTGAGCTAAAAATAGGTGCACCCAAGCACTATTTGATTTGCTCTGATAAGAGGGATGTGGGTGTGCTCTCTAAGCACTTGGAGCATACTCTAATGCATTCTAAGATGGATTTAGATCCATGAAAACCTCATAAATGGCACAAAATAGGTATAGAACACCTGATTTGCCCCTAAGGCCTCAAGGATCCAAATGATGTTGAAATGAAGATTAAGCTATATGATGCTTATGCTAAGATTGATTTTAGACCAAATGAGATGTGGTGATGATGATATGCTATGCAAAACAATGAAGTAAAATAAGTTAATCCATTATTGCTAAGCTATGATGTGTTAGAAAGCTTGAAGAAAATAAAGAAATCTAACAATTAGAAATGATTATGCTAGAGCTAGAAGTAAAAGAGCATGATAACAATGCATAAATGATAAAAACTAAGCTAATTGATTTGCTCTTGAAAGGAGGGGTATTTATAAGATTTGGGAAGGAAGAATGAGTGGCCAGGATTGAAATCCTTAAGAGAGGCCAAGATTCATTCAAAGGGGAGCACATGGATTGTGCTAGTCTACAGCCAATCAGGAGGTGACACATGTCACAAGGTGAGTGGATGAAGGGAAGGGTAAAGATGAGTCAACAAAGGGGGCTCAAAGCTCATAACTCCCCTCATAAGTGCTTGTAAGAGCATTAAATGAGCCTTTAAGGGACTTTGATGACTTTGTGGATGCATTGAATGTTTTGTGGTTGAGATATTTGGAAGGGGAGACTTTGCTTTGGTTTAGGAAAGTCTTAAGCTTGGTTAGGATTGTGCAAATGTTTAGGGGTTGGATTAGGATTAGGATGGGTGAAGAGGTTGGGTTGAGAAGTTTCTAGAAGAGTCTAGAGTTTTCTTAGGTTTTATGGAATAAATGTTTTATTCATTCCAAAGGCTTTTGGTTTTGGGAATATTTATTAAAATATATTTAATATTAATCTTAATTAAATATTTTGAGTTGGGATTAGGGTTAGAAAAGATGGGATTAGCCTTTTAATCAAAATTAAGAAGGGATTAAAAGATTCTAGAAGAGGTTAGTGGTTTTAAGGAAATTGGCCAAGTTTTGGGCAAAAAATAAATAAATTATTTATTTTGAGATTTTTGGTCAATTTATTAATTAAATAATTAATAAATAAGGAGATAATGTTTAAATAAGATTTAAACATTTTTGGGAGGGGTTTCTTAATTAAATATTTTAAATTAAGATAAAGGGATTTAATGACATAAAAATAAATTAATTAATTAAATAAATAATTAATTAACAAATGATGATGTCATCAGGGATTTTTCAGAAAATAAAAATACTTTATTTTCTAAAGGATTTTTAGGTGTCTACATTTTGCCCCTCTTTCATGTGATGCCACAAGTGGCATGGCGTCAAAGACAAGAAAATAAGATGCCCAAGGCTAGAATTTGGAAGAATGAGGGGTTGTACCCCCTTGAGAAAATAACGCAAGGAGTAAACGTTGTGGAATTTTCTCGAAAGGAAACAAAGAAGGGCCTAGGAAGAAGGGGAGATAAATAACCAAGCTTCCAAGAGCAAAGATGGGTGAATGCAAGATGAGATGAAATGCAAAATGCAGGATGCAGCTACATGAGAGATGTAAGATGCAAGATTAATCTATATGATGCAGGATGCAGGGGATTGGGGGAAGCTCCAAGTGCAAATGTGGAGAGCACAACCTAATTTAATATAGCAATGCTAGAGACTTGCCAAGGATACTGGAATCACGAGGCCTTGTCACCAGTGTTGCAGAGGACTGACGCTAAAGAGACACGCAGGGTTGCCCCAGCATCACGCATGAACCCAAGAGGAAGCATGGTGGAAATGATGCTGAAGAAACCACAAACACACAACTGACTCACAGGCAGAAGCAAAAGATCAAAAGACCTTGCCCCAGATTGTCCTCATTCGCTACACACCATGATATAAAGGATCGTGGTGACTTTGAGTAGAGAACAATAAGAAGCCATAAAAGATTAACAAGACCCAAAGGACAAAATCCAAGGTCAAAATGATAACTCCAAAAGACAACCTTTGCCAAGGAGAGAGATTTGATTCAATTGATGGTGGGAAGATTGGTCTGAACGTGTGGAAGGATACATCGACACGGACCTGGTGTGCTTGGTGGAAGATTAGGTCAGACAGGAAGGATACAACTGAGGGGACCCGTGATTAGGCTTAGGTCAGACAAAATAGAAGCATACATCTATGCGGACCCGATGCTAGTGGGGAGAATGCTATGTTGTTGATTGGCAAATGATGAAGTTCAAAGATGGTCATGATGATCAAGGATAGTCGACAATTGATGTTGCTGAAGTACAAGGCTGGGTAGGACAAAGTGTTCTGATCAAATGCTGTTGATGCGGGACTGATAAGGATATGTACAACAAGACAATGACAAGGGATGACTGACACAAAGGATGGGACCTAAAGCCACATATGTAAAAATGAGCTAAGGTGGAGACACGACTGACACTATGGTACAAGACTCAAGATTAGGATGTACAAAGAACCTGGGGATGAAGCTGAAAAACTCCAAAGATATGCAAGACGATGCCCCAGTTGGACTGGAAGGCCAAGATGGATTGGTGATGGATGATGTGTCCTGAAATGACACGAATTTGGGAAGGGCATATCCCAATGATGATGATTGGATTGTGATCAAGGCTTGCTACAAGACTAAGAACAAGACTAAGGATTTGGATTGGATGGATTGGCTTGATCTTGGATGTTGGATAGCTAGAGGATGTGGAGAGGATTGGAGGATGTTGGAAGATTGCTAGCAATAGTTGGATATGGATGGATGGCATTGGATTGCATGAGGTTAGCCTATAGCTAGATACCAATGACAAGGGAAGATACTAGGTGATGGAAAGATGGAGGAAATGCTTAGGATGAGGATGATGGAACTGCTAGGAGATTTGGATGGAGGAAGATTTGGATTTGGATGGAAGAATGCTTGAGGATTGGATAGAGGAAGATTTGGGTTTGGATGGAAGAAACTACTGGGAGATCAGATGGTGGATTTTCTTGAGGATTGGAAGATGGAATGTTGGAGGAACTGCTGAGGGATCTAGATAGAGGAATGCTTGGGGAGATTGGATGGAAGAACTGCAAACAAGAGGATGAAGAAGGTAGATGGAAGATAGGATGAATGGATTAGATAGAGGATATGTAGCTAAAAAGTGTGATGGATGCCAAGAAGGTGCCCAAAAGCATGTATACCTGGTAGTCTTTGTTTTTTTCATCAAGATCCAAAGGAGGATGAAGGAGGTGAGAGACAAATGGGATGGAGGAGATGTTGGATAAGACGGTGATAGAAGGGAATGGCCCCCAACTACAGAAAGGAATTGGGGGGACCTACGCATGACACCTGTTTGCCAGGTTTTCACCATGGTGCTTGTCCAAGGTGCTTGAATTGCCAAGTTTTCAGCATACGACAAATGATTTTCTCTTTTCTTTTTTTGATACTTTTCTCTTGATTTTTTCCAATTTTTATGGATTTTTTTATTTTTTGCTAACTTTGATGCTGACCTTCTGACATTCTGATGTGTTGCTATCTTTCTTCACTGATCTTCTGATTTGTTGCTGACATTTTCTAATTTATTTATTTTTTTTGCTGCCTTTTCAATTTCTCGGGATGTTGGTACAACTTTATTGGGATGGAGGGATTATGCAAAGGCATGGATAAGATGGGGGAGATGGGAAATATGGTGGTATAAAGTGTTTGGATGAAAAGATGGAAAGTGATCGTGATAGGGGGATGTTGTCAGGACCAACATTGGCACATGTTGCGAGGAAGATGGATGAAGTGGATGGGTTTCGAAAGATAGAGGTAGATAGGATGGAGGATTTATGCTAGGAGATTTAGGATCTTTGGGACCCAAAATAGATTGAGGAGATGGAGGAGAAGACTGAGTAGCTGGGGGATTAGCAACTTTTGATGCCATTGCGGATGTTTCTTTTAGATGCATTACATCTTTTTGCTTTGGGATCCACATCATTTTTGCTTTAGCTTTGGTGGGCCTTTGTGGCCATTGGGATGCATCAGATTTTGCTTTTGCTTTGCTGGGCCTTTGTGGCCATTGGGATGCTTTGGATTGCTTGATTGGATTTTTCTTTTCTTGAGCATGTCATTTAGACTAGACATGGCAATCTTTGAATTTGTGTGGATATTTCCCTTTATTCATATTGGATATGGCATCCAAATTGTGGGGAGCATTGGAGTGAATATGAGGAGATGTGTGGGATGGAGGAAATATAGATGGAGAGATGGAAGGAGATTGGTAGATAGGATATGTGGGAATGTGCCTTTGTTGATCTTGACTAGGGATGCTTGGATTTTGGATGAAGGTCTGAGTAGGATAAGATGGGGGATGATATTTTGGGATGTAAGGTCCCAAAATGGATTTGGTATGTAGAGGATATGTGGTGGAAGATTTTGGGACATAGGGACCCAAAATGGATTTGGAGGATGAAGGAGGAATGTGATAGGTTGTTTTTGGTTGTAACGATGAAGGAGGAGGAATAGCATTGTATGTTTCGGGAGATGTGATGGTGGGTTTGGAAGGATGTTTGAATTTAGCTTTAGTTGTACCAACATTTCTAGAGGAAGTGCCTTCTTCTGATGTGTGACCAATTCCACATAACTTTGGATGTTTCTTGTCTTGGATAGGCTACAAATTTCCTTGTTCATGAGAGCCTAGGCCTTTGCCTTGATAATTCCATTTCTTGAGTATTTTATCCAAACAAGGATATTTCTGACTTGGGGAATATGATAAACATCTAGTTTCTGGTTCCCTAATGGAAGATATGAAACTAATTTCTTCTGCTTCAAGTGGACTACCTTTGAAAAATGTAAGTGATCCAAGAGGATAGAGTGATGGTTGTGAGGCAGTTTGGATTGGAAGATCCTCAAGAGGAGAGGATAGGATGGTGGGATTTTGACTGGGATTGGGCGATAGTAACGGATCTTGAGATGGAGGATCTGTAGGATCTTGGATTGGAAGAATTGGGATTGTAGGATTTTGGATTGGGGGTGATGGAAGTAATAGAACATGTGATGGAGGAAGTGAAGGGATTGGATCTTGATTTTCTTCTGTGAGTATTTCAACATGCTTTTGGGAAAGATCTTGACATGGTAGGATTTGTGTGGATAGAGTGTTGGGGGATGCATGGATGGACTCTTCAAATGGGGTGGATGGAAGGATGGGAGATTCTATAGCTATGATGTCTGGAAGAAGGAAGAACTCTTTAGATGGTATGGATGAAAGGATGGAAGGTTCTGCAGCTGCAATGGCAGGAAGAAGGGTGAACTCATGAGACTCATTAGTTATGCTTTGGATGATGCTAGGAGGAGGTGAAGCTGGTGGGGATTGGATGGAGACTTCAGATGGAAGGGACTCAATGATGCTAGGAGATGGAAGAGGATTAATGAGTGGGATGTATGGAAGATAGATAATAGATGGGAGTGATGGATGGGCCTCATCAATTATGGTTTCACATAAAGGTTTGAGATGGCTTGGCTCTTCAACTTTAGGAGTGAGATTTGTTTTTGGCTTCCTTGTGAAACTCCTTGGAGACTTTCATGGTGAAGAAGGATTGGAATGTGGAGGAGATGGAGAGCTAGGATATTCCTCATATGAAGATGGGGTGGAAGATTGTGAACTTTCTTGAGGGGATGACGGTGCAGACGAGGAGTTGGAGGATGGTGGGTTGGGGAAAAGGATTGGAAGACTTGGTTTTTGGTTTTGAGAATGATTTGGAGGATAAGTAGATGGAGGTTTTAGATAAGGGAAGTAGCATGAAGTGTTTCTATGGGGTGATGGTGATTGGGATATGACCATAGCAGGAGATGGAGGTATGAAGGATGCACATGGAGGATGTGTAGGTTTAAGGTAAGGATAAGTTGTGGATGGATAGGATAATGGATTTGCCTTGCCAAGGACATGAAAGGGAGTGCTAGTGGATGAGCGTGAAGGTATGATAGGATAGTTTGGAGAAATGATTGGATGCTGGTGGATGTTTGGAGCAAACTTGATAAGATTTTCAAAATACGCATCGTGATCTACAAGGCTTTCATCATCATCAGGATAGGATGGAGTGGGAGAATATACATAATAACCAAGCTCATCATAATAGTTTTGAGACATGCTGACTTGCAGATGAGCTGGATAAGGATGGAGGATGAAGATGGGTTGGAAGACTAACACTCAGATTGGGATGACTGATAGGATCATACCAGGATTGGATTTGGCTCAAGATTGGAAGAAGACTGACTCTAGAGGAAGATAGACAATGGGATGGGGGATGACCAAGATGACTCTGCTAACCTAAGATAGGAGGAAAGGATGACAAAATTGGATTGAATATGACTGGAAGACCATGATTTGAGATTCTGCAAGTTTTGGACATTTTTTGGACTTTTGGAGGATTTGGACTGACATGGATGTTCTGAGTACCTTGAACCAAGTTGTAGATCAGTCTGATGTTTTTCCAATGGAAAAGGATAGATTTCAACAAAGATTTTTGAAAAAGAAATCTCCACAAGGGACAAAGCAACCTTGCGGGATACAAGCAGGATGACTGACTCTGATAAAGCTTTGAAAGTGTATGTTCCAACAATGTTTTCACGAAGTATTTGACTGTCATGCACTTCAAGTAGATCTACCTAAGGAACATGAGTATCAAAATCACTTGCCCATAGCTTGGTACCCCCATAAGGGAATACAAATGGTGAGTAATCTTGAGGTGATCCGGTAAACCCCTTGGAATCGGTCCTTGCACAAGGATTTTGATACTTTCAGATGTAGATAGGGTAGCCTCTATTTTATCAGGTTTTTAATAGTTCTGTGGAGTCTCCATACCCGGTTATGTTGACCGCCTGTGACTCACTTAAGAGCCTAGCCAACAACGCTGGAGGAGGAATATTTACCTGTCCCTAGACATTTGCATTTGGCACAAAATGCCCATGGATTAGGAGATATAAGTGAGTACTTTTTGCCTTCACTTTATTTATATACCGGCTGGGGGGGATACCGGTTTGAGGTCATTCTCTGAGGAGGAAGCACTTTTCTCCCTGGATAGGCCTCGCTAAAAGTAGAACAAGTGAACTTGTCCAAGTCCAAAATTTTCTACGTTGCTTACTTTAACAGGATTATACAAAAAAAATGTAAAGCTCCTAGATGCACATCAAGCAAGTTGTTCTTTTTCCCGAATTGATTAAGTTTGTCTGAACTTTGAATTTGAAGACACAAGTGCTTAAGGTTTGATTTGTTCTTTCTCCAAAAGGTAAACGATTTGAGTGCTTGCAAGTTCTTTCCTTTTGGGCATTCAAGATTGAGATTTGCGAGTTGATTTAAGAACTTTGAAAAGAGCTTTGTTTTATCTTTAGATCATTCAAGATTTTGTTTGAACTGAAATTCAAAGAAGAAGGAATAGGGATGCTTATTCTTTCCAATTTAGATCATTCAAGATTGCGTTTGATTTTCAAAATGATAATGACTCTTAGGACTTAAGTTCATTTTTCCATAATTTCATTCAAGATTTGTTTTGACCTTTGCTGTTATGAATCTGAGAACAAATTAAGACAAAAAACATAGTCATAGCGACATTGTCCAGCTTATACGTGACACTGGAAAATGCAGAAGCGACACCAAAAAATACTGACAGGCGGCATTTAAATATGCCTAAGCATGACCAAAATATGCATGCACGTGATCTTTTTATGCATACGCGTAATTTCTTTTTGCAAATGCGTGATTTATTTTTTCATACGCGTGATTTCTTTTTGCAAACGCGTGATTTCTTTTTTCAAACATGTGATTTCTTTCTGCAAAGGCGTGATTTCTTTCTACAAACACGTGATTTCTTTTTTCATATGCGTGATTTCTTTTTTCAAATGCGTGATTTCTTTTTGCAAATGCATGATTTCTTTCTGCAAACGCGTGATTTCTTTCTGCAAACGCGTGATTTCTTTTTTCATACGCATGATTTCTTTCTGCAAAAGTGTGATTTCTTTTTGCAAAGGCGTGATTTCTTTCTACAAAGGTGTGATTTCTTTATGCGGAGGTGACAGAATAAGAAATAAGATAGAAAAGAAATTGCTGATGGCGGAAAACTATCAGTTTGTAGGTGTCATTTCAGAGCTCATTGGCGTGATTTGATTGCTTGTAGGTGTGACTGAAATGGCTGGAGGCGTGACTTCATTTCTTGCAGGTGACATTTCTTTCATTTTCTATGACACCGAGAGTGAAAAAGCATGATTTGATCAAGCTGATTGTGGTTTGAGTCCCACCGGCATGCCAGAATGTGGACTAGGCTTTTGAGGATCCTGTTATCTATTTTGAAAGGCTCAAATCAATCAAACGTTAAGAGTTTAATCTAGCATACAATCAAAACAAAAACAAGGAAACTCTAGGCTAAGCCACCTCAGATTGAGCTAAAAATAGGTGCACCCAAGGACTGTTTGATTTGCTCTGATAAGAGGGATGTGGGTGTGCTCTCTAAGCACTTGGAGCATACTCTAATGCATTCTAAGATGGATTTAGATCCATGAAAACCTCATAAATGGCACAAAATAGATATAGAACACCTGATTTGCCCCTAAGGCCTCAAGGATCCAAATGATGCTGAAATGAAGATTAAGCTATATGATGCTTATGCTAAGATTGATTTTAGACCAAATGAGATGTGATGATGATGATATGCTATGCAAAACAATGAAGTAAACTAAGTTAATCCATTATTGCTAAGCTATGATGTGTTGGAAAGCTTGAAGAAAATAAAGAAATCTAACAATTAGAAATGATTATGCTAGAGCTAGAAGTAAAAGAGCATGATAACAATGCATAAATGATAAAAACTAAGCTAATTGATTTGCTCTTGAAAGGAGGGGTATTTATAAGATTTGGGAAGGAAGAATGAGTGGCCAAGATTGAAATCCTCAAGAGAGGCCAAGATTGATTCAAAGGGGAGCACATGGATTGTGCTAGTCTATAGCCAATCAGGAGGTGACACATGTCACAAGGTGAGTGGATGAAGGGAAGGGTAAAGATGAGTCAACAAAGGGGGCTCAAAGCTCATAACTCCCCTCATAAGTGCTTGTAAGAGCATTGAATGAGCCTTTAAGGGACTTTGATGACTTTGTGGATGCATTGAATGTTTTGTGGTTGAGATATTTGGAAGGGGAGACTTTTCTTTGGTTTAGGAAAGTCTTAAGCTTGGTTAGGATTGTGCAAATGTTTAGGGGTAGGATTAGGATTAGGATGGGTGAAGAGGTTGGGTTGAGAAGTTTTTAGAAGAGTCTAGAGTTTTCTTAGGTTTTATGGAATAAATGTTTTATTCATTCCAAAGGCTTTTGGTTTTGGGAATATTTATTAAAATATATTTAATATTAATCTTAATTAAATATTTTGAGTTGGGATTAGGGTTAGAAAAGATGGGATTAGCCTTTTAATCGAAATTAAGAAGGGATTAGAAGATTCTAGAAGAGGTTAGTGGTTTTAAGGAAATTGGCCAAGTTTTGGGCAAAAAATAAATAAATTATTTATTTTGGGATTTTTGGTCAATTTATTAATTAAATAATTAATAAATAAGGAGATAATGTTTAAATAAGATTTAAACATTTTTGGGAGGGGTTTCTTAATTAAATATTTTAAATTAAGATAAAGGGATTTAATGACATAAAAATAAATTAATTAATTAACAAATGATGATGTCATCAGGGATTTTTCAGAAAATAAAAATACTTTATTTTCTCAAGGATTTTTAGGTGTCTACAGTGATAACCTATAATGTGATAAACAAAACATGATTAAATGGTAGCTATGATAAAAAGTTATATAAATGATCAAAACATGCATATAAATATACAAATGGTTATATACAAATGAGCAAACCTAATAAGTTAATAATAAGGATACATACATAATAAACTATGCAAATGATTAAATGTGATAATGAAGATGGATTATGCAAAAATTTTGAAAAATACAACATGAAATTTATATTTTTATTACCCAAATGTCCTCAACTTAAATAAAAATGTGTCTGACATGAGAAGAATGTACAAAGAGAATAGATGAACCGATAAGAAAGATGACCTACAAATCACTATAAAAAGAGCATTGATATGCAACATGATTCGTCTAAATGTAATGCAAAATGAAATATGAAATGAATATCTCCACAACTTCACAAAACATCTTAGAACTTCATAATAACTGGAATTTGATTATCATCATTGAGCTCGTTATGTTGCAAGGAAATGCAAGCATCATGGTATAAGTAAACCAAGATGACCTGAGCACTGCTTTCATGGAGTTTAATATAGCAAACTTGATAAGCATATAGGTATAATTAGACCGAGATGACCTGAGTTTTGTTTACATAACAAATAAGGAATATTCTCCCCTCCATCGAGGAATAAATATTTGGAGTCGAGGTATGTATGGTGTATCACCATTAATAGCATTCACATAACAACATGAATTTTATGTGTCAATGCTTATTAAACTGATGAAGGCACTTACACATAGACACCCCCAATTACTTGTTCCTTCAACTTCATCAAAAAATATCCCACAAATAGCAATCAAAGAAAAATATCATGCCCCATCCTGGCCATTCTAATCAATGACATATGGGAGTTTCAAACTCATGTCAAAGATATCCCATAATAGCATAGGAAACATGATAACAATGAAATCCATATATGAATGCATAATCTACAACAAATCATTCTAACATGTATGTCATGAATATACATTTCTTTGCCAAAAGATAGTGTTAGGTGTATTGATCAGTTTGGTTGACATATAGCCATTTGAAACACATAGATGACCGGTCATGTTTGAAATATTGATCACATATTATGAGCCATGATGAGGATATCATTGTGTAAGAACGTTTGATTGTGTTTTCTTGTCTGGTGAAAATACTCCATTCTATCATCTAGGAGTCATGACTATCATAAATCCACTTCCCAAACTAGGTCACGGACATGCCCCCAGTTAGGTGATGGACTGACTTATTATGGGTGAAGAAGGATAGTACAAGACTAGGATGAAGACCAAGACAATAGAACAAGCTATGGTGAGGTTTTATTATGGATATATACAATGGATAGTATGCTATGAATTGGTGATTTTATTATGATATATACATAGAGAATGGTGACTGACTAGCCATTTTATTATGGGTATACACAATGGGATGACATGCTAGAAGAATCCTAATAGATAGAAGAGCTAACTTGTCACAAATGGCACCTGTTTCCAGGTTTTCACCACATGTTTTTATTGCAATTTTCTTTTGATGATTTTTTTTAAAAAAAATTATTTGATTTTTTATGTTTTCACCTATATACATATCCCTTGCATTGGGATTTCAAGCATAGAAATTATTGAGGTGCATGTTGTTAAGAGGCTCATCCAAGAGATCTCCCTCAGACGTAGACAATTGATAAGCCCCAGAGCCATAGACTGTTGTAATTACAAAAGGACCTAACCAATTGGGTTCAAACTTTCCCTTCTTCTCACGATGCTGCTGATTTTTGGGATTCTCACGAAGGACCAAATCACCCACCTGAAAGTCTCTTGGTTTCACTTTATCATTATACTAACAATACATTTATTGCTATTAGATCTACAAATGATCAAAGGCTCTTTGACGACATTCATCCAACAATTGCAATTTAGTTAGTCGTGCAACCCTATACTCTTCATCTAGAATTAAATCTTTTAGGGATACACAAAGAGAAGGTAACTCGACCTCGAGGGGTAGAACAACTTTAGAACCATAGACAAGGGAATATGGTGTGGCTCTAGTGGGATTATGGATGGAAGTATGATAAGCCCATAAGGCAGGATTCAACTGGACATGCTAGTCACGACCAGCGTCATTGACAGTCTTTTGAAGGATCTTGACAATGGTTTTATTAGATGCCTCAGGTTGGCCATTACCTTGGGGCTAATAAATGGTGGAATAGTGATGTGTGATGTGGAATTTCTCACATAGTTCATCCATGTCTTGATTTTGGAATTGCTTCCCATGACTAGTAATAAGATGCATAGGGATACCATATCTGCAAATGATATAATTGAGGATAAACATGGATATTTTCTTGCCAGTGGTAGTGATCAATGGAATGGCTTCAATCCACTTGGTAAAGTACTCAGTTGCAGTGATAATATACTTATGGCCATTGGAATATGGAGGATGAATTGTACCCACAAGGTCAAGTCCCCACTGACTGAATGGCAATGTGGTTGTAAAAGGATGGAGCTATTGTGCTAGTACATGAATAAGATTCCCATGTTTCTTGCATTTCCTGACAAAGTGAAAGGAATCTGTCTCCATATTAGGCCAATAGGAATCCATATGCATGAGCTTCTTAGCCAAGGAAGGACCACTCAAATGTGTCCCACAAATACCCTTGTGAATATCTCATAAGGAATTTTGAGCCTCCTCGTGTTCAAGACATCATAAGAGAGTACCATCAAGACCTCACCGATATAGGGTGTCAATTATTAGGATATAGCGGGAGGCTTGGCATAAAAAAGTTCATTTTTGGTTTAAGGATATGTTAGGTGGAATGACCTATTATCTTTCAGGTAGGAATATATCTTTCCATAAGTCAGGGAATCTTGTCTGATAATATGACATATGACACTTGTATTAGGATCATCATATGCAGGATAAGTCAAGGATTCCACTAAGAACTCAAAATGGGCTTTTGTATCCCCTACATCAAATAGAGAAGAAATTGTAGTCATAGCGTCTACAGCCTTGTTATCATGCCTTGGAATTTTCTCAAAGGTGATGATTGAAAAATATTTCTTAAAGTCATCCACCATACATTTATATGGTAATAGCTTGTCATCCTTGGTCTGGTATTCATTATTAACTTGATTTATAATTGACTAAGAGTCTCCATAAGTCAGGGAATCTTGTCTGATAATATGACATATGACACTTGTATCAGGATCATCATACACGGGATAAGTCAAGGATTCCACTAAGAACTCAAAACAGGATTTTGTATCCCCTGCATCAAATAGAGAAGCAATTGTAGTCATAACGTCTGTAGCCTTGTTATCATGCCTTGGAATTTTCAAGTAGGAATATATCTTTCCATAAGTTAGGGAATCTTGTTTGATAATATGACATATGACACTTGTATCAGGATCATCATACGCGAGATAAGTCAAGGATTCCACTAAGAACTCAAAATAGGCTTTTGTATCCCCTGCATCAAATAGAGAAGCAATTGTAGTCATAGCATCTGCAGCCTTGTTATCATACCTTGGAATTTTCTCAAAGGTGATGATTGAAAAATATTGCTTAAAGTCATCCACCATACATTTATATGGTAATATCTTGTCATCCTTGGTCTGGTATTCATTATTAACTTGATTGATAATCGACTAAGAGTCTTCATAAACTTCCAATACAGTGAATTTCTATTGCAGAGCCATCTTTAACCCAATCATCAAGGCTTCATACTCAACTACATTATTTGTACAAGGAAAAAGTAACTTGTAAGACTTTGGTATTGTATATCCTTGTGGTGTAACAAATAGCACTCCAGCTCCTTAACCATGTTGAGTATATGATCCATCAAAGTACAACTTCCATGTCTATGTTGATAATGTTATGATATGTGCATCTAGAAATTATGTATGTATAGGTTGATCATCTATCAGTGGTGCATCAGCTAATTGATCTACAATTACTTGTCCTTTGATGGCCTTCCTATCCACATACTCAATATCAAATTCACTAAGTAACATAACCCACTTAGCCAATCTTCCCATTAATGTTGTGTTGCTCAAAAGATATTTCAAAGGATTGATATTTGCAACAAGCTTGATAGGATGAGACAACATATAATGCCACCATTTCTTTGAAGCAAAGACTATTGCTAGACACGCTCTTTCAATTGGAGAATAATTTAGTTCATATCCCACAAGGGTGTGACTGATATAATAGATAGCCTTTTCTTTTCCTTCTTGATCTTGTTGGGACAAAAGAGCACCTAGTGAGACTTATGTCATTAAAATATAGAGCAAGAGTGGCTTGCTAGGAATTGGTGACATAAGAGTAGGAGGATTTTCCAAATATTGCTTGATCATATTGAAGGCTTCTTCACACGTATCATCCCATTTGAACGAGATGTCTTTATGTAACAGGTGTTGAAAAGGATGACTTATGTTTGATAATTGAGAAACAAACCTTCTGATTGATTGGAGGTGTGCTTGTAAAGATCTTAACTGACTTATATTTCTAGGGGAAGCCATCTCCATGATTGCCTTAACTTTCTCTGGATAAACTTCTATACATTTAGCTGAGTTAATATACCCTAATAATTTTCCCAATATAACCTTGAATGCACACTTCTTTGGATTGAGTCTAATATGATACTTTTCCATCCGGGTGAATACTCTATCCAGCACTCGTAGATGACCATATCTATTTTTAGATTTTTCTAGAATATCATCAACATAATCTTCCATTATAGTATGCATCATGTCGTGAAATATTGTGGTCATAGCCCTCTGATAAGTTGCACCAGCATTCTTGAGCCCAAAAGGCATCACATTCCAATAATATGTGCCCCAAGGACATGTAAAATCAATCTTCTCTTGGTCTTTTGGCACAATCTTGATCTGGTTATAGCTGGAAAAACCATCCATTAGATACAACATCTCATGTCCGACTATCAAATCAACTATGATATCAATGTTAGGCAATGGGAGGTCATCTTTAGGACAAGCTTTGTTGAGATCCCAAAAATTTATACAAATCCTGATAGACTTGTCTAGTTTTGATACTGGTACAATATTAGAAATCCACTCGGTATAATCAATGGCTTGAATGAATCCAACATCTAGGAGCTTCTTTAATTCTGCTTTAACCATAAGTGCAATATGAGGATACATTTTTCTAAGTTTCTTCTTAACTGGTTTAATTCTTGGTACAATAGACAAGTGATGCATAATAATATTAGGATCCAGTCTTGGCATATCAGCATAAGACCAGGCAAAGTTAACTTGTCTTTCTTTGAAAAACTATGAAAAAGCTTCTTTCTTTGATTTTGTTAAGGATGTTGTTACTTTGAGAATACACAAGGACTCCTTTGTTCCAATGTTGAGAGGCAATGTTGGTTCAATAAGTATTGCAGATTGCTCTTGATACATATAATTGGGGAGAGTGTCATTCTTCCATCTTTAGGTGCCTCAAAGAGGTTTTCACCCTTAGATACGTCTTTTTTTTAACTATTTTTGGATCTAATACTGCCACTGAGTGGTTTTCACCATTAGATCTATTGATTATTTTTACATTTTTATGACTGAAAGGATTGGCACACTCTCCAAAATAAGCCATGTCATTGATTTCTAATGGAAATCTTGACTTATGATCCCCAGGCATTAGATGATCTCTGATTCCAAGATAGTTGATAATTGCATCATCGTTATGGAAAACATCAAGTTCTAGATGGTCGGGAGAATCCCAATCTATAAGCTCAGGATGTACAAGGGTATCAGATCATTTGGGTTGATTTCAAAGGTTGGGATGGTATTTATAGAGAAGTTGTCAAGGTTTATGATAATATCAGCAAGGTCTATTTCCATACTCTCATTTGAATCGTCTATCACAAAATAATTCTCACTTTGCTCACAATTGTCAAGAGTAGTAACTAATCATATTGATTCAGTCCTTGAACTCTCCCCCTCGTGGTAATCACCACTATAGGTATGGAAAACATCAAATCCTATCTCTTCAATATTTACGCAAGGTAGGGAGCAAGAGGGGCCAAACAATGGTGCACCCTAATGATCCAAGCCTGCACAACACATGCGGAAGCAACAAACAACAACAATGAGAGAGAGAATGACAGATCTTTCATATATTATTATCAAATAGAACCATACATGCCAGGCTGTAAGGCCTTCTCGGTTAGGGCCAGATATTATGATGAATCACAGAAGTCCTCAAACATGCAAGGATCTGTCAAAACCTCTACTTCTACCTTCTACCAACTCCTATCTCCTAGAATTGTTGTCTAAACTCAAAACCAACAACTACATTTATACAAGAAGCTACCAAGCTAAGTCGGCCTTTAGATCCAAAATCAACAAAAGGAATGATCAAATTTGGGACCACACACTTCCTAATGATGGATTCCAACATTAAATCTATGATCGAATATAAATGCACAAGTCAGCCACAACAGGAACTAAAACTAAACCTATTGGTAAGCAAGATAATTGAGCAGCAAACAGGCAATGCCAAGCACCAATGAAATAACTGACTGCCCAAGAGATAACTGACCACACTCAGTAACCAAAGGAAACTGACCAACTACTGACCAACTCGGTCAAAGCATAAACCGAGCAACATAGACAAACTCCAAATTGTTTTTGGTGACACAGGATTGCCAAGGACCTGAGATGCTCCTGCATCGAACACCTGGGGTTATTTTAAAATGATTCTCTAAATCATTTGGTAGGTCTAGTCCAAGTTGCATCCAAATCAAACTGTGAAATCCATGAACTGTCTTCCATCGGTCTATTCTTCCACTTTAGCAGATATTCCATATATTGTTTTCCTCTTGTACTCTTGCCAAATATTTCCTTCAAAATCTATTCAACTTCATCATTCTGCTTCTTAGGATATTTTGTTAATAATGTTTCTTTTTCATCAGGTTCATGATGTATGCACCCTAAAATAGTCGCCTAGACTTTGGGCCCCCATTCAACAATTTATCAAATCCCTAAATCAATATTTTGAAAAATCAACATTTTCAATTATATCAATTTTCTTGATCAAATCCTATTTTATCATTTATTCAATTATTCCTTGGGCTAACCATTTTATCCTAAGTCTTTATTTAATTAAAAGGAATATTTCCTCCCCTTTTAATAAATAAAAATCCCCCACTTTTCCTCTTATCCTAAGTTGCACAAATAAAGCATTATTCTTATTTTATAAAAAGGGAAAAAGTATTTTTTTGTCTCATATGGACACAAAAGTCAACTCTTATTTTCTCATTGGAGGATATCTGTGCACATGGATTGCTCCTCTTTCAAGCTCCACCCTTGATTAAATATTTTTCCACTTAATCTCCATGGTCCATTCCTTTTCATTTCTTATAAAAGGAGAGCTCTCTTCCTCATTTTTAAGGTCATTCACTTTTATGCTAACTTTATGCTGTAGGAATTCTTGAAGACTTTGAAGCTTTTTGGAGATCATTGTTGCATCACATCTTGGCTTTATTCATTGCTTCATATTTTATTTTTCATTCTTGCATAGTAACTTCATATTTCATGGTTTCATAGTTTAGATTTCCTTTCATGCTTTAGAACAACTCATCTAGTTTAATAGGAAGGATTGTAACACTTGCTATTTCCATTTCATAGTTTAGATTGTACTTTCATTTTCATAGCATAGCTTGTATATTTGCATCTTCATTCTTAGCTTACTTGCATTGCATTTCATTTGATTCTTAGAGATATTGGCATTCTTACCCTTGTCTTCACTTGAATCTCTCATTGTGTGGTTGACTAGTAAGGTCATTAAGCCTATTAGCTCTAGCTGAGAGCAATTTTAAATCTTACAACTCCATACATAGAGAGCTATGGATCGATTTTCAAGACCTCATTCTTGAATGTTCTTGATTGTAATGATCCATAGAAGTGCACTATTTTGTGTGTACATTTTTGGCACCCACCGTGGGCACCAAAAATGTACACACAAAATAGTGCACTTCTATGGATCATTAAAATCAAGAACACTCAAGAATGAGGTCTCAAAAATTGATCCATAGCTCTCTATGTATGGAGTTGCAAGATTATTTAAAATTTTGTTTCAGCTAGAGCTATTAAGCTAATGACCTTGCTAGTCAACCACACAATGAGAGATTCAAATGAAGACAAGGGCAAGAATGCCAATATCCCTAAGAATCAAATGAAAATGCAATGCAATGCAACTAAAAATGAATATGTGGTGTAGGATAACCCTTTTAAGGGTCCCACCATCTAATTTTGGTCGTGACAAATACTTCTTTAATGAAGTTTGTAAGTAGAATAAGAGTTTTGGCTCACTTGTGTGTGAAGGCCTTAGTGGAGGTCTTGTTTTTGTTTTGTAACTTCTTACTTGGTTGTACTATGACTCAGGGCAGATTAGCATCCTGAGATCTTTGACTAGCTATGAGATTAGAGGTCTTAGGTTATGTGTTTGATAGAGTTAAGAGCACAAGAGTGCCTTGAAAAGACCTAGAAATGGTCTTAGTGATGTATGAGCAAAAGTTGCTCAAGCAACAAAAGTTGCTTAAAAGTTGCTTAGCAACTTCTCCTTTGAAGGCTTTAACCTTGTTTAAGTGGCTAAGGAGCCCTAACTCAACACATATACTGAGGAGAGGAGTATTTAAGATTTTTGGAACCCTAAATCAAGGTTGGCTATGTTATTGTATGACTACAGTACAAAAATTTCAGTCTGAACCAAGAATTGCAGGAACAGTCACTGTTATTTGCTATGCTCTGAAGTATATAGAAGAAATTTTGTGTCTTTGTTGTGGGAAACATTGTTTATAGTGTTTGTTATTACTTTTATGTGTGCTTAGAATAGTTCTTTAAAGTTTTATTAGCATCTTTTGTTCATTTCTTGTTGTAATCAGCTCTCTGCCAGTTTGGGGAGATTAATGTAAATGGGCCTGTATCTTTAGTTTCCACCATGGAAAAGCCATGAAACCTTGGATAATTAAATTATATACCCATACCTATATGAATATGGAAGAAGGGCCCTAGAGCAGGTGTGCAAACAAATGTTTGACAAAGCCCTAGGCGAGCTAAGGCTTAGCCCGGCTAGGAGCGGTCAACACTAAAAGAACTCCAGCAGTCAGAGCAATGAGTTCCAAGCCTAGCCCTTTGGAAGGATGCTAGATGGATGAGTGAAGGTTAAGTCCTATGAAGGAGAAGCTTTGAAGAGATTTGGAAAGACACTAGTGAAGTTTGGAGCAAAGTAGAGTCCCTAAACCCTTAAAACCCTCTTATTTGCCAAACCTGTTGTACGGTCAAATGGGCACTTAAGACCTCAAAAATATTTGAGAATGAGGAAAATTTAGAAGAATTCCTTAAGGCTAGGGATTTTATTTTTGTACAGGGAAGGAGTAACAGGCCCTACAAATCCGGAAGGAGGCCTAATTGGCACTTCCTTGTAGCCCTAGAATGCAAAGGAACCCCTAAATTGGGTGATCCCAAAAATTTGGTAATGATTTGAAAAGGTGTCTTTAGTCCCAAAAAGACCTTGGAACCCATCTTTTCCACTATTGGAGCATAGGAAGGACTTAGAAGTCTAATTGACCCTTATAGCCTATGTAAGGGGATGGTAGCTAGAATGCAAAGCTGAGTATGTTGTTGGATGAGATTGTTGAACTTGGTGGGCAAGTTAGGCAGGTCAGGGGAAGTCCTTGAAGATTTAAGGAAGCCTATAGACCACCATAGGTGTTTCAAGAACATTGTGATCCTAGTTGAGGATTAGGAGCATAGAAAGGCCAGTCTATCCTAGCCTCCCCATCAGATTGGTATCAGAGCCTCTTAAGGCTTGGGAAGTGAAGGGTTGATGTTTCAACCACTAGAAGAATCAAGTGGATCATTTGAAAAATAGAAAATGGTGACCAATTCAGAGCTTGCTAAGAAACTAGAAGATCAGGAGGAAGCTAACAAACTCCTACAGGAAAGGTTGTCTCAGATGGAACAACTCTTGGATGATGTCCAAGAAAAAGCAGATAAGGTGAATGTGAAAATGGAGGAGCAGGATGCTAAGGGGAAAGAGAAGACTCTTGATGATGATGTACCAACACCTGATCCTCCAACACAAGATGAGTAGTTTCTCAAAGCTCTGAAGGCTATCACAGGCAAGGAACTTGAAGGTGTCCCATTACTGACTGGTAGGATGGATATTGAGCTTGTGATGTAGTGGATTGAAGGCATGGAGAATCACTTCAAGTGTGAAGAGATCTCAGAAGCACAGAAGGTCAAGGTGGAAAAATCTAGGTTGAGAGGACAAGCATTAACCTGGTAGAACTACTTGCAAGGTGAAAGGGAAAAAGAGGGAAAGAATCCAATCTCTAATTGGAAAGCTATGGTCAACAAAGTCAGGGAAGCATACCTACCAGCTAATTATGAAATACAATAGCATAAGAAAAGTTTGACACTTAGATAGAAGGAGATGGATGTAGCTACTTATACTAAAGAGTTCCACAAATTGAGCTTGAGATCCAAAGTCCAAGAGGATGAGAGCATTAAAGTGGCAAGGTATCTTAGTGGCTTGAAGTGGAGCATAGCAGAAGAGATGAGTTTGTTCACTCCTACCACCATACTTGGTTGTCAGCATATGGCACAAAATCTTGAAGACAAATAGAGGAGAAAGCAAGAACCTAATTCCAAGAATAGAGGAAGAGGTAGAGACTCTAGAGGGGGTCAAAGAGGAGGTTCTAGTAGAGGTGGTGAATCAAGAAACCAAGGTGAGAGCAGACTTTTGGAACAAAGTTCAGAAATTAGTACAAGAGGATCTTATGGTAGAGGAAGAGGTTCTCAAGGAAGTAGAGGAAGAGGAATAGGAAGGAGCAGCTCCTACTTTGCCACCATGAAGTGCTATCAGTGTGGACAGCTTAGACACCCTACCTATAGGTGTCCTGAGAAACCATCAGCCTCATAGAATGAGAAGAGGGTAGCCTATACCCAAGAGGATAGCAGCATCTCATGCACTAATGAGGTCACCAAATTGGAATCAAAAATGGGGGAGAACCTTATGTTCAGGAGGGTGCTTATAAGGCAGCCTAATCAAGGTGAACCAAAGCAAAGAAGGGCTCTTTTTAGAGTCAGATGCAAGATACAAGGAAAAGTATGCAAGGTTATAGTAGATTCAAGGTCTACTAATAACATCATAGAAGAGGAAGTAGCCAAGAAGCTAAAACTCACAAAGGTTCCTCATGCAAATCCATACAAGGTAACCTGGTTGAATCAAGAGCAAAGTGTGCTAGTGGATGAGTAGACATGGGTAGAGGTTTCTATTGGAGGCTATAAAGATAGAATTATTTGTGATGTCTTACCCATGGATGCATGCCATCTTCTATTGGGAAGACCCTGGCAGTTTGATAGAAAGATGATCTATGATGGAGAGGAAAACTCCATTGCTTTCAAGAAGGATGGGAGGACTTTCAAAATTCAGTCCTTAGTAGAGAATGAAGAAGGAACTTCTAAGACACATAGTGTTTTTCTTAGCAGTGGTAAAGAGTTCTTACAAGCCTTGCATGATGAGGAGACCATAGGGTGTGCTATAATGGTGAAGCCAAAGGAGGAAGACAAGAAGTTGAAGGCAAATTTACCATTGGTAGTGCAGAAAATGTTGGAAGAATTCAAAGATATTGTAAGTGATGGAACCCCTGCCACTTTACCTCTAAGAAGAGCTATAAGTCATCAAATTGACTTTGTTCCCAGTGCATCTCTACCTAACAAAGTAGCCTACAAGATTACCCCAAATCAAAATAAGGAAGTGGCAAGGCAAGTACAAGAGTTATTGTATCAAGGGCTGATTAAGAAGAGTATTAGTCCATGTGCAGTACCAGTGGTCTTAGCATCTAAGAAAAGTGGAAAATGAAGACTTTACATAGATTCAAGAGCTATTAATAGGATCACTATCAGGTATAGGTTCCCAATTCCAAGAATAGAAGATTTGATGGATTGCTTAGGAGGTGCTATGTATTTTACAAAGCTGGATTTAAAGATTGGTTATCACCAAATCAGAATCAAGGAGGGTGATGAGTGGAAGACTACTTTCAAAACCACAGATGGATTGTATGAATGACTTGTAATGCCATTTGGGCTTACCAATGCCCCAAGCACCTTCATGAGGTTAATGAATGAGGTCTTGAAGGACTTCACAGGCAGATTTGTGGTGGTGTATCTAGATGATATACTCATTTATAGCAAGACAAAAGCTGAACACCTTGAGCACTTAAGGTTGGTTATGAAGAAGCTACATGAAGAGAAGCTAGCCATCAATATGGAAAAGTGTGAGTTCATGAAGCAAGAGATGGTTTATTTGGGCTTTGTAGTGTCCAAGGGTACTCTGAAAATGGACCCAAGCAAGGTAGAGGCAATCTTGAATTGGCCTGCTCCTAAAACAAGGACTGAAGTTAGAAGTTTTCATGACTTGGCACAATTTTATAGGAAGTTTGTGAGGAACTTCAATGGGATATGTGCACTAGTATTAGACACCATCAAAGGAGGACTGAAAACTAAGTTCAAATGGACTAAGGCAGTTGAGAAAGCATTCCAAACATTGAAGCAAGAGGTAGCAACCAAACCAATTCTACTCTTACCTACTTTTGATAAATTGTTCACCATTGAATGTGATGCAAGTGGTATAGCAGTAGGTGGTGTATTGAGTCAAGAAGGAAGGCCTGTGGCATTCTTTAATGAGAAACTCAATGAAGCAAAGAAGAAGTATTCAACTTATGACTTGGAGTTGTATGCTTTAGTACAATCTCTCAAGAAGTGGAGGCATTACCTTTTGCCAAAAGAATTTTTTGTCTTTACTGATAATCAAGCTTTAAGCTACATAAACACTTAGGAGAATCTCAGTAACAGGCACTTGAAGAGGATGGAATATCTCTAATCCTTTACCTTTACAATCAAGCATAAGAAAGGGCAGCTTAACAAGGTTGCAGATGCCTTGAGTAGGAAGTTATTGACTGTCTAAGAGGTATAGCTACAAAGTATTGGAATAGTAGGTTTTAAAGACTTATATGAGGAGGATGAAAACTTCTCACAAGCCTATAAGGTGTGCCTAGAGTTTGAGAACCATTTTCATGGTGAGTTTTCATATTACACCCTTCAAAATGGATTGTTGTTCAAGGGTAATCAGCTTTGTGTACCTAAAGGATCCATGAGGGAAAATCTGATCCAAGAGAAGCATAATGGTAGCCTAAGTGGTCATTTTGGCATAAACAAGACATTGGAGTTAGTACAGAGATACTAATTTTGGCCTAAGCTAGCAAGGGATGTCAGGAGGTATGTTGAGCAGTGTGGAGTATGTCAGAGAGCTAAAGGAGGCTCAAGCAATGTAGGACTCTATCAACCTCTACCAGTTCCAAATAGGCCTTGGGATTGTGTAAGTATGGACTTTGTGGTTGGACTCCCTAAAACCAAATCAGGTATGGATAGCATCTATGTTGTTGTTGATAGGTTCTCTAAGATGAGTCATTTCATTCCATGTAGAACTATGCATGATGCAAGTTATGTAGCACATATCTTCTTTAAAGAGATAGTTAGAATCCATGGACTTCCTTTGAGCATTGTGTCAAACAGGGATAGCAATTTCATGGGTCATTTTTGGCAAACCTTATGGAAAAGGCTAGGAACTAACCTCTCTTTTAGTTCAGCATACCATCCTCAAACTAAGGTCATCAATAGGGTGCTTGGTAACTTACTAAGGTGTTTGACAAAGGAGTATGGGCAGACTTGGGATCTTGTGATATCTCAGGATGAATATGCATATAATGATAGTGTAAACAGGACCATAGGAAGAAGTCCTTTTGAGATAGTGTATGGAAGACACCCTAGAGGAATCTGTGAGTTGAGGGACTTAGGTTCCATGGAGTTGAAGAGTGGACAAGCTGAAGATTTCACTCAAACCATCAAAGAGGTACAAGAGCAGGTAAAGAATTCTATTTTGGAGTCTACCCAAAGACTCAAGGCTAAAGTGGATGAAAAGAGGAAAGAAGTACAGTTTCAGATTGGGGACTATGTCATGGTCCATCTTAACAAAGCACGGATGCAAAAGGGCATGCCTACTAAGCTACAAATGAGGAGAGTAGGTCCATGCAAGATTTTAGCCAAATATGGAGAGAATGCCTACAAGGTGGACTTACCTTCAGACTTAGCCATCTCACCAGTGTTCAATGATGCAGACCTAATCAGATTCAAGGGAGATATTAGTCAGCAAGGTAAAGCTCCACTAAAGGTACTACAAGATGTAGACACCAATGCAATGCCTAAGAAGAAGCCAGCCCAAGTAGAGAAGGTTTTGGAATCCAGAGTGAAGAAGACCACAAGGCATCAATTTTATATGGAGCACCTAATCAAATGGAAGGATCAGCCTGAATCTAAAGCCACCTGGATTGAGGAAGGCCAGTTCAAGAAGTTTGGTATTGACTTGGCTCTTCTTGACCCCAAAGTGCCTTAGTTTGTGCTGAGGGGGAGTATGATGTAGGAACACCCTTCTAAGGGCTCCCACCATCCAATTTTGTTTGTAAGTAGAATAAGAGTTTTGGCTCACTTGTGTGTGAAGGCCTTAGTGGAGGTCTTGTTTTTGTTTTGTAACTTCTTACTTGGTTGTACTATGACTCAAGGCAGATTAGCATCCTAAGATCTTTGACTAGCTATGAGATTAGAGGTCTTAGGTTATGTTTTTGATAGAGTTAAGAGCACAAGAGTGCCTTGAAAAGACCTAGAAATGGTCTTAGTGATGTATGAGCAAAAGTTGCTCAAGCAACAAAAGTTGCTTAGCAACTTCTCCTTTGAAGGCTTTAACCTTGTTTAAGTGGCTAAGGAGCCCTAACTCAACACATATACCAAGGAGAGGAGTATTTAAGACTGGTGGAACCCTAAATCAAGGTTGGCTATGTTATTGTACGGCTATAGTATGAAAATTTCAGTCTGAACCAAGAATTGCAGGAACAGTCACTGTTATTTGCTATGCTCTGAAGTAAATAGAAGAAATTTTGTGTCTTTGTTGTGGGAAACATTTTTTATAGTGTTTTTTATTACTTTTATGTGTGCTTAGAATAGTTCTTTCAAGTTTTATTAGCATCTTTTGTTCATTTCTTGTTGTAATCAGCTCTCTGCCAGTTTGGGGAGATTAATGTAAATGGGCCTGTATCTTTAGTTTCCACCATGGAAAAGCCATGAAACCTTGGATACTTAAAGTACAGACCCATACCTATATGAATATGGAAGTAGGGCCCTGGAGTAGGTGTGCAAACAAATGTTTGACAAAGCCCTATGTGAGTTAAGGCTTAGCCCAACTAGGAGCAGTCAGCACTAAAAGAACTCCAGCAATCAGAGGAATGAGTTTCAAGCCTAGCCCTTTGGAGGGATGCTATATGGATGAGTGAAGGTTAAGTCCTATGAAGGAGAAGCTTTGAAGAGTTTTGGAAAGACACTAGTGAAGTTTGGAGCAGAGCAGAGTCCCCAAACCCTTGAAACCCTCTTATTTGCCAAACCTGCTATACGTTCGAATGGGCACTTAAGATCTCAAAAATATTTGAGAATGAGGTAATGTAGAAGAATTCCTTAAGGCCAAGGATTTTATTTTTGTACAGGGAAGGAGTAACGGGCCCTACAAATTCGGAAGGAGGCCTAATTGGCACTTCCTTGTAGCCCTAGAATGCAAAGGAACCCCTAAATCGGGTGATCCCAAAACTTTGGTAATGATTTGAAAAGGTGTCTTTAGTCCCAAAAAGACCTTGGAACCCATCTTTTGCACTGTTGGAGAATAGGAAGGACTTAGAAGTCTAATTGACCCTTGTAGCCTATGTAAGGGGATGGTAGCTAGAATGCAAAGCTAAGTATGTTGTTGAATGAGATTGTTGAACTTGGTGGGCAGGTTAGGTAGGTCAAGGGAAGTCCTTGAAGATTTAAGGAAGCCTATAGACCACCATAGGTTTTTCAAGAACACTGTGATCCTAGTTGAGGATCAGGAGCATAGACAGGCCAGTCTATTCTAGCCTCCCCATCAATATGCAAGCTAAGCTATGGAAATGAAATATGTAAGCTATGCTATGAAAGGAAAGAACAAGTATTACAATCCTTCCTAATTAAGCTATGTGAGATTAATCTAAAGCATGAAAGGAAATCTAAACTATGAAAACATGAAATATGAAGTTACTATGCAAGAATGAAAACTAAACTATGAAGCAATGAAGAAAGCCAAGATGTGATGCAACAATGATCTCCAAAAAGCTTCAAAGTCTTCAAGAATTCCTGTAGCATAAAGTTAGCATAAAAGTGAATGACCTTAAAAATGAGGAGAGAGCTCTTCTTTTATAAGAAATGAAAAGGAATGGACCATGGAGATTAAGAGGCAAAAGATTTAATCAAGGGCGGAGCTTGAAAGAGGAGCAATCCATGTGCACAAATATCCTCCAATGAGAAAATAAGAGTTGACTTTTGTGTCCATATGAGACAAAAAATACTTTTTCCTTTTTTATAAAATAAGAATAATGCTTTATTTGTGCAACTTAGGATAAGAGGAAAAGTGGGGGCTTTTTATTTATTAAAAGGGGAGGAAATATTTCTTTTAATTAAATAGACTTAGGATAAAATGGTTAGCCCAAGGAATAATCGAATAAATGATAAAATAGGATTTGATCAAGAAAATTGATATAATTGAAAATGTTGATTTTTGAAAATATTGATTCAGGGATTTGATAAATTGTTGAATGGGGGCCCAAAGTCTAGGTGACCATTTTAGGGTGCATACATTTTCCCCTCTTTGGGTAATGTGTGATCATTCTGGGAACACATGTGGCCAAATAAGAATTGAAATGTGAGATTGATTTGGGATCACAAAATAACTCAGATGTGTGTTCGATGGATGGGAACAGATCAGGACAAGCATAAGCCGATTGAAAATAAACAAGACCAACATCATTGCTGTTAAGTGCTAATCAAGTTTGAAATAGGAGATAAAAATCTCAAAGAGACAAAACTAACACCGTTATTGTTAAGTGCTAATCAAGTCTCAAAATAGGAATCTCACGCTGAGCTGAATGATATAGCTGAATCAAATATTGAAGTTGATAGGTACTGCCCCCTATTACATTCAAGAACACTCAAGAATGAGGTCTCAAAAATTGATCCATAGCTCCCTAAGCATGGAGTCACAAGGATAGTTTGAATATTGCTCTCAGCTAGAGCTATTAGGCCTATAACCTTGCTAGTAAACCACACTATGGGAGATTCAAATGAAGACAAGGGCAAGAATGCCAATATCCCCAAGAATCAAATGAAATGCAATGCAAGTAAGCTAAGAATGAGGATGAAAATATGCAAGCTATGCTATGAAAATGAAAGTACAATCTAAACTATGAAATGGAAATAGCAAGTGTTACAATCCTTCCTATTAAACTAGATGAGTTATTCTAAAGCATGAAAGGAAATCTAAACTATGAAAGCATGAAATATGAAGCTACTATGCAAGAATGAAATCTAAACTATGAAGCAATGAAGAAAGCCAAGATGTGATGCAACAATGATCTCCAAAAAGCTTCAAAGTCCTCAAGAATTCTTGCAGCATAAAGTTAGCATAAAAGTGAATGACTTATCCTATGTTGGCCTTTCATTGCTTGTCCAAATGTGCTTTGCATGACATTTTTTTCCCTAGCTTGGGTACTCTTGAGGATTTTTCCATTGAGGATTTCTTCCCTTCATTCTCCTGCATTCTCTTGTCTTCCATCTCTTCCACTAGCTTGCTATTCCCTCTTGTCCTCCACCTTGCTAGACATTGGGACTACATGATGTGATCTTGCTTGGGAGTTTGATGCCTATTTTGTCTGGGGGCATCCTTGTACATACCTTATGGATCCTGAAAAAATTCCAAAAAAATTCATATATGATGCTGAAAAAATCCCAAAAAGCATATAAAGTCCTGAAAAAAGAGCATCCTAGTGAAAACCTAGCAATAGATGCTTTGATGTATCTCAAAAAAATTATATATTCCAAAAATACCAAAAAGATCAAAAATTTAAAAATTCAAAGCAGTGTTTCTCAATACCTCCCCAACTGTGTTTTTCAACACTACCCTAGCGTCAAGTGTTTTTCAACACTACCCTAGCGTCAAGTGTTTTTCAACACTTATCAGATATTCTACCCACAGTCTAGAAGGATATGATATTTCTCACTAGCAGATGTGATCCTTGAAGTTTGACTCTATGACCTACACACACGCACTTAAACACTCAACTCACTAAGACTTTCTTGGCTTTATTTTCTTTGTGTGATGTCTATGATGATTTCTATGATGAGTGTTCTCTCCTTATGATAGTTTTCGATGATGCATAGCTAGAAGACTGAGGGAATGAGAACATGTTTTATTTCTTTATCTTCTTGTTGGTATATTTTGTTGGTCCTAACTATCATTAGCATTTATGCTTGTTCCACTTGACATTAGGGTCAACAAAGTATTATCCTTGACTATTTTTGCAAGTGCATACTTATAGTCATCTTGACTTTCCTTGTGTCTCGATGCGAGTATAATCTGTCGGTTGTCCTTTTGGTTTCAATTTGCAGGTTTACACTATGATTGACAATTCTATGTCTCTGACTCTATCACCACTCCAAAGTCTACAAGTAAAAGGGCCAATTAATAAGGATCAAAGAGATCCTCCTACACTTTGAGCCAAGATGCTCAGGCGGGTGGACCCTTGATTCACTTCTTGAAAGGAATCACTAACTAATAGACATTTATACCCTTTTTCTAATTGATTAAATGTTTTATCATTTATATGTGTGTGTGATTGATGATGGTGGCCTACTTCCAAAGAATAGATCAGTGCCTTAACCCAAGGCAAAGAGTCACTTGATAACATATATCAACTAACACCTTAACTCAAACACACTTGAACTCAGAGTAAGTGCTTTTCCTATTACCCCTCTCACTCCCAAACATGATCATCAAATTCTAGTCCAACAATGAACCCACTGAAATCACCCTAAAGGCTTTAATCCTAACTTTGTTAGGAACTCCAAGCTGATCTCACAATACTTTTTGTTTACCATATGCTAATCCACTTTGTGACCTTAACATATATGAATCCACAATCAGAACAAGAAGACAATCAAAAGTTTGAGATAGGAATTCAAGTGTATTCTCATTAACTTTTAGAATTAATACATTACCAAGACAACAAAATGCAAAGAGAAACAAAAACCTAAATCCAAGCTCTCCTTGTTCAGTATAATACCATCAACAACCAGGGACCAAAAAGAAAGTTTTGGAACCCCTACAAAATTAAAACTTCTACCATATATACCCCCTAGTCATCTTGAAATCCCAAAATAGGATGCAACAAGCTATAGATAACTAGGGTTAAGGTTTCACCCACCAGACCAACTAGAAACAGTCATAAAATTTATTACAAGGGAAGAAAACTAGGCAACCAAGAGAAGATAGATCCCGGAGTGATCCTCAATCATGACAAATTCCTTGAGAAAGTACTGAGAACCACAAAAATGCCCATATTGTCAACCTGTTCGACCACTTGCAACACACCTCGAGCATAAAGAACATAGTATAGACACCCTACAAATGATCATCTAACACCCTGGACCACACTGCAACAGTTGGCAAAACCAATTCTACCAGATCCGGCTGTAAAAGCATTCAATTTTAGTCCTTCCTATCACTGGAAACCCTCAAAAATTTGAAGTCAAACTGTAACGGTCATTTCCATGGTGCCAGTAGTGTATCAATGGTTGACATTTAAATTTAGGTCAACTTTATATTGCAACCGTCGGATCTTGTCTTTTCACAGGCTTTATGATTTATCTTTTAAAAAGACCCCAGTCACATTTATCGAATTGGCAACTAAAGACTTTTTCCAGTTCACGGAATACCCTATGTTACCACCAGTTAATTTAGTGATTACATGAACACAGTGTTTGCTAAATCGCCAGCCTTTTAGAACTCCACTACTTTTCTTCACAAATGAGCAAAAACTTTGTAATATATTGGAACCACCAAATATTTTATCCGAACTGCTAGACCCTTTGATAACCCTGGGCCTACCTGAAAACATGCCACGTGTCAACATATCATTCACTACAATTGTTTGATCACCACTGACATAAGACCCACTCTCTGTAATCCTTCAAATCAGATGGCGGGTGCAAGATCTCATGGCTCTGACACAACCCATGAGATCATGTGCCGGTCGTTGATCCTCTGTAGATGTCAAAACCCACTGACAAGCTGAAAACCTAGGTCCCATTGACACATGCCCAGTCATAACCATGTGGACCAATCAGAGGTGAACACTCTAGAAACACCTGGAAAATGGTCCCATTGACACAACCAATAAGAAAGCTCCATTTGTAACACCTGTCAGTAGACCCACAACCGTCATCCTACACACCTAGAGAATCGGACGGCGGGTGCATGATCTCAAAGAATCTAGAATAAGAAGACAATCAAAAGTTTGAGACAGGAATTCAAGTGTGTTTGAGTTAAGGTTTTAGTTGATATATGTTATCAAGTGACTCTTTGCCCTAGGTTAAGGCACTAATCTATTCTTTAGAAGTAGGCCACCATCATCAATCACACACACATATAAATGATAAAATATTTAATCAATTAGAAAAAGGGTATAAATGTCTATTAGTTAGTGATTCCTTTCAAGAAGTGAATCAAGGGTACACCCGCCTGAGCATCTTGGCTCAAAGTGTAGGAGGATCTCTTTGATCCTTGTTAATTGGCCCTTTTACTTGCAGACTTTGGAGTGGTGATAGAGTCAGTGACATAGAATTATCAATCATAGTGTAAACCTGCAAGTTGAAACCAAAAGGATAACCTACATAATCTTGCCATATTAAACTTAGGAAATCTCACTGCACTAGTCATCTTGACCTACATGTCTTTGATGCCTAGGTGGGATTCCCACATTCCTATCTGATATAGATCATATTCATATACCCATAGTTATACTAGTTTGTATTGTATGATCTTATGACGCTACCAATAAAGCTCGATGATGATTATTAGATGTCTACTAGCGTTGTGACCTTGCAAGTCAACCACTTTCATAGTAGCTTGCATTTTAGGTTCAGATTAGCTTAGTTTTGCATCTTGCATATGGAGAGAGCTCTCCTCTTCATCTTATGTGGACCTATTGGTCAACTACACTCATCTTCTACTTCTTCTTGATCATGTCTTTTGCTTCTTGTCTTTCATATCACATCCTTTTCTATGATCTTTTTACCCCTTTTATAGCCTGTTGACTTTTTGACCAAATTTCAAAACACCTCAGAATTGTGCAAAAATTGCACCCCTAGCTAATTTTGACGTATTGGATCCATTTTCAAACTCAATATCGAAATCCATGTTCATCTTGATAGTCAAAATAGTATTTCAAATTTTTCCTTTCTTCTACGCAATTGGCTAACCTTTTGAGGCCTGATCCTTCAATCTTTGTTGGGGCACCTTCATTTCTTCACCCCCATCTCTTTCAACCTTCTCATCTTTCATTCACTTTCATTCATTCCATCTTTCTGAGGTTTGACTTCATCTTTATTCCATATCTTTTTCAGTCAAACCTAATCAAACTAGGGCATATCCTCACTACTTGATGGTTATCTTATTGTCCTTCATTTTCAATTATGATTTCTAGTGATTTGATCAACTTTTGTTGCTTCTCCTCTACTGATTTCAATTTTGATTCCAAGGGGGCAGTACCTATCAGCTTCAATATTTGATTTAGCTATATCATTCAGCTCAGCTTGAGATTCCTATTTTGAGACTTGATTAGCACTTAACAGTAATGGTGTTAGTTTTGTCTCTTTGAGATTCTTATCTCCTATTTCAAACTTGATTAGCACTTGACAGCAATGGTGTTGGTCTTATTTCTTTTTAGCTGGCTTATGCTTGTCTTGATGTGTTCCCATCCGTCGAACACACATTTGAGTTGTTTTGTGATCCCAAATTGATCTCACATTTCAATTCTTCTTTGGCCACATGTGTTCCCAGAATGATCACACATTACCCAAAGAGGGGAAAATGTATGCACCCTAAAATAGTCATCTAGACTTTGGGCCCCCATTTAGCAATTTATCAAATCCCTGAATCGATATTTTCAAAAATCAACATTTTCAATTATATCAATTTTCTTGATCAAATCCTATTTTATCATTTATTCAATTATTCCTTGGGCTAACCATTTTATCCTCAGTCTTTATTTAATTAAAATGAATATTTCCTCCCCTTTTAATAAATAAAAATCCCCCACTTTTCCTCTTATCCTAAGTTGCACAAATAAATCATTATTGTTATTTTATAACAAGGGAAAAAGTATTTTTTGTCTCATATGGACACAAAAGTCAACTCTTATTTTCTCATTGGAGGATATTTTTGCACATGGATTTCTCCTCTTTCAAGCTCCACCCTTGATTAAATCTTTTTCCTCTTAATCTCCATGGTCCATTCCTTTTCATTTCTTATAAAAGGAGAGCACTCTTCCTCATTTTTAAGGTCATTCACTTTTATGCTAACTTTATGCTGCAGGAATTCTTGAAGACTTTGAAGATTTTTGGAGATCATTGTTGCATCACATCTTGGCTTTATTCATTTCTTCATAGTTTAGTTTTCATTCTTGCATAGTAACTTCATATTTCATATTTTCATAGTTTAGATTTCCTTTCATGCTTTAGAACAACTCATCTAGTTTAATAGGAAGGATTGTAAAACATGCTATTTCCATTTCATAGTTTAGATTGTACTTTCATTTTCATAGCATAGCTTGCATATTTGCATCTTCATTCTTAGCTTACTTGCATTGCATTTCATTTGATTCTTGGAGATATTGGCATTCTTACCCTTGTCTTCACTTGAATCTCTCATTGTGTGGTTGACTAGCAAGGTCATTAAGCCTATTAGCTCTAGCTGAGAGCAATTTTAAATCTTGCAACTCCATACATAGAGAGCTATGGATCGATTTTCAAGACCTCATTCTTGAGTGTTCTTCATTATAATGATCCATAGAAGTGCACTATTTTGTGTGTACACATGATACTCATATAAATCAACAATATTGAAAATCGGTGATATGTCCATGTCATCAGGTAACTCAATCTCAA
Source organism: Chamaecyparis obtusa (assembly GCA_027943335.1). Taxonomy (NCBI): domain Eukaryota; kingdom Viridiplantae; phylum Streptophyta; class Pinopsida; order Cupressales; family Cupressaceae; genus Chamaecyparis; species Chamaecyparis obtusa. The sequence continues at coordinate 2,188,668 of BSBK01002298.1, read as the reverse complement.
ATGCATTTCCACTGTCAAATTTCTTCAAAATCTTGCAAGGTCCAAACTTCTTCATCTTTAGCTTCCCATATGTTCCAACAGGAAATCATCCTTTCTTCAAATGAACCATCACTTCATCACCAACATCAAAAATTTTATGTCTTCTTGATCTATCAGCTTTGTCTTTGTATTTCTGATTACTGTCTTCCAACTTCAACTTCACATCTTCATGCAATGTCTTCATGTATTCAACAAATTTTACTCCCTCAACACTTTCCTTATTCTCATCAGCAATGTCTCTCAAATCAGACATTTCTCTCAGTTGTGTGTCATTCACAATCTCAAATGGTGTCTTTCCTGTACTCCTATTCATTGAATTATTATATGAAAACTCTACTTGTGCTAACACAGAATCCCAATTACTTGGTGTGTCTCTAACTAAACATCTCAAAAGATTTCCCAAACTTCTGTTCACAACTTTATTCTGTCCATCGGTTTGTGGGTGAAATGTAGAACTATATTTCAACTCAGTGCCAAATTTCTTCCAAAGGGTTTTCCAAAAATATCCAATAAATTTACTTTCTCAGTCAGAGATAATACTCCTCGGTAATCCATGCAATATGAAAATTTCCTTAAAAAAAAGATCTGCTACATGTATTGCATCTGATGTCTTTCTACATGGTATAAAATGTGCCATCTTAGAAAATCTATCCACAACAACAAATATTGAATCATTACCTCTTACTGTCTTCGGTAAGCCAAGAACAAAGTCCATACTGATGTCAATCGAAGGTTTCTCAAGAACAACAATTGGTCTATAAAATCCAGTATTCTGACTTGCTCCTTTTGCAACTTGACAAATTCCACAACTTTTCACAAATTTCTAAACATCTTTATACAACTACGGCCAATAGTACTTCTCCTTAAGCAAATTCCATGTTTTATCAATACCAAAATGTCCAACCAAACCACTACTATGTTTCTCCTTTATCATAGTAGTTCTCATTACTCCTCTCAGTATACACAACTAAATACCTTTAAACAACATACCTTCCTGAATGAAATATTCATCCCATTTAGTGTCTTGTTGATCTTGAATAGGTGCTCTACACTTTCTCCATGGCTCAGAAAAATCAGGGTCAAACTCATAAGAATCTCTCATCTCATCAAAACCAAGAACTTTAATTTTCATCTCGGTCATCAAAGATCTTCTTCTACTTAATGCATTAGCAACTTGGTTAGTGACTCCACTCTTATGCTTTATCACAAATATATAACTCTGCAAATACTCAACCCATTTCATATGTCCTTGATTCAACTTATTCTAACTACCCAAATATTGTAAAGCCTTATGATTAGTATACAACACAAATTCACTTGGTATCAAATAATGTCTCCATTTCTTTAGTGCTTGAACAATAGCATAGAATTCTTGATCATACATAGAATATTTCCTTCTAGCATCATTCGACTTTTCTCTAAAGAAAGCAACAGGTTTACCTTCTTGACTCAACACAGCTCCAATTACACTTCCACTTGCATCGCATTCCACTTGAAATAGTTTACTAAAATCAGGTAATGCCAAAATAGGTAATTCAACAACCTTCTGCTTCAGAGTCTCAAAACTTTTGTCAGCTCCATGTGTCCACTTGAATTCCCTTTTGTCTCCTCTCATAGTCTCATTCATAGAATTACAAATTGAACTAAAATTCCTTATGAATTTTTGGTAAAAACTTTCCAAACCATGAAATGATCTTACCTCACTAGCATTCACAGGTGTAGGCCAATTCAAAATAGCTTCAACATTTTTAGGATCCATCTTCAAACCATCAGCTAAAATAACAAATCCCAAATACACAATCTCTTCTTTCATGAATGAACATTTTTTTAGATTTATCAGCAATTTCTCCTCTTTCAATCTCTGCAAAACTTGTCTAACATACAACAAATGTTCTTCTCTGGTCTTACTAAATATCAAAATATCATCAAGATATACAATCATAAACTTACCCAAGTATTTCTTCAAAACTTCATTCATCAACCTCATAAAACTACTCGGTGCATTTTTTAAACCAAAAGGCATAACCAACCACTCATAGAAACCTTCCTTTGTCTTGAAAGCAGTCTTCCATTCATCACCTTCTCTGATTCTGATATGATGATACTCACTTTTCAAATCAATCTTTGTGAAATACTTTGCTCCAGTCAAACTGTCCATTATGTCATCCATTCTTGGTATAGGAAACCTATACTTCACTGTTATCTTATTGATTGCACTGGAATCAGTACACATTCTCCATTCTCCATTCTTCTTCAGTGCCAATACAATAGGTACTACACAAGGACTCAAACTTTCTCTGATCAAACCTTTCTCCAGCAACTCTTGAATTTGTCGGTTCAATTCCTAATTCTTGGTAGGTGTCAACTGATGAGGTGCCTTATTCAGTAAACTAGCTCCATGGATTAGATCCATACAATGATCAATGCTTATTTTCAATGTAAAACCATCAAGTACATTATTAGAAATGATATCACTATACTCAATGAGTAACTTTTCAATCTCCTCAGGGATATTATCCTCTATTTTCTTACTCAGCTTGTTAGGGATCACAGCAAAACATACATCATTATTTTTCAAAGAATTAACAAAATTTCTTCCTTCCATCAAACAAACTTTCACAGATGTGCAAACATTACTAACAATTTCTTCCATCAATGGTAACAAGATTTGTTTCTTTCTATCAGCCACAATAGTATACTTATGCAATCTCCCATCATATATAGCATGTCTATCATATTGCCAAGGTCTACCCAACAAAATATGACAACAATCCATAGGCATGATATCACATAACACCTTATCATAGTACTTTCTAATCTTCAAATTCACATAACATTGTTCACTTACCAGGAGTGTATGCTCATCTTTGATCCATGAAATCTGATAGGGCTTTGGATGTACCAACCTTTCCAACTGCAATTTTGTGACCATCTCTTCAGATGCCAGATTCTCTGAGCCACCACTGTCAATAATTACCTTCCAAAATTTGTTAGAAACTCTACATCTGGTCTTGAACAAACTTTTCCTTACCAGATCTTCCTTTTTACTTTTATTCCAGAGTGGTCTCCTTACCATCAAGTTATTTTCTTTCTCAGGTTCATTCGGTGACTCTTCTTGTACCAAAGCATTTCTACTACTACCAGCCTTCTTACTAGCCTGTGTACATTCAAAAGATCTATGTCCTTCTTCTCCACAATTGTAACAAGTTCCTAAGAAACTTCCTCTACCATAACCGCCTCGGTAGTTACTGCCTCTACCTCTAGAACTTTCACCTTTCCACTCGGTCTTGCCTTTGTCCAGATTTGTCTTTTCTAGTTTAGATCTACCATTTTCACCATTAGATCTACCTCTTCCTCTAGGGAATCTACCACCTCGACCTCTTTGTCTTTGCTCATGTCTTTTGTTCAATTTCTCCTTGGCCTTCAAAGCAAATTGATAAGCCTCTTCAATGTTCTCCAACTTGACCATACTAATTTCCTCTTGGATGGAAACTCTCAAACCATTCAAGTATCTGTCAATTATTTCCACATCATCTTCATCATGTCTAGATCTGATATCTAATCTATAGAATTCCTTAGTGAACTCTTTTACTGAGCTATCTTTCTATCTCAAACTTTGCATTCATTGAACTAGATTAATCTGATAATCACAAGGTAAGAACTTTCCTTTCAATTTGTTCACCATTTTATTCCATACCTTGATTTTGTCTTTGCTTTCCTTTTTCTATCCAATTGTAGATGTTCCCACCATAAGGATGCATGACTTTTCAACTTTGTGCTTGCAATCTTCACCTTCTTATCCTCAAGAATGTTTTCATATTCAAAATACTTTTCCATCTCAGTAATCCAGTCCACCAATTCATTAGAATCTAGCTTTCCACTATACTCCAGAGGATTGAAATGTGGTGTTGACTTTAGACTTGTCAAAGCCTTCAAAAATCTTTCTTCACCTTGATCCATAACAGGTGCAAGTTTTTCATTCGCCTATTCTTCTTCAACTTCATCATCACTAACATCTTCAAGATGTCTACCTCTCCTTTGGGCTGTTTCAACAGCTTCTAACCTAGCAGCAATCTGCCTTAGCATATTTTCCAATCCTGGATCTACATCTTGCCTCCCATGAACCATCTTGACAACCCTCTATAATTGCAGGTTAGATCACAATCTGCTACCCCACAACAATCAACTAGGGCTTCAAGAGGAACCTACAAACCTAGATCCGTAGACCTAGATCAAGATCTCACCTCGCTCTGATACTACCTGATGCAAGGCAGGGAGAAAGAGGGGCCAAACAATGGTGCACCCTAATGATCCAAGCCTGCACAACACATGCGGAAGCAACAAACAACAACAGTGAGAGAGAGAATGCCAGATCTTTCATATATTATCATCAAATAGAACCATACATGCTAGGCTGTAAGGCCTTCCTGGTTAGGGCCAGATATTATGATGAAACACAGAAGTCCTCAAACATGCAAGGATCTATTAATAACTCTACTTCTAGCTTCTACACACTCATATCCCCTAGAACTACTTCCTAAACTCAAAACCAACTACATTTATACAAGAAGCTACTGAGCTAAGTCAGCCTTCAGATCCATAATCAATGGAAGGAATGGTCAAACCTAGGACCACACACTTCTCAATGATGGATTCCAACATTAAATCTATGATCCAATATAAATGCACAAGTTGGCCACAACAGAAACTAAAACTAAACCCGTCGGTGAGCAAGATAACCAAGCAGCAGACATGCAATGTCAAGGGCTAGTGAAATAACTGACCACCCAGGAGATAACCAACCACACTTGGTAACCAAAGGAAATCGACCAACTACCGACCAACTTGGTCAAAGTAGAAACTGAGCAACATAGACAAACTACAAAAAAAATTTGCTGACACAAGATTGCCAAGGACCCGAGATGCTCCTGCATCAAGTATAGTCATATAATGAATCCCATTCATAATCATTAGAGTCAGAATCATCATCATGATTATCCCTAAGTCTATTAATGATTTATGTTGCTATCCTTTGCTTTTCTGGATCCACATACATGCCATGTTTTCAGAACTCTAGTGTAGGAGCCTTAGATGACTTGTGGAAAGGTGTGATCTTTTCTTTGCCTTTAGGTTCTTTTGGTTCTTCTCCTTTGTATCCTAATCATGTGGTATCTCTTTGGTAATTTGGATTTTTCAAAATTGGTTTTATAACACCTTCTCTCTACAACCCTATAGGTCCACTACCTTGGTATCCCATCTTTTGCAACAAAGTATATCCTTTATCATATACATCAAGTGATGTATATTCATGTTTTACATCTTCATTTTTTTGTTGTTTAAGAAAATGATTAGCATTATGCTCAGTTGCTTCTTTTGATATAGTGCCCCCACTTATAAATGTCCCATAAACTAGTGTGGAAGGAGCTTCTGATTGTTTTTTAATAATCAAGGATTTTCCATATGACTTAGGAGATAAAGGTAACTCTGTGATACAAAAATTTTGACCCAAAGTGTATTCTGCCATACTTTGTTCTTTTATATCAATTTTGATCCCATTGGATTTAGATGTTTATGCTATATTACTTGAATTAATGGGTATTGTTACAGAAGATCCAACATGATTATAAGGTACCAAAGATTCAGGTGTTGTCTTCATAGTGTTACAATATTGGAAAGGATTCAGATCTCCTTTGATAGTTATTTCTTGTCCATTGTGGAGAAATTTCAAACACTGATGATAGGTCGAGGGCCAACTTGCATAGAATGAATCCAAGGTCTCCCCAAAAGAATGTTATATGCGAGATCCATATCAAGAACTTGACAAAGTACATCTTTGACTATAGGACCTACTCTGATAGGAAGAACAATAGATCCTTTAGATGACCTCTCTTTTTCATCATAAGCTTTGATTGTGATTTTTTTCTTTGATCTACAACATTTTCAGAAAATCCCAATGCAAGGACTAATTTCAGATTGCATAAATTCAAGTCATCTCCTCCATCTATTAGTACTCTTTTGATTTTATGATTTTGTACAAGGACTTCTATATGGAGTGGAGCATTATGTGGTTGATTAATGGATAGATCATCATGCTCGATAAAAGAAAGATAATGTGGAGTTATCAAATGTCCCACCATAGCTTGAAATTGGGCTTGATATAGATTTCTAGGAACATGCATTTCTAGGAGAGCTTTCTCAAGAATATCCTTATGAGATGGTGACATGCGCAAAAGCTCTAGTATAGATATTTGGGTTGGTGTTTTCTTCAATTGATCCAAAAGATTGTATTGATTGGAAACATTTGGCGTGGACTTTGGAACATAGACATACTTGTTTTTTGAGGTGGTAGGTTTGGATGAGACACCTTGGAGAGTAACCATAGATTGGGCTTGAGTAGTAACATTAACTGGTTGACTCTCAAATTTTTCTATTATAGTAATCACATTGGCATAGTATTGAGAAGGATGACATTCAACAATGTGATTAACATACTTATAGGATATGGTATTGTAATAGGCTTGATTATCACCTTTAGCATTGGAAGAGCTTCCTTTCTCATGTTCGGGAAGTGGATCTTTAAAAGTTGTATGTGACTCATTTGAGGTGTGTCCATCAACACTTATCTCTCCACTTTCAATCAAGTCTTGTATCACATGTTTAAGTCTTTAACAATCATTGGTTTTGTGACCTTTCCCTCTATGAAATTCATAATAATCGTTATCATTCCACCAAGAAAGTTTCACCCTAGGTTCAAAATCTCTAGTTTCAGGAAGTACAATGAGTTTCTTTGTAATCAAATTCCTTAATGCAAATTCAAGAGATTCACCCAAAGGAGTAAAAGTACTTCTACGTGGCATAAAAGGTAATCTCAAATTGGATGAATTGTTGTTGGTATTTTGAGTTGCAGTTTGATTGCTATAAGTAGATTGAGTAGCATTGGCTTTGCTTGTGAGATTCAAAAGAGGTTGTGTTGGTTTAACATGTCAGTTATCAACAATCCCATCATTGACAATATTCTTGTTTTTGTTCTAAAATTTGGATTTGTCATTGTTGTTGTTATTGGGATTTAAATTTGAAGATCCAACATTGTCCTTAGAGTAAAGCTTAATCTCACCTTTCCTAACCATAGCTTCCTCAATTTTGATGTCATTTTCAATGAGCTTGTTAAAGTTTGGAGGACATTGCAATTGCAACCTATAACTTATTTCTTGTGTAAGGTTATGCACAAAGATATCCATCTTTTCTTGTTCAGGAATTGTTCATGGATACTTGGAAAATAATTGATGCCATCTTTGTAAAAAAAGTAAGGAAAGGTTCTCCATTCTTTTGTTGTGCATTGCAAAGATCAAGCATAGTGACTTCATGTTTGATGTTATATGAGTAATGAGTCACAAACTTGCCAATAAGCTCATTGAAAGATTTGATGTCTGGGGGTAGTTTGGAGAACCATTCCATGGCTTGTCCTCCTAAACTATGTGGAAATAGTCACATAAGATAAGTGTCATTGTGAGTGACTTCAATGCAAGTAGAACAAAACTCAGGAATGTGGTCTTGTGGATCTGAATTCCCTTTGTATTTGTCAAATTTAGGTACCTCAAAATGAGGAGGGAATGGAATCATTGTTAAATGTTTATCAAAAGGATAAGGACATATATCATCTAAGGAATAATTCTTGGTTGATGATCTAGTTTGAATGTCATAGATTTGTTGTTGAAGCATCTGGACTTGTTGTAGAATGGGATCCAAAGATGGTGGAGGTCCTTGAGTGTTTTGGGAAGCAATATTTTGTTTTTCTTCCTTTTCTCCATGAGCATGTGTCTCCTGAGAACCACTAGGGATTTCTTGATTATTTGTGATAGGTGGTTCCTTACGAGTGGATACATCAAAATCATTGGGTATTTTTTCTCCTTGTTGAGAAAGCATAAGGAAATACATCTCCTTATCCATGTATAAGAGTCTTTCCATGACATTATAGAGCCGAGCATCTTGCATAGCATCTCTTAAATCAATATATGTTGGTTCTTGATCTGATGTAAAAATTGAACTTTTCTTAGGAATTCCAGACTAAGGGCTTTCCTCATTATTGTTGCCTTCCATCTTGTCTACAGATTCTAGATCAATGGTTTTCTTGAGTTTTTGAGATCGAGTTTTAACCATAAAATGTGAAAGATGATCTTGGGATGAAGAATTTGATGAAGCAAGTGGAATGTGTTTGATTAGATAGATGTAGAAATGAACCTAAAAGTGTTGAGATAAGAGTGAAAATTTTGATAATCTAAGTCTATAGGAGGTATGGATCTCACTATGATGTGACAAAGAAAATCCAGAGATAATAATCTAGGTAAGTTTTTGATTGAGGATGATAAATACTGATATGGTAAACTCACAAAGACCAAAATCTGATAAGCAAGGTAATGATTCAACACTAATTGGAAAGTTTTGAAGGTTTGGAATGATTTTGTGAATTTTGATCGAAGAAAGATGGTGAATTTAGATGAAAATGGTCAAACTAAAGATCAAGGGTCTGTGAAAATTGAATGTTTTTTCTAGAACCGTACTGAGGACAAAAATGGGTATTTGAAAAAGTTTATGTGAATTTCCTAATGTCCGTACAAATGCTCTTTGTTGTGTATGCGTAGAAACAAATGTGCACGATAGTCAAGTGTATGTGCAACAATATTAGATAAATGTGCAACAAATGTGAATAGATGCACAATGATAGTCACAAAAGTGCAGTGTAATGGTACAAATGCACAATAGAAAGTAATAGATGCATAGTTTTCTAGTTTTGTGATGGTTTCTTGAAATTTTGGAATTTTTTGGTTTTCAAATGATTATTTTTGGCAAAATAGAAATGCATAGACACACACACACACAAAATAGAAATGATTTATTGTAATTTAATCTAGTATGTATGCACAAACACGCTTACAATTCCTAAGGTTGGTAAGGACAATATTTGTTGAATCCCCACTTGGATAAAATCCAACCACACAAATCCATAATGGACAGCCTAGGAACTTGGAGGCATGGGCTCCTCCTTATAGTGCACTCACTTCTCTAGCACACCAAGTTCCAAATTCAATGGGTCATTACTTCCCAAAGAACTGTTATCTCTACTATGAAGCGTGAGTAATGTGGGGTGTCTTCACGGGCTTGGGTGACCCCTTGAGCTAGCAAATAGAAGGTTTTTGGCCACTATACAAGAGTGTTTAATAAGGACATCCGTTCAGGTGGTTGTGATCAACTCATTTTCCCAATTAAGGGGGCTCTCCCAATCCTTCCAAAGTAATATTTTCACCTTAACAATGTAGGGACTTTAATGCACTACATGGGTACTAGAGGAGATTCTAGTTGCCACAACGAATTCACACATGTATACTATGAGACTAATCATAATGGCATTTTTTATATACCGGTTTGGAAGGGCTTGGCTTTAGCCTATTATCGGTTGGGTCATTCCTTGGGGTGAGTACCTCTTTTCCCACCAAAGACCACCCTCTAAAGATTATAACAATTTCTCTTACACCCAAGATCCACGAATGGTGAGGGGAGAGGATACATTGCTATAATATTGGGATTACAAATAGCTTATGAAAGAAAGACACAATAAACAAAATACTAAGCTAAAGAAGATAGATAAATTGAAAATGCATGTTGTATTTTAAGCTCAAACAAAGATTATGGTTTATTTTGCAAACCCCTAGGAACCTGCAAATAAACAGTCAATAATTTCAAATTGGGGTCTTCAGATTACGACCTGCAAAACAGCCTAAAAAGCTACAATAACAAATAGAAACTTGTCAAAGTAGTTAACTAAAAACTAAAATGATGAGAAACAAAAATCTGCAAATCAAAATAATAGATGCGCAGGTTCATGTTATGGATGCGCAAAAATAGAAAATAAATGCGCAGATAAAATGGATGCATAGAAACAGTGAATGTATGCGCGATATGATGGAATGTATGCGCAACTTTACCAAATGCGCAGCAGAAATGTATGAAAGCGCAGAAAAATAGAATCGTTGCACAAAGAGAATGAAAAGACAAAAAATAGAGAATTTTATGATGGAAGCAGAATGAATGTGTAGGAAGAAGTAACGAATGTGTAGGAATCAGGGATATTCACATAGGAACAACCTGTAGAAATCTGCACACGAAAAAACTAAAAAAAAAATGTTAAAAATGTGGGGTGGGCCCCATAGTGGGTGCCAAAAATGTATGGAAAATAGATGTCTAACTATTATAAATGAAATATTAACTAATCTAAGCTAATAAATAAATCTAATTGCAACACAATGAAGATTACAAATGATCAAATTAACTTAAAACAAGTTTACCTTCACTTACTCATTGTAGCTTGTCTCCATTGGCCTCCTAGCCTTGATTTCTTAGATGTGTTGAGCTCTCAGATTTCCAATTTGAAGCTCCTTGCCCAAGATGTCACCAAAGTGTGGAGATTGAATGGATTTGTATGCAAAATCGCCTAAAGCTTGATTATGCAACTAATGGATAATGGAATGAAAATGCTCACAAAATGATATGGATTGCTTGTATGCTTGATCTCTAGAATATTTGAATGCTTGAAGATTACTATTTCCTATTAGCTCACAAAGGGGAAATGAGGCTCCTTTTATAGATTTTTGGAGGACTCGAGCCTAGGTGGCACAATCCTAGGGTGGAGATTGAAAGGTGGAAGATCCTAGGGCTATAATTGACTTGGTTGAAGGGGTTGAGAGAAAGGGGATGTAGTTGGAATGTGAGAGGAAGAATAGGGAGGATGTTCCTCCTACATTGACATGGAGGAGAAGAAGGAGGAAGGGAAAGACACATGTCAAATGTCTCACAAAGACCATTGAGAGGAAGGGGGAAGGACTTTTTCCTCATGAGGACTCTTGGTACAAGTGTCCCATGAGTCACCTTTGACTCTTTGAGGTGGCTTGAGAAGCTCCTTAGGAATAGGGATTGCTTCTTGAGTTAATGTAGGGGAAGACATGTGGTCATGAGACCAAGTCTTATGAGGCCACATAGCCCTTAAAAATAGGACATGTGTGGGTGAGGATAATGACTTATTAATAATTAATTATTTTAGCCAAGGTGATGTGTCACGTGACTAAGTGGATGAGGTGGACTAGGGGACTTAGTCATTTTTGGTGATTGTGTAATTGATTAAATCACTTTATTAAGACTATTTAGAGGACTTAGGATAAAAGAATAAAATATAGTGAATTTATCAAATAAATTGAATAATTTATTTAATAAATAGAGGAAATAAATATTAATTAAATAATAGATATTTAATTAATTCATCAAATCAATATTAATTAAATAATAAATATTTAATTAATTAATGATGTCACTTTTTAGTGTATACAGATATAACATTAATTGCACGTGATACAAAACAAACCAAAAATCCATAAAATAACTAGTCAAATGTAATGATATGGGTTTTGTATGCGATGCAAGATTTATTGAATGCGGTATAGAATTATGCAAATGTAATGGAACTTAAGAAAAAGAGGTTTTTTATAACTTAAAATGTGCTAAAAATCACTAAAAATGACAAAACAAAGCTAGAATCAAAGTACTCACTGGTGGTCCATACTTTGTAGGTCTCTAGTACCATCAAATGCACTCAAAATGGTGTTCTTCCACCAGAATCACCATGGCTCCAAATAGCTCTTCTCTCTCCAAGGGGTGAAAAGTGAATAGTGAAAGTGAAAATGAAAAGTGAAAAGGGTTTTTTACCCTTATATAACCACTTTTGATCCAATGGGTACTTGGAAAACATTTTACCACATCAATTGCTCGAGGACTATTACAAAAAAAATTATTGGGCGTGTTTTCAACATATCTTAGTGGAAGTTAAATCAAAATTAATAAAAGAAAATCATAAAAATTCTTTAAAATTTTCAAAAAAATCAAAAAAATTATAAAATATTTAAAAATACCTAAAATCACAAAATCATTTCAATTTACCTCCTGGGGGGCCATACCCACATCAATACACAATTTCATAATCAAAGTAAAATTTTTAATTTGGGGCATCTAGTCAAAATTTTGAATTTTCAAATCCAGGGCATCATATTAATAATCAAGAACATTTATTGAATCAAATCGTCATCATCACATCAGTGGGGCATCATCATATCAAATCGACATCAAAAATATCAATTAGGATCAAAATCAAATTATTATTTGAATCAACGTGTTGCTCACACGATGATTCAAAGTGGGGCAAAATGCATACACCTAAAAATGGTCAACAACAAACATTAATCAAATTCAAGAAATTTAATTAATAAAATCAGATTTCCTCTAGTATGTAATTGAATTAAACATTAACTATATAGCTCATTCTAATTAATTAATTCTTTCAAATAAAATTAAATCCAACCCATTCACATGTCTATCACACCTCATCACATGTCTTAAACAACTCTCATGCCACCTCATCTATGGCTAAAGTAATTAATTCTTTTGAATTAATTAAATCCTAATTTCTCTCACCAACCATAAAATGAAAAAAGATTAAACTACAACCAATGAGATAAAAGCACAAGGATCACCAAAAAGCCTTTGTTATCCTAGCCATTCAATCTCAACATGCAACCTTGACCATTGATCAAAAACACGCCCCAAAGACTTGGGAAATCCTATAACTAGGGAGCATTCTTAGTCCGTTTACATCCACTTCATTTGAACGATTGCATAATGCAAAATTGTGCACTCACATCCATTTGAGCATCCTTATAATGGTCATTTTTCAGTGCATTGCATTTAGTTTAGTTGATTTCTTAGCTAATGTGTATTGTTCTTCATCTTAGCATAGATATCTTGCATAATTTTAGCTTAATTTATCATCAATAGCTTTCATGTTAGGATCATTGATCATGAATTTCATATCAATATAGTATAATCTTGCATCTAGCTTGTATCTTCATATCAATTCTCATTTCCTAAGTTGTCATCTATGAGATCTTATTGCAGCTAAGAGAAAATCAAGTAGATCCTTAGGATTTTAAAGAAATGAGATGTTCTTGAGTAGTTATTTCATGTTTTTATCATTTCTTTATCATTATTTGATCTAACTACTTGAACTAATGTTTCCTTGTTGTTTGTGATTCAAAAAGTGCTTACAGGCACACAAAAGGGAAGAGAATGAAACCAAAAAATGGGGATGACATTTGAATTCTGACAATATTGATCATTTGCGTTTAAGAACCTATTTGTGCCTTCTTAATTAACTTGACATAATGACTTTTTGTCATATCACAATTCATATGATTTTGAAAATGTCATTATCATATGGTGTCCTATGTCTCATTTTTGCCTATACATCTAAGGGTTCTCTTTGCAATATTTATCTTGTATGCATTGAATAATTGCTCGTATATAGTTTTTTTATCATTTCTCTCTTATGTGGAAGGTATTTCGATGTTATAGAGTTTTCCTGTTCATGCAAGTCCTTTTGGTGATTTCAATAGGGTGTCAAATATTTGAATCAAATATCTACTCTTTTGGGGGGACATACTACAAAAGAGTTTCATAGGGTGCATCTTAGGCTACATTTAAATTCACATTTGATTCTTCAAGTGTTAGGATTAACAAGACAAAATAACAGTT